>MNCI01007621.1:1068931-1087726 GCA_015680685.1 Gnetum montanum
CATGAGTTCCACCCAATCTTGTAGTTATAGGATTTTCTTTTGCATTCTTAGTGTTGTGTCTCAATTTTGTTCTGATTCTACACTACGGCATGAATCCATTCTAGTTAGTCAATAATCCCATACCTATCCACTGTGTAATCAATGGAGATTGTTCTTACTTTAACTCGAGGACAAGTTTTCATTCAGTCGTGGGGGTATGATGAGTCATGAATTGTTGGCCATGATATCACACCCATGATATCATGTACATGATATCACAGCCTAGACACGATATCATAGCCTATATCCTCATCTATAAATAAGAGGTAGGTAGATTTGGTAAAGAAGTTTTAATTTTTTTATTTTTTTAGTATTAAGGTAGGAACTTTTTGTCAGTTTTTCCTCTCAACCCTTTCTCCCAGTGCATGCCCGCAGTGTGATGATTGTAATTGTATGACATCCTTATTCAAGGGTGACGTACTTGGACACACACATGACCAGCAATAAAGATCAAGATTACTTCATCATTGTAGCATCCACTTAACTTAATTATTTAATTGTTATTGTTATTTATTGCTTTCTTAGTTAATATCTTTCTACCCTTATCTCCTAGTAACGCGGAACAAGTACGACTTAATCACAAGCATTTAAGTGTGACTACTTTCTAACCCAGTAGCATACCTAGTCCATACACTTGGTAATCCCAGTGGTATTCATGCACGAGGTCCAAGATGTGTAGGAATGATTAAGGAATGGATGCTCATTGCACTTAGGCTAGTTTAGATTCTCTCTCACCCTCTCTCTCTTGGCTTAGTTGATATTATTTCCCATCATACTTAGGAGTAGCATTAGTGTAGGAACACATCATACACCTCACTCTGGACTAAACCATACGTGACAAAGCTAATACTAGTCCAAGTGGGAAGACAGTGAACTGTGATATACGAGTAACTGTCTAGATACCACAACTAGCCTGTCTACATAGTTTGGCCAGATCATGCATGAAGCGCTCGTATTCGTATGGTTGAGTGTAGGGGTACCTCGCCACTCATCAATTTTCTTCATTGTTATTACACTCTTCATTTGATGATATATCCTCTTCAGAACTTGATAGGGAAGAGGTATTACTAGATCCATTATTAGAAGATTTGCTTATGTAATGAACAGTAGAGAGCTCATTATCTAATTCAATATCAAGAAAGTTAGACATAGCAAGATCATTTTCATCCTCATCTTCTACTAACTTAGTATCTTGATGCTTCTATTTTTCTTTTCTTCCTTGATATTAACTTTTGCCAAGGCTTTTTCTAGTTTCACCACCTTGTTGGGTAATCTTTCATTAACTATCCTTTTTCAGATTCTTTGCTTTCTAACTCCTACTTTGTTTTAATATGATATGGTCTTTCTAATGCCTTAAGTTGAGCAAAATCTTGCACAAAAATCATATTCTTTTTTTTTTGAGTTGTGATAATCTTTTCATTATTCAAATTTAGTTGTTTTTCTAATTGTATAGCTTCACTATAATAGTCATTTAGAGTTAGCAAATTTGTAGTTCTCCTCAACCATATTGAAATATTGGGATTCATAGCTTTAAGATAGGTGTCTCTAAGCATTTCATCTAATGGTATTTATTATCTTTGAAAGAGCCCATAAATTTGTTGAAACTTAATATTGAAATCTCTAATTGACTCTTTAACTCCTTGCTTAGTTTGTACTAGCCCACAGTACAATTATTGTTGATCCAATTAATTACCAAACTGGGCCAAGAAAAGGCTTTTCATGTTATCCCAACTTGTGAGACTATTACTTGGCAAGCTTGAATACCAAATTTGAGCCATATCTTTTAAACTTGTTATGAAAAACCTATAAGCTTTATCTTGGTGTTGACTATTTGCATGAGCTAAAGCTAACTCAAATAGGTGAATGTATTCTTTAGCCAACTAAGCTTTTCTAGGAATAAAAAGCTCAAGAAAATATTTGTAAAATTTCTTAGGAATATCGTTGTAGTTTTGAAATTCTAATGGTGTAACTCTTTACAAAGGATTTTCCAGCTTACTTGTATTCATTTTGATCACTAAGCTTTTATGTTTCTTTAACCTTCTCTTATGGACTAATAAAATAGCTAGAAGAGGTGTTTTCTTTAGCCTTCTAGTCTTTACTCCACTACTTGTTCCAAAATCAAGAACCTTCTTTTGTTTCTCTTTTGATGAATAATTAGTCTTATAATTGGAAAACTCTAAATCTTCAAAAGTACCTATCTATTTAGTCATTTTCTCAAAATAATAGCTAATGGTTTCAAGCTCTCTAGTAAGTAATGAACTATTTTTGTGCTAGAACTATCAATTTCTTTGAATGTAATGAACTTAGGTAACAAATGTTCAGCCCTTATGTAATAAACTTTGAACCTCACATAATAGACTTATTTCCCTTCTTCTAGCACCAAAAGATCTATTGGTAGTTGTTTGGGGACTGCCAATGCAAGTTGGCCTCCAGTCTCATGACTTTGGAAGACATGAGAAGTGAAGGTGTTCTTCAAACATGGTTCAGGTCCTTGTTGGTCTTCTGGCAACACCAAGGTCTAGATATATCCAAATAAACTTAGTGATTATGAAATGAACTAATCATGAGTATGTGTTTTCTATTATTAATGTTGAAATGGTTAGGTTATGTTTGAAATTGTAATTGACTATCATAAATGAAATTTAGCTAGCTTTGTCAAATACTGTGTGAACTATTTGAGATTCCTATTTTGTCAAATCACTTAGTCTATAGAGTCCCTATAGTATGCTACTTGAAACACATGAAATTTCACAAAAATAGTTGAGCACAATTCTACCAGTTTACTCCTAATTTTCCCTAGAGAGAAAGTTCTACAAGCAAACTAGAAATAGAGTGAGATTCAATGGATTTTAGAAAGAGAAAATAAAGGAAAGTAGATTTGTCTAAATCTCAAAAACATTTAAGTAAGATAAATTGAACATGATGAAACACTTTGCAATAAGGCTATTCCAATTGAATCTAAATATTACAAATTTCCTAAACCTTTTAAGTCCAACAAGAAAATTCATAAAGGACAATCTTATTCACTACCAAAACATCTTTGTAAAACAAAAGTATAAGCTTTTGCTTGGCTAGTCAATAATTGTCAAGAATTGCAAACACTAGAACTAGCAGAAAAATTTGACAATATTAAAATTAGAATTCTAAGGCAATAAAATTTAGAAAAATGAAGCTATTTCAAACAAACCAAAGTATTAAATACTCTCTAGATATTGTAAACTTAAATAGGCAATTTTAACAAGACATTGTTATTAAATTGCTTTGGATGCATTTCCTTGATAAAATAAGCTCTTACATGGTAGACCTTAATAGAAGTTAAATATTGTACAAAAAAGAGCTATAAGAATGATCTAGAAAATCCCAAAATTAAATTCCAAGCACATTACTATCTGGACCATTAGCTAAGTAACTAAAATAAATTGGGAAATAAGGCACTCACAAGATTAAAACCAAGTAGCCCGAATTGATATCTTTAGCAATTCATGCTTTTACAATCTTCAATGTTGATTTTGAGTATATTTTCCCCCAAAATCCATGCCTTGAATTCTCTTTATAGTGACTTTAAGGTAGTTACAATCATCATGGAAGGTTAAGATAAATAACAAATATCTAGGGAATTTATTCCTAACTACCTAAAGAAGTCATAGCTTCTATGAGAAAAATAAGCCATAGTTGGCAAGTGTCTTTTTTTGGTAATTATAAGCTTACAAATATCAAAGGGATATAGTTGTAACTTCCATAGGAAGTTATAATTTTTATGGAAATTTTTTAATCCCCAAGAACATAAAGTTGTAATTGCCAAATGTTTATAACTTCTTCTTTTAAACCACAAAACCCCCTTTTACGTTTTAAAAAGAAATCTTGCACATTGTAACGATGATAATGATAATAATGAAAATAATTTAGGCTATGTGACCTTAAGGCCTTATGTATTTGTAGATTTACATTTGATGTGTAGGCCTTTGAAAGTGCACACAGGCCCCGTGGCTTTCATGCCAAACACTACACTGCCTTGATCTTGTGTTGAAACATAGTGTTATCATTAGTCATTATCTATCCACCTTTATTTCCCCATAGTGTTATCATTAGTCACTATCATTAGTCACAAATCTGGTAGTCGTTGCATATTTTTCATTTGAATTTGCATTGGCAGTGGTGTAGGAGAAGTTGCATTATTATTACTCTTTTTCCATTAGTGGATGAGCTTCCTCCAACGACATCATTTGTCTGCTTCTGTTGCTTCCACAGTTGTCTTCCTACTATGCCTTGAATTTTATATTGTTTTAGCAACAAACCTTGTGTTTTACGTCTACCTGCTAAATCTTGCAAAAATAGCAAAAAATGGAACTTCTCCAGGCCCAAAGAATTTCTCTTGCCACTACCATTGAGCCACAACAAGGTCATTGGTGATGTCAGCACTCTAGAAACCTATTGTTGCTTACCTTTTTCTTCTTCCCCTAGTGACCTGAATTCATGTTTAGCTGAGGAATTTGAGAGCACAAATAGAGTGCTAGAAAGTTAATGGTGTTTTCATTTTTATTTTTCTTTTAGGTTTGGATCTTACCCTTCCTAATTTCAAGGTACAAAAAATTCATATTTGTGTTTATTTCTATTGCAAATGCTTGATACAACGAAGACCAAGGTTTCAACTTTGTATAAGAAAAGACATTTTTCACAATGCTTACTTGCTTAGTGTTTTCCCCTATATACTTGATTTGGATACAAATGACACCTGCAGAACATGGACATCCAGTAGCAACTCCAAAATTTTTGAAAATAATTTTGATTAATTGAGAACCAATAGCAACAAGCACACTAATAATGTGTGTTATCAATAGATGTGAAGCTTAGGTTCTAAATTCTTGTTTCAAGCACGTTGTATGCAATAATACTGTGAATTTTTCTTCTTCCTTTTGATGAAATCATTAATTATGGTAATCTAGTATTGTATCTTTGTTTTTATTTTTAAAATTCATGCATTTTGCTACATAGTTTTTACTCTATACATATGTTAGATGACTTCCAGTTACAATTCCATTGATGCATATGATAGTATTACAACAACTATTCAAGCTTTATCACATCAATATATTATGTATAATACAATCATTTTTGCAACTATTTGGAGAATGAATCTATGTGTTTCTCAGCATTTTACCTTACATACCATTTCCTTGGAGATCTATTACAAGTATTTATATAATCTGTGTGTAAGTTTCACATGCAACCTTTCTATTTCTAATCATAGTTACACTTTCTCAAGTTATCCTCCTTGACATTCATTTTCATTGCTGCACAATCTATTCTCTTAAACTCTACTTTATAATAACCTAATTTTCCATTCAAAATTTTTGTGCTAAAATGATTAGGAAATTCAAGACAAATCTCCATTACACTTCAGAACCATATATATACTGATATATGAAGTATAAACCAAAGAAGTCATAATTGAGAGGAATTGGCAATCCAACCAAGTATATACTGCATTCTTTCTAACAACCATATCTAGAATACACTCATTCTACTAGGAAATGATTAACTAGTCTCATTATTTCATCATCCTTGAATTTAAATAAGCCTATGTATCTAACTAATCAAAATATAATTATTCTAATGTACTAGAATAATTTTTAGGAAATAAGATAGTTGTTAGTTTGCTCCATCAAATGGTATAAATATGACAACAATACCAAAGTTCAATTCTTGGAGAACTGAATGTTGGATATCCCTAGGCTACATTGTCCTAAGGCAGATATCCATCAATGTGACCTCAAGGCTTGGCCTTGGTCCTAGTGCCTCATCCTAGTGGGATTGCTCTATTTTAGCTTGGGGAATTGATCAAACAGATTTCACTTTAGGCTCCTCCGGAAGAGGTCCCATTGCATGAGTCTTAGCTACATGCTCCTAGGCTTATTCTTGTTAGCTCCTTCTAGTTTTGGGCTACTTGTTCCTCGGTTGAGATGGTTCTCCTTCTCGTAGTTGCTTAGATTTTGGTGTCACCTATAATCACAACATGATCAAAGATTAGAATTTAGTATGTAACTTTATAACACTTAAGTACTTTATCTCTTGGATTAGTTACACTTAGCTAAGTTGTAATTATGGTAGATTTTATTAATTTAATATTATTTCATTTTAATGTCTACCAAAGTTTTTTGGAAAGGTTTAAATCTCTTAAATTAGTGATTTTAATATTATTTTATTAGTTGAAGCTTATGAGAGTTAGAAAATTTTTGAAATTTGTTTTGTCAAAAACCTAAGGTTTGTGGCCTCCACAATGTAAATCTTACCTCCAATAACTATAGAAATGAAAAATAAGGATAATTGGACAAGTAGTTGGAAAGTTATTGGCTATAGAAGGTTTTGCGCTTTGAAAAATTATAAAAACTCCTTTCCCATTTGAAATAAAACTATAAAAATTTTCAAAGTGTTGGGTGCTATTTATAGGATTTTTCCCTTGTGTCGATGAGATCGTGTTGACATTGCCAACTTCATCAATGAGGCTGCAAGACAAAATTTTAAAATTTGAAAACTAAGGGAATACTAAAGAGTTTTCATGCAAAATTGAAGTTCAAATGAAGCCCAAAAAGCTTAGAACACAATGAAATGCATGAAGAGAGCTAGATAATCCATAGAAAATGAGATTTAATTGGGAGAATTATGGGAAAATGCCATGAAGTAGTGCACAACTGGACATAACTGACATGGAGCATAAAAGATTTGAATGCAAAAATGGATAAAGGATAAGAGACTTAACTAGTCAAACCAAGAGGTATGTAAGTGGGTCCTTCCCATAGCAAGCTCATACCCTTAATGCAATTGCATGCCCTTGAACCAAAGAGTCCATGGGCCCCATGGGTGATTAATGGTTTTGGTTAGTTAAGGACCAAATCACAAAAGAAACTATTGAAAAATTTTGACATATCAAACCAAGACATTGAACAAAACNCTAAACTTGGGAAGGATTAAATGCATAGACAAGGATGTGAATTTAAGATGATTTGATGCTCTTCATACTTGCCTACCCTTTTGGGTGCATGAATATTTACATGGATTTCTCACCATTCTACTGTTGAACAATAACATGAAGCTAAAAGTCTTTACATAGTGTGGTTCCCATCAAAAGAAAAAAAAATAGAAAATGAAAAAAAAATCATGGGAATTCAAAGCACACTCCTTAGATGAAATAACGAGCTACAAGCACTAGTTATGGAACTAAAAAGACATGTTACCCATCCCTAAAGGTCCAATCTAATTAAGGCTCATCTCGCTTCCTACTTCATTTTTCTTCTCTTTTAGGAATGGTGATTGATCTTTGGGNCGTGGACTCACTACCTATTATCATGAAAAAGAAACCATGTCTTACTTATAAATACCAAAATTCAAAGATAGAATCCAGAAATTAGTAATCAAATACCATTATAGTACAACCATAATCAATCAACAGCTATAGTTGCACTTAGTCCTGGCGGCAATAAAGAAAAATAAAACAAAACATAGGAAAAGCATTAGAAAAACCCAAACCAAATAAAGTAAAATATAGAAGAAATTGTAAAATATTTAATAAAGAGGAAAATATCCTAAAAATAGTGTAAAAAAACTATGAAAAATAGAAAAAAAATAACTAAGGACCCACTTTAATTTATCAGCATGGATGGCCATCTCCCCCACAATTGAGTTGAAAGGAGGAGTTCCAAAAAATTGAGCATGCATGTTCATCCATTGAGTTATTCTAGTCACTAGCTCTTTTAGGCTTATGGAAAGGTTTAATTTGTTGCATGTTGACTAGCAGTTTCTTATTTGGTCTTTTAGATTTATATATTAACATGGCCCTAGAAGAAAAGGTTTTGCAGATAATATAAGGCCCATTCCACAACGTTTGAAGCTTGGTTCTTTGTCGTATGTATGTGGGATTCCAATAGAGGATCCTATCTCCTAGTTGAAATTTCACTTTATGTATTCTAAGGTTATGTCATTATGTATTTAATGCCTTGTGCAACTTGTTAGATGAGAGGGCTACCAATCAAATTTTGTCTAGCAAGTTAAGGTTCTTTAATCTTTCTTTTTGTGCTAGACTTAGGTCAAGGGCAAGGTCACAAGTTGTTGATAGTGTACAAAGATCTATTTGAATTTGAAGTGTTGGTAATTTCCCATACACAAGCTCATAGGGAGAATAAACAATAGGAAGTTTCCAAGTGAAGTGGTAGGCCAAAGGGCATCATTGATTTTTTTGCTCCAATCCCTCCTATATTTTTTAATGGTTCTTGTTAGTATCTTTGTTATCTCCTTATTTGTTACCTCACCTTGAATGTTGGCTTGGGGGTGGTAGGGTGTTGTTAATTCATTTTCAACCCCCAAGCATTGCATGATCTTCCAAAAGGTAGTGCTTGTGAAATGAGTACGATTATTAGAAATAAGTGCACTTGGCACACCAAACCTATTTACAACATATTATTGTATAAAATGAGTAGCCGTAGAAGATGTGCAATTAGTGACAGCTATAGCTTCTTCCCATTTCACACAATAGTTAATAGTGACTATGATGTATGAGTTTCCATTCAACATGGGTGTGATGGGACCCATGAAGTTAATGCCCTAGATGGTAAATAGCTTTAGTGTTTAGACCCACTATTGAGATCTCTCCATACGAGCATTAATTCCACCATCATGTTGGCAGCATTCACAAGAGTGAATGAGGAGGTGAACATCTCTAAAAAGTGTTGTTCAATAATATCCCACCATGAGGATCTTAATGACCATGCATCTCCTAGCATAGTGGTCTCCACAAGGGGTCTCATGAGCAGCTTGGAGAACACATAGTTGATTAGCATCAGGTACATACCAATGAACCATGCCACTGACACATACCTTGTAAAGGTATCTGTTGATTTCCATGAAGCATTTTTCCTGGTGGAGAAACTGTTGTTTCTTCCTGTGATCCCACTCCTGTGGCATTTCTTAAGTGAGAAGATAGGTGAGAATGCCATCATACTAGTTGGTTGCAATGGGCATTTATTTAGTTATCTCACTAGTAAAGAGGATTTCATTAGGAAATTGATCAAATAGTGGGCTCTCTTTTTTGTTATTCCATCACAACCGAGACAAGTGATCAGCAACCATGTTCTTGATTTTCTTTTGATCTACCATTGTAAGGTTGAATTCCTGCAAGATCATCAGCAATCGTATGACACTAGGGCTTACCATTGGTTTATTCATTAGGAATTGAATTACATTGTGGTCTATGTGCATGAACACCTTGTACCCAATCACATAGTGCTTGAATTTCTCCAAGGCAAACACCATTGCCATCAATTCTTTTTCTATTATGATGTAGTTCATCTATGCATCCATAATGCTTTTTCTTGCACAATGGATATAATAAGGATGTTTCTGATCATCCAACTACATGAGCATGACCCCTTAGGCATAATTATAAGCATCCATCATGATGTGAAAGGGCCTAGACCAATCAAGTGCTTGTAGAATATGAGTTTCAACAAGCTTCTCTTTGAGTTGTTGGAATGCACATTTGCATTCCTTGGTCTAGTACAAATGGAACATCCTTTTTTGTTAGGTCCACCAACAATTTAGAAATCTTTAAGAAATTCTCAATGAATCATCAGTAGTAGCCAGTGTGTCCAAGGAATGACTTCACATCTTTAACTATTTCAGGCTATTTGGTAATTCTTTGGATGACCCTTATTTTTTCAAGGTTCACCTTGATTCCATTTTCTAAAATTCTATGCCCCAACATAGTGTCTCCTTGGATCATCAAGTGGCCTTTTTAGTAGTTAAGCCTAAGGTTTTTCTCAACACACCTTTTCAAAACTTTCTCAACGTGGTCCAGGGCTTGTTCAAATGTAGCCTCATAGGTGGAGAATTCATATATGAACACTTCCACCCTTCTACCAATCTACTATTGGAAGATGATCAAGAAAAGCCGTTGGAATGTGATAGGAGCATTGCATAGGCCAAACAACATCTTTTTGTATGTAAAACTTCCCTTGGGACTCATGAATGTGGTTTTGGCTTGATCTTCTGTGGCTATCTAAATTTGGTTATAGCCACTATAACCATCCAAAAAGCTATAGTGGCAATGCTCAAAAATGGTATCCAACACTTGGTCTACAAATGGTAACGGAAAGTGATCTTTGTATGTTACCATATTCAATAGTCTGAAATCAATGCAAATCCTCCATTTACCATCTTTCTTTGGTACTATCACAAGTGGGCTAACCCACTTGCTATCTGCAATGGGATAGATGAGCCCTACCTTGAGGAATTGTTCAATCTTCTCTTTCATGATCTGCTTTAGTTTGGGGTTTAATTGCTACTACGGTTGCCTCTTTGGATTTATGGAGGCATCTGTGTAGATGCAATGCTAGCATATCCTTGGATTAATTCTAGTCAACTCATGACATGATTAGGCAAAGGTTGTTGGCAATTTGTTAACCACCTCCAATAGCTTCTTTTTTTACACAAGAGCAAGATTGGCATTGATGATAACTAGCTTACCATTTTTCAAAAAATAATATTCCATTCTAGTTAGTAGAGTTTTCAACTCAAGGAACTCCTATTTAAAACTTTCAAGGATCTCCAATTCTCCCCAATTGGTGGCATCAAGTTCATCTAAGAGTTGGTGTTGGATTTGCTCCATCTCATCCATACCTTCAATGTAGGCACTTGTAAGGCTCTTAGTTTGTTCCATGCAAAGAGTTGAGGTGCTATTAGAATTAGCTATCAACCACTAGGTGTCCTCTTGCTTTGTGGTTACTGCATACAAGCACCTTTGAATTTTTGTCATAACAACCCACTATCTACATGCTATGATTGATGTGCTCTTCACAGTCCATAATTTCTACACACAGTTGCACCTTGTGTCACTATACATGATGGATGGAACATGCTTCTTCTTGATCTTTTCAAAATCATTTTCCTTGGAAATCTTCAAGGAGAGGTCTCTAATTCCCAATTGTGCATCTATTATGCTCAACCAAACCCTTCCCATGATGATTGGGAAGTTCCCCTTACAGTTGTTTACACGAATCATCAGGAAGTTAGTAGGATAGGACCAACTACAGATGGTGGTCATGATGGATTGATCTACCAACTTAAGATGAATGTTTCTCTTCTTGAGAGGAGGTAGGTTCTAGGCTTTGTATATTTCATGAAAAATCAAATTCACACTAGAACCTAAGTCTAGAAGAGCTTTGCAAGGCTTATTCCTAGTGATTTGTAAATAAATTAGGGAAGTCCCAAGATTAGATCTTTTCCTGGGAAGGTGGCCTACCTTAATCCAATCTGTAACTGCATGGGTTAACATGAAAGTATGCACTTTGGGAGGCATTTTCTTTGAATGGTTGTTAAATGATGTAGTAGAGGATGAGGGAGAAGTAAAGTCATTAGATGTAGGTCTCTATGAGAGCTTAGAAGAATTGTTGATTTAGAAGAAAGTACTTTTTTAGGGTTTATTTTTTGAACCACTTTGCTAGGGAGTCAATTGTAAGTTAACAACACTTGTAAAATATTTTTGCTGTGACTGGGTAGGAATTTCATCCTGCATGGATGAATTTGGTGGTAATTGAATTGAAGGCAGGGGTACAAGTGTAGAAGGATGAGAAGGGTAAGAAGAAAATTGGGATTTCCCTCTTGGAGATTGAGCTCTAGAAAGATGCATGCCTAGAAGAGTCATGTAGAGAAATTGGTTGTTCAACATAGTATGCATATAGATCTAGTTGCCAGTAAGGGTACTATTACCTTGGTGGTGGCATCCCCCACAATTGTGGACGCTACCACTATTGGTACTACTCATAATGTTAGGTTGGAGCTCCACTTAAATAGTAGGCTTACTGTTGGTGGAACTACATGTAGTTGTCTTGAGGATAAGGTAACCTCCTGGGTGCTTGCCTTCTTGCCAATTGAGGATTTAGCATGTACATCTTAGACTCTTGCAAGTATGACATAATGGGACAAAATTTCTTAGGATGTTCATAGTAGTAGATGTCGCATCCATCATCATCATCTAGCTTAGATTTTGCAACCTCTTCAATGATAGTAGCTTTACCCTCACCCCTTTGATGGGAACATTTAGCTTCTTTCATTCTCCTTTGGTCACGCCTACTAACTTGTTCTTTAAACTCTTGTGTGATTCTCAAAGCAGTTTGGAATTTTTCATCCAAAGAATCCCACATTTTTTCTATCTTGGTTGATATTTTAGAAACAAAATTTTGGATCAACAAGGTTTTTCTTTGCATCACTTCATTAAGTGATGCCTCCTCCTCATTGTCACAAAATTGGACTTCCCTTTTTCAAATAGAAGGATTTTGGTTCTACTCCTCCGAAATTTCTCTTTTTGTCAACTCATCTTCTTCTTTGACACTTGCTCAATCAACCTTTGGATCTAATGGACCCTTAGTTTTGAAATTCTCCCTTGGGCATAGACCCCAAGAGTTCTTCTCATTTATATCTAAAGCCCATCTATGATATGGCAAAGCTACTCTCATTGAGAAAAGCCATGGCCCTAACATCTGTGCAACAAAGAGTAATATTTGTTCATGGCCACATCTAAGGATTCATGTGTTGCTTGTCTTCACACTTAGATCTATTTTCTCAAATTAGATACTAAGGAGTACATTTGATACTTGTCATTGAAGAGTTCAAGCATTGTACTCCATTGTCTAATTGATTCCAGTTTTAAGAACTAGTACTAGCTTTTAGCCTCCTTAATGAGTGTCCATGGGAGCAACTTTAGTTTTTTCCACTCATTTTCAATGTTTTGCAAGACACAGGCATCGTGAAAGGCCTGAAGATGATTTTGTGGATTTGATTTGTATCCCTCTTCAAACTTGGGTATATTGCTCATATCTAATCGTTTGATTCTACTACCTTTCATATGCCTCATTGCAATCCTCACAGCCTTTGCAATGTTCAACATGTTCCTTGTTGCAAGCAAAGCCTCATCATAGTCATAGCCTATAAGATGATCATGATGCCTATGATGTCCTCTATTTTTCCTTCTTTCATGATGGTAGGCCTTCCTTGATTACCAATGCCCTTGGTGTTTACTATTTTAGTGGACCTTGTGATCATTTCTATCCCATTGATCATCTCCATCATGGTCACATCCTCTATGGCTTTGGTTAGATCTAGAGGAAGATGATGAGGATGTTGAAGCTAAAGAGGAAGAAGAGCTAGCACCAACACAATGCCTATTACTCCCACTCCTTTGGTCATGGCCACACTCACCATATCTATCCCTATCGTGGTGCTTGTCATGGTTCTTTCCTTGACTCCCTCCTTTGAAGTTCCCATGATCATGGGACCCATTCTTTCCCAAACCAAGATTGTTTACAGTGGACTCTAAATTCTGGTTAGGACTCCCTTCATTAAAAAAGAAGAGATGAGAATCATTATTTTCAAAACCTAAAGAATGGATCCTCACCTTTTACCTAGCAGGAATAAGGGGTTTTTGAACCATTTCCTATTTGATGCCTTGTAGCACATCTCCTATTACTAATTTTTCTTTAGTTATGCCTCAGTGGGATGATAATCTTAATAGTCATGTTCCTACACAATGTATTAAGCAATGAGCCCCTGGATGCCCAATTTTAAGAGAGTTTGGAGTAGCATTATAGGAACTAATTAATTAGGCAGTAACACACTGTTGCCCTCAATGTTCCTCCATTGTAGTTTTTCATCTTGATGTAGGATGAAGGTGAAGTCAGGCACATACTCATTGGGATGAGTATAGACCACTTTTCATTGCTGGGGAACTAGCAATTTTGACCCTTCATGCCTTTGTTAATTGGATCCACCTTCATATGGTGGTGGAGAATCTCCCTTGTGAAAAGAAGCCATATTAGATTGGAAGAAAAATAGTCTGCTTTTGTTGTTATTATTATTTTTATTAATGATGTTAACTTTTGGGTTCATTACAATGTATTTATATAATTTTACTAACTCCTAATTAGCACATGTAACTAACTAAAGTCCCTAGTAACAACACCTATGATGAGTAGTGAGCAATCCCCACACCCAACCATATGAATCACTAGTATTCATTAAGTGATTTGGTCGAATTCTGTAGACTTTAGCTCTCTATGTACACTAGGTCTAGCTAGTACATCTAACAGATGTGATCGTTGTCTTCTCAGTTTCACTTGTGAAGTGCAAATGTATGGTTAGTGTAACTGAGGTATATGATTTTTATTAATTTGACTAAGTACTATAAATAAAGTAATTGAATGTATAATTAATCTAATAACTAATTAATACTTAGCTAATCCTAACATAATCATATGTTCCCATCTACCATATACATCCTGAACATGTTACAACACTACTGGGATACCAAGCGTTAAGCACTACTGGGATTACCAAGCATTAAGTGCTACTGGGATTACCAAGCATTAAGCATATTCTTGAGATGGTTGTACTTATGTGTATTAATTACTATTAATTAATTAGTTAATTAATTGAATGCATTGAAGTAAATCGCATGAGTAATAAATGCATTAATTAAACATTAAGCTAAATTCAAGTGCTGAAAGGTTTATGAAGAAAGCTCATCTTTATTGCTGATCACACTCAAGTGCTCAAGTACATCAATGCTCAAATAAACATCTGTATAGCTCTCACTCCTATTGCATGTAGTTAGAAAATATTCTAACTTTGGAGAAATAAAAATGCAAGAGTTTGGCTAGCAACTAATGAATGGATGTCATAAATGCAGCTGGTGAGTGCATATTTATAGGCAAGACAAGACATAGTGTCAAAGTGTATGTGTCAATGCTTCAAACCTTGCATTAATGGGATACCATTGTTGTGGTCTTGTCAACATAGGAAAATGATGATGACTCATCAAAGTCTAAATCACTAAATGATATGATGAATTTGGTGATGAGATTTATGTTATTTGAAGCATTAACATGTATACACACCTTCTCACATAGATTCTTTCATTGAAGCACTAAAATGCATCATTGAAGAATCATTATCTTGAAGCATCAAGTAAATAAACAAACCCTTGAAATAATATGAGGCTCAAACAATTATTTTCTCTATTGTTGAAGAAGGTTTGAAATCAACTAAAGTTTATTGAAGTCACTTGAGAAAGAACTCAAGATTTGAGAGTTTTAAAGTATTCATCCCACAAGTTATGGTCTCCTTGTAGCTAATTGTGATACTATTACAAGTTGCACTATTACTAATTTTTCTTTTTCACACAAGTTACAACTACCTTGCTACAGCCATTGCAATCCAACCACAAGTCATTCTCATTAAAATTTTGAACAATGTGAGAACAGTTCATGAAATGATAAAGAGTCTAGAGACTTATTACAATTGTAGTTTGATTAGAATGATATATTGTGAGTTATTAACTTACTTTGATAGAAACAAACTTGAGGATCAAAACTTGAATATTCAAGCTTCTACCCACTCATGATCTCATTGCTCCACTTACCTTGATATGTAGAAAATACATTAGTAATAAGAAAACTTGAATATAGAAAATGCATTCAATATTCATTTCATTTGAATGCTTCTTTATATAATGACCTATAATTATCATTGGTAGCATAAAAATACTTAAGATTTACCTTTTTCTTATGAAAAAATCCATTTTGCAATAGTTCAATAGTATGTTTTTCATCATTTACTACCTTTAGTAGGTACAACTGAGGGACCATGAGTAGAGAGCTATCCAAAATAATGATTAACAAAGAAAAAAGGATTTTAACAATGAGGTGTTAGACTAGTTGTAAGAGTATTGATTTGAAAGCTCCAAGTCATGGGTTTGATTCATGTGGGCAATGCTAAGTTATAAAGTTCTAATTAGACTATATATCTTAGGGTGTAGCTATATTATTGGGGGTGTTAGACCCTTGTATCTATATTATAATTTTTTCTATTTGCTTAATGGTTTGTCAATCTTGAGGGTTTCTGATGGAGTTTTTGTAGCAGGTTTTTTTTTTCAAATGGGGAATAATCTAAAGATGGAAAATAATAACATCTTTCAAACTATAGAGACTATGAAGAATTCTGAGCTATCGATTTTTTTCCCTAATGATTTATACGAATCGTTATCAAAAGATGTCACTTCACGATACATATTTTTGCAAATTATTAGATTTGTTTGCCCCAATAAGGGTTTTAGACCAATGATTCAAATAATTCTTGAATGCTAAAATTAATATTTTACATACCTACTATTTTTCCATATTTTTTTACTTGATAAATTGGACAATTTTGAAATGGTTGAGAAGTTATTGGATTTTAAAGTTTTTATAGATCACTATAATGCTTTTATTGCTAGGGAATGGAAAGTGGATATTGATCCATAATTGGTGAGTGGTGAGGTACCCCTACATCCAACCATACTAATCACAAGCGTTCACACACAATCTGGTCGAATTCCATGGATGGAACTAGTTGTGGAATCTAGATCATTATACTCTGATAATAGTTTGTTGTCTTCCCACTTAGACTAGTGGTAAATTTGTCACATATGGTTTAGTCCAAAGTGAGGCATATGATGTTGTGTAATTCTATGTTGCTCCTAATGATGATAAAGAGATAAATTAATTAAGCTAATGAATAATAGAAAATAAGATATAAAATAGCCTACGTGCAATGAGTATCTATCTCCAATCATTTGTACATGCCTTGGACTTCATATAACTACCACTGAGATTGCTAAGCATATGTCATTGGATGTGCCTAACGATACACTACTAGATTACCAAGTACTTACACTTAAGCACTTATGATTAAGTCATACTCATTTCACTTAATGATAGGAATAGTAAATAGCAATAAATAGAATCATTAACTAAAGAAAATAGTAAATAATTAAAAATTAAATAATTAAAGCCATAATAAATCTAAGTGAATGCAACAATGATGGAAGTAATCTCAATTTTTATTTCCAATCATGTAATGTGTCCAAGTACACCACACTTGAAAAGGAAAATAATGGTATTTTTCAGTAGGCATAAATGAAATCTTTTTTAACAAGTTCTTAACCTTGTACTAACCTTTTAATTATAAATATGTTAGTAAACTTTGAATATCCAAAGAGAATCATTCTTTAGAAAAAGGAAATTTTTAGTAGGAACCAATAATGAAAATAATGAAGTAGATGGACTTCACTTAGTGCAACATAAAAAGAAGAGGTTTGCAAATACTTTTTTCAATTTTAAAACCCCAAATTTATCTCATTCTATTGCTACTTCTACTACTAATCAATGTGTTTTTTTATCAAATAATGTTTTTTCACTTATTAGTGACATGGATTATGAGACAAATTTTGAGCTTAAAAAATAAAGGATGGGGGCCTCCTCCATTACATCTCAATGTTAGTTTTATCATAGAATTTTTGAGGCCTTTTTAATAGGTCCTAAGCAAAGATTGCCAAGGAATATCTTTGAAACTGACATTTATCTCTAGTTTTTATTTTCCTACAAGAAATTAAGATTTTAGGTCATGATATTAGGTTTGTTAGTAAATGGATTGTAAAAAATTACATTTTTTTCTATTGCTCATGAAGTTAATAAAGGAGGTGTTGTTATTTTTGTTAATAAAAATTGGATTGGAAAATTTTTGAATTCTAGTTTTGGTAGCCTTGGAAATGTTACTTAGATTCTTTTTCATAGTGAAAAAGATGACTTTCAACTTTGTAATGTTTATGCTCTTAATAATTTGAAAGATTGATTAGAGGTTTAGAAATATTTTCTATCTTTGCCTAAAGTTTCTTGAATTATTAGAGGTGATTCTAATAGTGTTGATGGTCTTCCTCCTAATATGTTTTCTTAAGGAAAAAAATTGGTGTAATTTCAAAGAAAATTATTTTCTTTCTAATGTTATCTCTTTATACTTAATGTAATTATCAACATGGAAATGATAGAATTTATTATCAATTTAATAAATTTTACATCTCTAATATTTTCTTTTGAAAACCAACAAGGAAAGTAGAATTGCATACAGATGCTACTTTGTTAGATCATTTTCCTATTAGTATTTTTCTCTCTAGTATTAATTCTTCATCCTTTTAAAAACATGAGCTTTTTTGTATGAATGCTAATATGTTCATAAGATCCAATGGGAAAAATATTTTTTTATCTTTATGAAATGCAAAAAAAAAGCCTACTAGTGATGTTGGCTGAATTGATTGATGGTAGTGAACTACTTGTAGAGTCAAAAATTATGCTAGATGGTTTGGAAAAAAAAATTTCTAAGCATAAGTATCAACTTGAAGAAGATCTTGCAAGATCTATAAAGCAAATGAAAATTCTTCTAGATCAAAATCTCTTTGATTTTGAAACTCAAAAATCCTTGGCAAAAGCTCATTACGCTAAACAATTTTAAAAAGTTTCTCTTAGTAAAAATACTAATAAAGGTGTGATTTATTTTCTTCCTAAAAATGAAGATCTTCATCATATTGGTAATTCGAGACCTATTACCTTTCTTAATAATTCTTATACATTTTAGCTAAATGAATGACTTACCAAATTTAGAAGGTTATCGAAGATATCATTAGACTTGAACAAATTAGTTTTGTTAAAGGTAGATATATCTTAAATAATGTTATTGCAACTTGGGAGGAAATGTAATGGGCTTTTGATAGTAACCAAGACATTGCTATTATAAAGTTAGATTATGCCAAAGATTATGACAAGATTGAATGGAATTCATTATCTCTTGTCTCTATAAACTGGGATTTTTTGATTATTTTATTTGACTTGTTCATACCATACT
>MNCI01007621.1:1088364-1116632 GCA_015680685.1 Gnetum montanum
GGAAAATCTTAAAAATAAAATCACCTTAAAATTTTAGGAATACCTTTTTCTTTTGAGCCTAATCTTACTATTTTGAGAAATTATGTGATTGATAACATTGAAAAGAAGCCTCACCCTTACAGGTAAAGTTTTAGTTATTACGAAAGTACTTTAAACAACTCATGTTTAGTACTTAAATTGTTGGGCTCCTTCTAAAACTTCTTATGAAAGAATTGATCATATTATTTGTTTGTTTCTTTGGTCTACTAAGCAACATACAAAAGGTTTTTCTAGAGTTGCTTGGGATATTTGCACTAGTAGCAAGAAAGATGCAGGACTTGGCCTCATTAATTATTATAACTAGAACATTTCTTTTGTAGTAAAATGCATTGCAAAATGCATTAATGAAGATGATGTTTAGATGTTCTTTTTAAGAAACATGCTTATGCAAGGAAAAACCTAAGAATGATAATTGTTGGTCTTCTAATAACTTTCTTCGCTATCTTCTTTTTCCTCAAGCCATTTCTATTTCTAGTTCTCCAATTTTTTAAAAAAACTGGAATACATGGTGCAACCTTAGTAAATATTAGAATTATAATAATATTATATTTTTAGAAGATATGCTTAAGAAAATTAACCTATAGTGGCTTTCTTTTAATAAAGGAGCTTGGATACTAATGCATCTATATTATGTACCACTTGGAGCAACTTTGGTATTACTACAATTTCTTGTTCACATATGCATGATAAATGGATTACTTGGAATGAAGCTTCTAGCTTCTATGGTTTCAATATAAAAAGGAAAAAAATTTGAAAAATTAATTTATAATCTTGAAATTTTATTTAAAGTTGATAATAATTTACATTAGGATTTTCTAGATATTGTTTGGAAAGATGGAAAACATGTTTTTTCTTTTGATTTGAAAGTTATGTATGGGATTATTACAAAGAATGATTTTATTCATAAAAAATTTATTAAGGCTTAGAAAATGCAATTATCATTGCAATTTTGGACAAGGAAAATGAAAGATATTTGTAAAACTCTTACATTTCCTAAAACTCATAATTTTTTATGGTGTCTTAGTCATCAAGGTCTTCCTATCAGCATTCATCTTAAACAGATGAGAAATGTTTCTCCTCTATGTCCTCTTTATAGAAGTAAAGATTCATTTTCTCATGTTTTTAGAATGTTCTGTTGCTCAGTTTGCTTTGAAATGGACATTTAGAATTTTTAACAACTTTTAACGAAGCATCAATGAAGTCATTCTTGGTGTTCAACTTTCTTTGTATACCTCATATCTTTGTATTTGAAATTGTCTTTGACCACTTATTCTCTACTCTATTTGGAAGCTTTGATGTGCAATTATTTTCCGAAAGCAAGAAGATAACTATGATCTTTCTTAGGTGTCAAATACTAAATTCTCAAAGATGTCAACTTTTAGCTACAACTTCAAGAAAAAAGCTCCTAGTGAAAGCTAAACAATTAATTTATTTTCTACAATATTAATTTATTTTTATTTTGAAGGCTCAAGGATGGAAAGCTTTTAGCTTTTGTTGCTATTTGTTTTTATCTTTGATTGATATATTCTTTTTTCTTTAAAAGGAATTTTCTCCTTTTGTTTATAAGAAATGCTTTAGTAAGAATGTAGTTGATTAGATTAAATTAGCAATTTAATTATTTTATTTTATTCATTATTCTTTATCCTTAGGTAACTTAAAACATAAAATGTAAAAATGAGAAAAATCATATGCCTTAGTTGCACTTAACCATACCTTTGCATTTCACAAGTGTAATTTGAAAGATAATGATTGTAACAATTAGCTTAAATTCCTAGAGACTAGTGTTCTTAGAAGGCTATAAGTCCATGGAATTTGACTAGATCACGTGTGAAAGCTTAGTGATTCATATGGTTGGGTGTAGGGTCCACTTGCCACTCATCATTAGCATCATTATTAAAGACTTTTAGTTTGATATGTGCATTGTCTAGGACTTAGTGAATATTATGTAATATCATTAGAACGAACCTTGAGATCACAATCATTCAAAAAATTAATAATTGAAATTATAATTTAAGCACACTAAATTTTTCTGTAATCAAAAATGTCTTCTTCTCAAAGGCATGATGATTCAAAATCGTGAATGTCCTAAGATTTAAAGTGGTGTACACTCATCCAAATGAGTTTGTACCTAATTTCACCTTTATTCTACATCAAGATGAGTAGCTATGGTTGAGAGATATGGAGGGCAATGTTGTGTTGCCTCTCGACTAATTTATTCCTGGGATGTTGCTCCAAACTCTTAAGAGGTTGGGTATTTAGAACCTCCATGATGAATATGTTATGCAAGACCATGACTATAGGGACTACAATCCCACAAAACCACAATGTAAATGAGTTTAACATTAGGAGAAGCTCCATGAAGCTATGAAGGAAAAATGGTTCACCAACCCCTTATTCCTACTGAACCAAAACAACAATAAAGATCTTCTCTCTAGGGGTTCTCAACATGAAGATTCTCCATGCCTTGACATTAGTGATGAGGGCTTGAACTTGAATCTATAGTCCATTATCAATAATTTGGGTTTAAGCAAAAGTGGGAGGTATGGAAGGGGCTTGAGCAACCATCCTAACAATAGAAAAATTAATAAGCATGGTTGTAACAAGTGAAAAGAAGATGGTAGACACCGTGGTGGTGGCAGCCCTCCTCCCTCTTTGTCCTCTTCATCTACATCTTCTTCTTCCTCTTCCTTTGATCAAAATCGGATGGGACGAAACTATGATGGAGGTAAATGGTAGGAAAATGACCATAGGTGCAACCATGATCAAAGGGATAGTAGGGGACATCATAGGCATCATCGAAATCATGACAATGATAAGCCCTTGCTAGCAACTCAAAGCATTTTGAACATCGTGTTGATGCTAATATCACCCATGCTAGGCACAGGGCCATGACTTATTAGTCTAATCATTAGGGCATAGTTTCACAATTTGAATGGTGGTGCTTTCAATGAGAGCTATCATGCAACCTTTAAATTATTTATTATTATAAGATATTATTTTCATCCATCAACATTAGTCATGATTAATAGATTTTGATCCCATGAAAATTAAAAATCCTATAGGTTTTAAATCATGTGAATTATCTATGAGGTGTGCTAGATAAAGTAAAGGATCAAAAATATAATATGATGTTAAATCATCAATGAATCCTTCACTACATTTTTCTAGCCCATTAAATTAAATAAATATACTAAAATAATGATTAATGTTTCCACTTCCATTAAGTCATTATTTATGCACTCCTTTTGATGTGCCCATGATTCCTATTAAATTAACATTACAAATATCAATAGGAGCATCATTGATGACATTATGGAGTTGAAAATATAATAAAAGAACATTTTCCTTTTTCTCAATGCAACATTGAAGCAGGGACTTGAAGAATAAAAAGTAAAGTGATGGAAACAAATTCTTCAAGCATTTGCTAAAATTAGCTACCTTGATGTAATGAAAATAAAAGTAAAATGATTGTATCAAATATATTAAGGGCCAAGGAATTTATTGCATGGAAGATATATACAAAGTATGAACTTTAAAAATATAACTTATAAAGTCACTTAGATTTAAAATAATTTAAGGAGATTAAAAACTTTCATCTTCCATAATCTTGTAATTTCTTCCATTGACCCGTATTATAGCTACTAGATTTATGCCTTAGGGAGCTTTTCATTTTTCCATGTTGTTATAAAATATTAACTCATCTTCAATAATCTTAGAATACACACTACAAGTTACGTTTAAGAAGAAAGTGATTGTCAATGATGTGGCAAATAGGAGGCTCGATGACATGGAGTTGTTAGATGAGGGCCTTAAGGTGAAAGTCATCCAAGTGAAAGATGACATGGAATAACATGTGGATGTGATCAAAGATGTAATCTTGAGGTAGCACATTAGGTAGGGAGCAAATGCGAACATTTCATGAGTGACGTGCAGAGGTGGTAGCTGTTACATAGTGTAACCAATGTAGTAGTCGCAATGTGGGTGACATGGTGGAGTAGGTGATGAACATGGACATTTAAGGGCATCAACAGGGAGTTATTATAAAGGGACCAGTAGTAGCAAAATGAATGGAGGGGGAACAATGAAGATCTCTAAGCTCTCACTCTCCCAGTGTTGACATGGCAGCAAATGGTAGTGGTGCGTTAGCAACATGCAATTGTAGCAACAGACATTATAGACAACAGCATGTGTGTGGTGAGTGGCATGCAATAGGTGATCTTGGGGGCTCCCTCTCTCTAGTAGGGGTAGGTGCAACAATGGTGGTGAAGCAAAGAAACCAAAAACATTAACGATTGAAACATCGAGGTCCACAGGTGCACATCCTAACCTTAAATCCACATGAGGGCCTATTGGAGGTGGATATGGGGTGCCCTAAATAGTTTGGCTGATCGAACAAGGACTTGCCAAATGCAACGGGATGAAATATGGTTAGCTGTGGTGCTAATGCAAGATCATGCTAAGGGTGTAGGAAATGTTTACAATGTCAATGATGTTTGCGGTGTCAGTGGGATCAAGCATAGTTACAGGTGCCTAAGGGGACAAGCGTAGTCAAGAATTTTAGTGAGGCAAACTATGTTAACACATGTGTCTATGTAGTAGGATGATAAAAATTACAAGTAAAATGTGGAGAATGCAAAGAAATACTTAAAACAAAGTGGAGTACCACCCCAAATGGGATTGAGCATAGTTAACGTCAAAATGAGATTAGAAGGTACATGGTGTATAGTAGATGCAAGTGGACAGTGTAGTCACAATCTATGGGCTATTTGGCCACAAAAACTAGTGTTCTACTAGGATGTTCATGTCTATTGGGTTGGCTACCATGACATATTGCTAGATTTAGCATTCTACTGGTGGTCTACCACTTCACTTGTTTGCTAGTTCACCATTATGCCTTTGGTATTCTCCTAAGCGCTCCTTAGATTTTCTAACCCTGAAAAATTTGAGGGTGTAGGTATTTATAGGTTTAGGGTTAGCAAAAAATGTGGGATGGCTACCACATATTAGAGGGGATGGTTGGGAGTATAGTCAATGTAGTCAGCATTCATGTGGTGTACTGATGGAACTGGTGGTGTTGTGCTTTGGTATGCTTTGTCTGACTCTACAAGACTATGACTACACTGTCAACTACATGTGTGTGCTAAGAAGACTATAGGGTACTTGAAAAATTAAACTTAAAGACTATGCTCTATGGGACTATGTTCTCCATGCTCTCTCATGGGGTTAAGTGTAGTTACAATTTTGGGACAAAAGAAGATACAAAAAGAAAATATTTTGCTAACTATGCTTGCCGAAGGTAAGTTGACTACATTCTAGAGCTGAGTCAAGCATCGTTGCTATTGTGGAGGTTGCTAGAGACTATTCTAGCTAACTATGCTATGGGTTGGGGAGAGCGTAGTCTCAATGTTGGTGAAATCTATGAGAAAATGGATTTTTGTAGACTACACTCTACACAAGAGGCTGATTACACTCTCAATTGGGGGTGAGCATAGTCTCGACACTTAGCAAAATTTGGAAAAACTAGCCTTCTGCTAACTACACTCTCCATGAGAGGCTAACTATGCTCTTAACTGGGAGTAAGCATAGTCTCAACACTTAGCCAAATTTGTGAAAACTAGCCTTCTGCTAACAATGCTCTCCATAAGAGGTTGACTATGCTCTAAATTAGGGATGAGTATAGTCTCAACACTTAGTCAAATTTCCAAAAACTTGCGTCCTATTGACTACGCTCTTTATGAGAGGCTGACTACACTCCCACCTAGGGAGAGTGTAGTGTTAACACTTAGAAAGAATTTTCAAAACTGGCCTTCTTGTTCACGACACACTCTATGAGAGGTTAACTATGCTCCCATCTTGGGGAGAGCATAGTGTTAACAGTTAGAAAAAATTTGCAAAACTGGCCTTCCTATTAACTACAATCTCTACAAGAGGCTGACTATGCTTCAATCTAAGGAAGAGCATAGTCTTGACACTTAGCAAAATTTGCAAAAACTAGCCTTTTGCTAACTACACTCTCCACAAGAGGCTAACTACACTCTCAATTTTGGGTGAGCATAGTCTCAACACTTAGCAAAATTTATGAAAAGTAGTTTTCTGTTGACTACACTCTCCACAAGAGGCTAACTATGCTCTCAACTAGGGGTGAGCATAGTCTTAACACTTAGCAAAATTTGCAAAAACTGGCCTTCTACTGACTACACTCTATAAGAGGCTAACTACACTCTCATCTTGGGATGAGAATAGTCTCAATAGTTAGCCAAATTTGCAAAAACTAGCCTTCTACTGACTATGCTCTCCCACGAGAGGCTAACTACACTCCCATCTAGGGGAGAGTGTAGTCTTAACACTTAGCCAAAATTTGTAGTTGAGATTCCATAGTCTAGATTTGATGGTGTTTCAAGAAGGTCTTCCTCTCTCTAGATTGCTAGTGTGACATCAAGACAAGTGGTAGTAGACGACGATTAGTAGGTGGTAGCATGTGATGTTAGATGATAGTCATGGCACACAGTGGATGGTAGGCATAACTAGTGATGGGTGGTCAATTGTAGATGGGTGGCACCATGCTACATCAGACAACATCAGCATTTGGAGGATTTGCAAGCATCGGTGTGGTGACAATGGTCATGTAGGATGTTGCAGGTAGCAGTGGTCATGCAGGATGTTGTAGGTGATGACTATGCAAGATTTGCAGGTGATGGTCAAGTGGTGTGGCATGAGCTGTAGGTAGCAAATAATGTGTAGTGTGTGGTGACCAACAATGGCATGTTGGCATGTCAATGGCATGCGATAATGATAGTAGACATTATAGGGAGCATTAGTGGTGGCAAGCACATCAGCGAAGTGATGGTGATCACCAATGGTCAGTAGGTATGTGGGTGTAACCAGCAGCTTACATGGTGGCGCATGGCATGAACAGTAGTAGTTAATGGTCAACTATTGTCTACAATAACAGTGGTACACATTAGTAGTGGTGCATGTCAACATTGACAAAGGTGCACATGGCACCAATAGTCAAAAGGAGCAATGCATGATGAATAGTGGAAAACAATAGTATGCATTTGTAATTAATGGCAGTAGCAGTAGAGATGGTGTGAGCATGAATACTGGCACATGATAGTTAGCAGTCAATTATAGCAACATCAGAGGTAACACACATTAGCAACCGATGGTGGTAGCCTTAGCTTAGCCAGAGCCACCAGAAGTTGTTACATTTGTGTTCATTTTGAGCTAAGTTATTATCCCATTCTATTCTTTTATTTATGAACTAAGGTCTCTATGCTATGGTTTAAACACATAACCCATTTACTTCTAAACCTAGATTAAGCTTATCATTAGCTATTTTCTGCATTAATTCCATGTTTTATTGATCCCCAAGTTTTATTAGTGGAAATTTAAAAGCAAACAGCTATCTTTTTATCAAAGTTATCTTGAACTAACCTATATATTTCCTTGTTAAAATTGTTTAAGTTACCAACATCTATATATGTTATGAAACACCACGTTACCCAACCAGCTAAGACTATTTTTGGGTTTTTGTACCTATATAGGAGGCACCCTAGGTAATAGTTTCCCTAAATAAGTTTTATCAGGTGTTGATGTATCCAAAATTTATGCATCAACACATTGTAGAGGTAATCAAGATCCCAACCATAAATATGAAAGATAGTAAAATCAAGTACTTGGATATGAACAATATCTCTATATTTGAGAGGTGATATAACTCAAATCCACAGAACCATCTTCAAGCCTTTCACAATGCCTGTGCCTTACAAAACATAGAAAATGATTGGTAAAAACTTAAGTTGTTCTTTATAACACTCATAAAAGAAGTTGAATGTTGGTACCACTCCTTGGAGTTGGAATCGGTTTGCAGATGGAGTATGATGCTTGAGCTATTCAATGATAAATATCAAACATAATTTAGAGTGTCTAATATGAAAAAGCAAATCCAAGGCTAGAAACAAGGAACAAATGAACCCTTGGACACAACCATGGGTAGATATTATTCCCTTTTGCACAGATGCCCTGGCCATGGTTATTCTCAATAGGAGTAGCTTTGCCATATCATAAATGGGCTCCAATTAGAAATGAGAAGAATGCTTGGGATCTATGCCCAAGGGAAACTATCAAAACTAAGAGTGCATCAAATTCAAAGGAAAATTAAGTAGGTTGTAAAAGAAGAATGTGAGTTAAGGAAATGGAAAAATGCTAAGGAGTATAACTAGGATCCTTCCATCAGAAAAAGGGAGGTTNATAAGGGTATTGTTGCCTTGGTGGTTGCATTCACCAAAACTATGGATGTTTCCACTACTAATACTACTCATATGGTTGTCGTGGAGCTCCACTTAGATAATAAACCTATTATTGTTGGTGGAACTTCCTTGGGTTGCCTTGAGGATGTGGCAACCTTCTAGGTGCTTACCTTTGTGCTAGTCTAGGATTCAGAGCATACACCTAAAATTCTTATAAGTGTGACACAATAGGATAACATCCCTGGGGATGTTCATACTGGCAAATATCACACCCATCATCATCATCTGGTTCTGACTCCACAACCTCTTCTACTACCATAGCCTTGCGCTTACCCCTTTGGTAGGCACATTTAGCTTATTTCCTTCTCCTGTGGTCATTATCACTACCTTATTCTTTGGATTCGTTCATAATTTTTAGAGCAGTTTAAAATATTTCATCTAAAGGTTCCCAAATTTTATCAACCTTAGCCAAAATTTTATATATAGATTTTGGAATCGGCAAGGTTTTTCACTACACCACCTCATCAAGTGGTGCTTCCTCCTCACTATCATAAAATCAAACCTCCCTTTTTCTGATGGAAGGATCCTAGTTATACTCCTTAGCATTTTTCCATTTCCTTAACTCACATTCTTCTTTTACAACCTACTTAATTTTCCTNTGGAGCTCCACGACAACCATATGAGTAGTATTAGTAGTGGAAACATCCATAGTTTTGGTGAATGCAACCACCAAGGCAACAATACCCTTATAGGAAACTAAATCTATATGGATACTATGTTAAGCAACCAATGTCTTCACATGACTCTTCTAGTCACACTTCTTTTCAACATCATTACTACCTTGCAGAGTATTACAAAATTTATTCTCCATCTACTAGAGATGAAACTCCATATCCCTATCACCCTCCTCATCCTTCAACACATTCTCCTTCATCCTCAATCCAATTAACATTGCTCCATCCATGTAGGATGAAATTCCTACGTAGTTGCAGTAGTGTAATGCTACTAGGGCCATTAACTTATAGCCAACTCCTTATTCAAGTGGTTTGAAACCTAGATCTCATAAATGACCATTCTTTCAAATCCATTGCCCTACTAAGCCCTCACCTACTTATGTGATTGGTCACCATGTATCTCCTTCATCCTCTACATCCATTTCTTTCAAGAGCCCTTTAAACAAAATACCTCCCAAGATCTACACAGTTGTGTTAACTCATATTGTATCTGATTGGGTCAAGGTTGGTAGCCTTCCTAGGAAAAGAACTAATCCTATAAGTCCTCTCATCTATTTGTAGATTGCTAGGAATGGGCCATGCAAGTCTCTTCTTGACTTAGGTTCTTAAGTTAATCTAATTTCTCACAAAATGTACAATGCCTAGAACATACCTCCTCTCAAGAAGAGCAACATCTATTTAGAATTGGCAAATTAGTCCATCATTATTCCTTTCTAGTGAAGGACATTGTAACCAATATCTATGGATGGTTGTATCCTAGTGATTTCTTAGTAATTAAAGTTGACAATTGCAAGGGAAACTTCCCAATCATTATTAGGAGGGCTTAGTTGAGCATTGTTGATGCATGAATGGGAATTAGAGATTTTTCCTTAGAGATTTATAAGGAAAATGCATTCAAAAAGATCAAGAAGTAAGTTCCATGCATTGCGTATAGTGATATAGGGTGCAACTGTGTGCAAAAATTCTAGTCTATTAAAAGCACATCAATCAAAGCATGAAGATGGTGTGTAAATGAATCCAAAATTCAGAAGTGTGTATATGCAATAGCCACAAAATGGGAGGATACCTAGTGGCTGATAGCTGATTTTGAGAGCAACACACTTTGCTTAAAGCCTACTAAGAGCTTAACTTGTACCTATGTTGAAGGAATGGATGAACTAGAGCAAGCTCATCACCAACTCTTTGATGATGAACTTGATGATACCAATTGGAAAGAGTTTGAAATCCCTAATAGTTTTAAATAGAAGCCCTTAGAGTTAAAAACTCTATCTACCAGCATGAAATATTCATTTCTGAAAAATGGCAAGCCAATCATAATCAATGTCAACCTTGCTCCTAAGTAAAAAAGGATGTTTTTAAAGGTTGTTAATAAAATGATCAATAGCCTTTACTTGATCATATCCTGAACTCACAAGAATTGATCCTAGGATATGCCAGCATCGCATCCATACCAATCTAGCCATGAAGCTAAAGAGGTAGCCACAATGATAGCTAAATCCCAAATTGAAGCAGATCATCAAAGAGAAAATTGAACAACTCCTCAAGGCAGGGTTCATCTATCCAATTGCAAATAGTGAGTGGGTTAGTCCACTTATAATTGTGCCAAAGAAGGATAATAAATGGTGAGTCTGTATCGATTTCAGGCTATTGAACATGGTGACATTCAAAGATCGTTTCCCATTACTATTTTTGGACTAAGTGTTGGACACTCTTTCTAGGCATTGCTATTATAGCTTCTTGGATGGTTATAGTGGCTATAACCAAATTCAAATTACACTTAAGGATTAGGCCAAAATAACATTCACAATTCCCTGAGGGACTTTCGCATATTTTAAGATTCCCTTTAGTATGTACAATGCCCTTACAAATTTTTAATGCCTTGTCCTAAGTATTTTTTCAGTAGAAAATTGGTAGTACGGTGGAAGTATTCATGCATGACTTTTTTAACTATGGTGCTAGATTCAAGAAAGTCCTAGACCACCTTGAGCAAGTGCTTAAAAGGTGCATGGGGATTAATCTTTGGCTCAATTGGTGAAAGAGTCATCTCATGGTCTAGAAAGACATTGTGTTAGGGCATAGAATTTCTCAATCAAGGATTGAGGTGAACTTTGAAAAGATTTGAGTCATCCAAGGAATAACCCACCAATTGAAAACTGTTAAAGATGTCTGATCATTCCTTGGACACATTGGCTACTATTGGTGATTCATAGAAAATTTCTCTAAGATCATGAATCCATTAGTCAAGCTCACAAAGAAAGATGCTTCATTCATATGGACCAAGGAATGCAAAAGGGAATTCCAATAACTTAAGGAGAAGCTTGTAGAAACTCCAATGCTATGAGCTCATGATTGGTTTTATTTATTTCACATCATGATAGATGCATCAAACTATGCCTTGGGAGTAGTGCTTACATAGTTGGATGACCATAAACATCCATATTACATCCACTACACAAGCTGAAGCATTGTGGGTGCACAACTCAAATACACCACGATAGAGAAAGAACTGATGGTCTTGGTGTATGCTTTCAAAAGTTCAAGCACTATGTGCTTGGATATAATATGTTTGTGCATATTGATCACAATGCCATTCGCTTCCTAATGAATAAACCAATGATGATCTTTCATGTCATATGGTGGCTAGTGATCTTACAGGAGTTCAATCTTATAATGGCAGATTGAAAGGGGATTGAGAATGTGGTTGTTGATCACTTGTCTTGGTTACGATGGAACAATAAAGAAGATGAGAGCTCACTCTTTGATCAATTTCCTAATAAATTCCTCTTTTCTATTGCAATAAATGAACAAGTTCTCACTAAACCAAAATGATATTATGGAATCCTTACTTATCTTCTCACTCAAGAGATGCCACAAGAGTTAGACCATTGGAAGAAACAATAGTTTCTTAATTAGGCCAAACACTTCATAGAGACTAATGGACACCTTTACAAGGTGTGCTTCAATGGCTTGGTTTGTTGGTGTGTTCTTGTTCCTAATGGAAAGGTGTACATAATAGTCACTATTAACTATTGTATAAAATGGGAAAAAGTAGCAACTATCACTGATTGTACATCATCCACTACTACACAATTTATACAACAAAATTTTGTAAACAACTTTGGAGTTCCATGTGCATTGATTTCAAATAATGGTACTCATTTTATAGGTGCTACTTTTCACAATCTCATGCAACACTTGGGGGTTGAACATAAATTAACAACACCCTACTACCCCCAAGCCAAGGGTCAAGTAGAGGTTACCAATAGGGAGATCATAAAAATATTAATAAGAACAATTAGAAAATATAAGAGAGACTAGAGAACAAAATTTAATGATGCCCTCTAGGCATACCACTCAACATGGAAACTCCCTACAAGCTACTCTCCCTATGAGTTGGTGTACAGAAAATTACCAACTTTGCCAATTTAATTCAAGCTCTATACACTATTAATAGCTTGTGGCCTTCAAATTGACCTAAGCCTAGTACAAATAGAGAAATTGATAAACCTTAATGTGCTCGATGAGAATCAATTGGTGCCCCTATCCTTGAATGAAGTGCATAAAGTATTTAGTAAACAATTCCATGATCTTAAAATAAGGAAAGTGAAATTTCAACCTGGAGATAAGGTTCTCTAATGGAAACCCACACACGTACCTCAATGGACTAAGTTTCAGATGTTGTGGGAAGGGCCTTACATCATTTATGAAACTTTTTCTTCTAGGACGATGTTAATCTACAAACCTAAAAGCCCACATAAGAAACAGCTAGTCAACATGCAATAAGTCAAACCTTTCCATGAGCCCATACAATCCAATGTAATCAATGCCTCATCAGATGGATAACCACGGTCAATCTTTTGGATCTCCTCCTTTCAACTTAGTTGTGGGGAAGATGGCCATCCATGCTAACTATATAAATAAGTCTTGAGTTTTTCCATCTTTTTTTACACTTTCTTTGTTTTTATACCATTTTTTTTACACTTTGTTATTTTTCCAATTTTTTTTTACGACATCGTTAGTATGTTTTATTTTTTTGAATATTTTTATAATTTCTTTTATACTTTAATTTATTTTGGTGTGAATTTCTCTTGTTTTTTTAATAAAACTACTTTATTACTAATAAGACTTAGTGATGATGTAGCTAGTTACTAATGGTGGTTTATACCTAATGCTTTTGATTGCTAATGTCTAGTTTCTATTTTTGAATTTTAATAACTAATAACTAAGACTATTTTCTTTTTCATGGAATAGGCAATGAGTTCACGTCATCCACCCATCCACCTACTGTATGGTTTTCCAAGTTTTGGAAATATGAGATCCCTTTTTCATTAATAAAACTTTAACAAACTTATGACCTTGGTAGTTCCTAAGCTTGGGAAAGATTCAAAGGTTTGAAAAGGATGTAACTTCAAAGAGATTCAATACTCTTTGTGCCTCTCTAGTTGCTTAAGTGCATGTGCATTTTCATGGATTTCTTACCGTTCCATGTTGACCAATAATAGAAAGTTAAATAAGTCTTTGCATGGTATGGTTTCCATCCAAAATTTCATGAAAAAACATAAAATGTTTAAAAAAAACATGGTGGGAATTCAAAGCATACCCCTTAGACAAAATAAACAGGCTACAAGCACTAGTTATGGTACTAGAAAGACATGTTATCCATGCCTAAAGGTGCCTTCTAACTAAGATCCTTTCTCACTTTATACTTCTCTTTTCTTCTCAAATAAGAAACAATGGTTGTCCATGGGAGCATTCTTGTATCTTGAGGGGATGGAAAAATCCTAGAGTGGCAATGTGAGGTCACTAAAAGTGGTTGGTTTTGGTCTGGACTAAGATTGGACCTTATCAGGTCCTTTAACCATGAAACTCATAAGAGACTTCATGTGACCATGATTGGGACATCCATTCCATTACATTCTCTATCTCATCCATCATTGATCCCCATAACTCACCTCATTGCTAATTTTCATGTTTTTGTTTAATGTCTTAGTTTGATGTGTTAAAATTCTTAAGTAGATTCTTCGAGTTTCAATCCTTACCTTTTCATAACCATTAATCAACTATGAAGTCCATGGACTCCTTAGTTGAGGTTATGCAAGGGCAAAGAGGGCATAGGCATGCTATGGGGATGACCCACTTTCATAGCTCTTGGTTAGGCTAGTTAAGTACCTTGTCCTTAGATATTTTTGTAATCAAATATTTTGCATTTCCCATCGGTTACATCCACCAATGTGCTCCTTAAGGCATTTCTCTAATCATTCTCCATATTTTATGAACTCTAAAATCCTCTTCATGTATTTCATTGTGTTTTTGGATTTTTGGGCTTCTAATGGAACACGATATCACATGGGCTGCGATATCGCGTACGCGATATTGCAGTGCACTGTCAAATCTATAAATAAGAGGTAGCTCTCCCTTGTTTCCAAGTTTAGGCCTAAACCATAATGAAACTCTAGCAGTTTTACCTCTCTAGAGATAGAATAATTTCCATGTGCCCGCAGTAGGAGCTTCGAAGTGAACGGATCTTTATTCGAGCAAATATTGTACCTGAACACAAGTTTGTGTACGAAAATAAAGAAAAACTTCTTGGATAAACCTTGTAGTGCATGGATTAGGCTAATTAGGACTTTACTTATTTTTATTTATTATTATTCATTTAAATGTTTTATTAGTCATTAAATCTTTCTCAACCCTTCTCCCATAGTTAAGTGCATTCAGTACGACCACTTCAAGCACATGTGTTACGCTTGGTGATCCCAGCAATGACTAGCGTTTGGTAACCAAGGTTGCATTGGTTCAAGGTGTGAATAGTAAGTGGGAATAGATACTGATGCTAGGTTAATTAAGGCTTATTTATTTAGTTAAATTTAGTTTATTAGTCTCTTCATCCTTCACCTCGTTAGCATAGGAGATAAAACATAAAAGACTATAAAAATCACATACCTCAGACTTACTTAACCATACAATCGTGACAACTACAAGTCTGGGAAGACAACGAATGATTTACCTTAAGTGTTTCATAAGGTGTGTAGGCACTTAGTCTACAGATTTTGACTAGATCGTGCATGCTACGCTCGTATTCGTATGGTTAAGTGTAGGGGTACCTCACCACTCATCATTGGCACCGTTGTCGGGGACTAAGTGTTTGTGTGCTAAGTAGAACATAGGAGATCACTCACATCATTGGGAGCTTAAATGAACCCTTAGGATTAATTAAATGAAAAATTATATAATAGTTAATCAACACACCAAATAAGACACAATGTCTTCTTCTTCTTCTTCTCATAAGAGCACTTCACTGCCTAGGGATTATACAAGAAACAATCGGCAGTCTAAAACACATAACCAAAATCTACTAGTTTCTCAATAATATTGGGTGGTATATACTCATCCTAATGAGTATATACCCGATTTCACTTTTATCCTCCATCAGGATGAACAACTACACTGGAGAGACTTGCAAGGTAACATAGTGTTACCTCCAGATCAGGCAGTCCCTAACATGCTTATTCATGCTCTTGCATAGATAGGCATGACACACTTATACACTAAATACGTTATAGGTAATTTTGACATAAGGGATTATCATCCCATAGAAGCACAATGTTTAAGGGACTCAAGGTAGGAGAGCCATCATACATTGTTGAAGGGCAAAGAGGTTACGCACATCCTAAGCGAAATTGGAGATGGTGAACCACTTATAACAGGTTATCCATCAAATGATGTTCCCCCTCCTAATGATAGTGAGGAGGTGGGGTATTAGAACCTACACTCCATGATACACAACCCTTGTTTTGACCCCCATAAACACCAACTGTTCACTGAGGGAAAAAAAACACGTGACAAGGATGAGCATTTTGATTGTCATCACGATCGGGGCCATAGCCGCCGAAGAGAAGATAAGAAACATTGTCATGGTGATGGTTCTCCTTCTTCTTCCCCTTCATCACATCATTCACCCTCTCCTTCCACATCAGGGCATAGTCACAAAGAGCATAACGGTAAGGATAAAGGTAAGCGAAATGAGAGATCTCGACGAGAGAGTCGAGAGCGAGGACGAGGGCAGTCAAGAGAATCAAGGCATGAACAGAGGGAAATTAGGGAACAATGTAGGCATCATAGACTTCATGAAAGAGATGATCATGATGAACCCCTACTTGCCACCTGAAGTATGGTAGATATCACGGAGGTAGTGAGAATACCAACAAGGCATCAAAAAGATAGTCAAATCAAAAGACTTGACATGAACAACATCCCACGCTTCGAAGGGGGATATAACACTGATTCGCAAAATCATTTCTAGGCATTCCATGATGCCTACGCCTTGCAAAACACAGAAAAAGAGTGGCAAAAACTAAAGTTTTTTCCTAGGACACTCATAAAGAAAGCAGAGAGTTGGTACTGGCCCTTAGAATCAGAGACCATTAGGAGGTGGAGTACGATGTTAGAACTCTTCAACGATAAATACCAAACATACTCTAGAGTGTCTAATTTACGTAAACATATCCAAGGATGGAAGCAAGGTACTCATGAACCCTTGGATGCTACCATGGGCCACTACTACGCATTGTTACATCATTGTCTAGGTCATCATTACGCATAATGAGATCAACTACGCCACCTCGTAGATGGGCTAAGACATGAAACTAGGAGAACCCTTGGGACTTATGCGCAAGGGAGATTATTTGAACTTAGATCCCATGAAGTTCATTGATTGTTGGAGCAAGTAGCTAAAGAAGAAGGGGAGCTACGAAAAAGAGAAATTGTGGAAGAATATAACCATGATCCTTCCCTCCGAAAGAGGGGAGTGAGATTTTGTGATGAAGAGGATGAGCCACCACTCGAAGAGTTGGTGAATAGAAAAACCTTGCCACTTCAGAAGTTAATAATGGAGGTGGCGGCTAAGGTAGATCAAATACAGGACTCCTTGGACAATAGATTTGAACTTGTCCTGAAAATTGTAGAGGAGTCTACGGAGGAATGAAGTAGTGACAATGGTAAGAAAAAGTGGAGAGATTCAGGCCATGCACGTGATAAGGGTAAGGGAAAAATGAATATCACCGATGAGGTTGTGGATTCGAATACAGACAATGACGGTGGATGTGAGATCTACCAATATGATCATCCTATGGGATGTTGTCCAATCATCTCATATCTACAAGATTCTGGGATGTATGCACTCAACCTAAGACTTAACAAACGGTAGACACCCCGAAGGTTACCTTATCCCCAAGGTAACCCAAGGTAGTTCCACCAACCGTTAACGTACTATCCAAGTGGAACTCCACCACAACCTATCAGGCAACATCAGTAGTGGCAATACCCACAATCATGGGGGATGCCATGACCTAGACAAAAATACCCTTACCGGCAACCCAACCCTTATGGCTATGATGTGCAGCAGCCAGTTTCTCCAAGTGACTATATGGGTCACACAACACCACAATGTCACTACCAAGTTCAAGAGTATTTTAGAAGGACTCCTTCTCCTCCAGGAGATGCTCCACATCCATACCATCCTCCAAATCCAGCCGCCACTCTTACGTTGGTAGTTCCCATACCATCCACTCCAACAATGCAAGGGGAACTTCCCACTCAACCGCAGCAACGTAACACTACGAGAGCCGTAAACATTCAACCTGCTACTGGTTTTGACAACCGCAAGAAGAGAATACCTTTCTTCGTAACCAAAAGCCTAGAAAAGCTCTCACAACCACAAGTGGTTGAGTCTGTGCACACTCCTCCAACATACAAGGCTTTAGAGCTCCCTTCAAACCAATACCAGAGCTCAACGCATACAGTTATGTTAACACATACCGTAACTGACTAGATCAAGGTAGGCCACCTTCCCAGGAAACTCTCTGACTCTAGAAATCCTTTAATCTACCTCTAATTCACCGGGAACAAACCACATAAGGCTCTTCTTGACTCAGGTTCTAGAGTCAACTTAATCTCACAAGAAATGTATCAAGCCTAGAACCTACCTCAACTCAAGAAGAGCAATATTCAACTAGAGTTGGTTGACCAGTCCATCACCATTCCCTTGGAATTGGTGGAGGACATTGTTACCACTATGTGTGGTTGATCATACCCAACTGATTTCCTAGTGATAGAAGTCAACAACAACGAAGGGGACTTCCCAATTATAATGGGAAGATTATGGCTAAGCACAATAGACGCATGCCTAGGAATTCGTGATCTTTCCTTGGAAATATGTAAGGTAAACATTTATGGAAAGATCAAGAAGAAGAAATTTCCATGCCTCACATATAGTAACTCATCGGGTGATGACATGGAGGAATGCTCAGCATCTCCTACATGTAATCGATGTGCCCTAGAAAATTTGAGACAAAGGTGCTTGTATGCAACAACCACACAACAAGTGAACACCCCATGGTTGACAGCTAATCGAAAGAGAAATCGACCAACATGCATGAAACAAACTGGGGGAACAACTCATGGCCATAATGAAGGCATAGATACATTGGAATATGAGCATCACCAACTTTCACCCCTTAATCTAAGAACATAAATCAAGAGAAGTTGGACACTTCTAAGAAATTTAAATAGGCGTTCATTATTTCGAATCTCTCCCTTTCCATTCAGTCATGGGGGAGATGGCCATCTATGCTGATCATTCGGGGCTCTTAGTTCTTTTAAGTTTTTGTTTTATGTGCTTTTGTTTTACACATTTTTATTTTACACATTTTTGTTTTACATATTTCTTTAACTTTTCTTGGTTTTTGTTTTACAACATCATTATACTTTTTCATTTTGTGTGTGTATGTGTGTGTGTGTTATCCATCTTATAAGTTTTTCATTTAATAAGTGTTCTTCATGATGGTATGAACTATTTTTATATTGATTGCTAATGTTTGGTTTTTACTTTTAAGTTATGATGTTGATACTAAGGTATGGTTCTTTTGATATGACAGGAAATGAGTCACTTCATCCATATATCCATGAATTTCTATGGTCTCTTTTGGCTTGGAAATGTACAGTCCCTTTCTAAATAAGAACTTTAACAAATCGGTGAATGGGTATTTCTCAAACTAAGGAAGGACTCAAGGATTGAAAAGGGTATGGCTTAAAGGGAACTTAATGCATTTGTGTTGGCCATTCTCTTGGGTGCTTGGATGTTTTCTTCTTGAGTTTTCTTACTGTTTCAATGTTACCCAATCATCAGAAAGCCGAGAAAATAAAAATAACAAAGACTTTGCATGGTGTGGTTCTCACACATAAACACATAAAAAAACACAGTGAGAATTCAAAGCACACCCCTTAGACAAAATAATCATTTGGGCTACAAGCACTGGTTATGGAACTAAAATAAAAATGTTCCCTCTAACTAAGGTCCTTCTCGCTTCCCATTCTCTACTCCTTCATTTTGTCAGAATGGTGGTGGCTCTAGGGTGAAGGCATTCTTGTTACTTCAAGAGGACGGATTGGCTAAATGCATTAATGCAAAGTCACTAGATGCGGTTTCTTTGAGGTAGGACTTGGAATGGGATCTACTAGGTCACATTAATCATGAAATCCACAAGGGGCTATACACCACCTTGTTCTTGGGATTCCATTGCATTCTATTCTCTCCATCCTTCTCTTCATTGTTCACCTCATTGCCGATTGTATCATTAGTGTATATTTTGGTTGATGCATTGTTTTCTTTCTGGTAAATTATTGCTATTAAGACTTTAACTCTTGTTCCAAATGACATTCTCAGAGCCTACGGACTCTTTGAATGTGGGTTTTCCAGGGCATTAAGGGCATGAGCATGCTTTGGGGAGGATCCACTGGCATTCCTACTTGGTGCACTAGTTAAATTCTTTTCCTTAAAAATTTGTGTAATCAACTTTTTTTTTTCATTTCCATCTTGACATCCATTTCATTGATGTTATAGTTGTCTCTTTTTCTCCATCTTTCTTGTTCTTTATTCTTTCTCCATTCTATCACTACCGGAGGTTCGCTCTTAGTCATCGGGGTCCAGACCCAAAATTTTTTCGATTTTTCGATTTTCTCCTAACCCCTACACCTTCGGTAGTCACCATGAATATATCTCCAGACCTGCATCAGCCATACCACAACTTAACCAATGGAACCTTCACTGACTCAAGGTATCCACTGCATTGAAATTCATTTACCCTTGCTAATATAAAGACTGTGTTGTGTGTGCAGATGGCAATCATGCAACAACGGATTGGATCTGGAGAGAACACTTGGAATGGAGCAGTGCTGAAAGTTACTATGCAAGGAGCAAGATTGATGGCGTGCTTATGGAAGGATAATGAAAGGAAAAATCTTGGCGTTGGCAGTAGCAAAACTTCTTTCTCTCTCTTTCTCAGCTGCCAAATAAGGCCTAATGTCAAATGTATAAGGTGTTCACTCTTGTTGTCATGAACACCAGTTTTTTCTTGTCTTGTAATGATGATCCATTCACATGTCATCCCATTAGTTCCATTTTGAGTCAATAATCCCATACTATCCCAATAACATGGAAGGAAGGCCCTACCCTTTCCCTACCTCATTAGAAAATTATGCAAAAAGGTAGGAATAGTTCACTATGCTAATGATGTACTCTAGCATACTCCTTCTACCTCTTGGGTAGAAATGATGAAGGACAAGATCCCTATCATAACCAAGAAAGAAGAGTAGCAACCACCACCTCCACTGTCCACTCATGAAGCAATGTTGGAGTCCTAAACTACCCTTGATTGAATGGGTGAGATCTGAGAGAAGCTCTTGCATGAGCAAGAGTAGTGAGCATGAACAACTAGTGGTGATCCATGTGTGTATCATCTAGTAATGAGTCACCTCAATGAAGTGGCTTGAACCATCAGCTAGATGAAGGAAGGTGGGCCAATCTTTTCAACCCAAAGAACACAGCTGCCCATAAGATCAAATCCTAGCACTTGAAAGGTAATAGTCTCTTCCTCACAATAGTAGCAATTCCCAGAATTCTCTGGGAATGCTACTACATTCTCAATGCATTTAGAGGAGGGAGAGGGGGTAACTATCTTAGTGATCCAACACCATGGGCAAGAGACAACAATGAAGGAGGATGTTGATACAATTATTAAGGCATTAAACATACCTACAGTGTCTATACTAGACGTTTCTATGCTCCAATATGTGCAAACGTTCACAAGAATAGTAACCAACAAATTAAGTGCAGCCCAGCACAAAGAGTTGCTAGATCGATTGGTAGGAACTAGGGGATCACTGCAACCCAATTCGAGCTACTAGAAGCAAGGGGGAAATGCATTATCATGGATGGGCAACTTAAAATAGCCCAAACTCAAAACCAGCACCTAGCTATAGAGGTTGTTGAATTAAGAGCTCACCTTGTTGATCCTACGCTTCTTAGCCCTATGCTGACCCATGATGAAGCTTTTCAACAACTTCAGGAAAAGCTCAAGAAAGCTAAGGATGTAAAAGAGATGGTGATTTTTTATCAATCCTTGACTAATATCATAATGCATAATATCCAAAAGGCCTTGGATCAAACTTGCTAAGAGAATGTTGCCCTAACCATAGAGAATCACCACCTACAGAATGTTGATATGAAAAAGTAACAAATGCAAGATTTTATCCATCAACAATAGGAATAGCTAGCTAGAGTAAATAGAAAACTAAGGAAACTGGTAGTCAAAAATAGAAATATCTCCATGGAGGAATTCCAAGTCCTTCATGAAAACTCTACAATAGAGGTAGCTGCCTGGAAAAATAAGGCTCTCAAATTTGAGAGAGTCAAAAATCACTACAAAAATTAGGTTGGTCTATAGAAAGAAATCAATGAAAAACATATTCAGATGATGAAGGAGAAAGTTAATAAGTCCTTCTAGTAGCTTAAGGAAGGAGGAGATGTCTAGCAGCCTATCTTTGATGGGCTTAATGACTATAACAAGGTAGAGATCCATATGAAGGAGCTACAAGTCAAGGAGATGATGGAGTACATGGAGCTTGCCAATCTATGTTATGCAAATCTAGTGATGTTGACTACTAAACAACCATGGTCCAAATTAGAGAAACAAGTGCCCAATTCATACTTTTTGTATGAAGCTAAGTTCAAGCATCATAAAGACACCAAGCAAAAGCTTGAGGTGGCAAATGTAGAACTCGATGTTCTCAGGTAGCGCTTCATCGATCAATGATCTATAATTGAGAACCTAGCCATGAGACTTAGTGACTACCATGAGCTATAGAATGCAGTAAAGGCATTTGATGTTGAATGCAAACTTTTCATTGCNTAATAGAAAGCTCAAAGCATTGCACAACATCTGTTGTGACACAAAACATTTTTGGGGACTTTCACCCCTCATTAGAGTGTTTAGGCAATGCGGCCAGGCAGTTGAAGCTGCAAAGGCAAGGGAATGAGCATGCTAGTACATGTATAAATAGTGTCCCAGCTTCGAAAATTTGAAACTCTCACTCATTAAAATTTGAGCGGATCCCATCCGTTAAAGGCAAGATGGGGGTGGGACAATGTACTGAAAAAACTATTACAAAGTAGTATTTCAAGGTGAACATGAAACATTCAACAAATCAGATCTAAAGGCAGAGCCGAAGAGTGTTTAGTGTTTAGGGTTTAGGGTTTAGGGTTTAGGGGAACCCTCATGTTTGAATGGTGGACATGAGGGTTCCAACACAAAAGAATGTCATGCACGCAGAAGTCCGACTAAAAATTAGCAACAAACCAGATCTTCAACAGCAATGGAGTGACGAGCTACAATGATGTCGGAGAAGAAAAAACCAGAGGTTGTGAAGAAGCCAAAGAAAACAGCTTCAAAAGAAACCACAACCAAGAGGACCAACATCAATAGGGCGGCTGTCAAAACATGGATCAAGAAGAAACATGTTATGGTCCGCATAATCCTGCAATGCAATCAGAACCTATGAAGAACCTGCACAAGGATTAAAACCTAACCAAAAATAGAAAGGTCTGAAAATGGTTAGAATCCAAAGGATAGCAAAAGGTGCTATCAAGCAAGGCTCTACAATTCCAAGGCAACGAGATAGAGAGAAAACATTTTAGGTTTTTAAAATTTTTAAGGGACTTAAAAATTTTAAGTTGGATCTCATGTGTCAAGGAAAAGAACGGGGGGCTGAGAGAAATACTGCAAAAACTGTAAACAAAAACACTATTAGACAGAAAGTAATAGAAAGCTCAAAGCATTGCACAATGTCTGTTGTGACACAAAATGTTTTCGGAGACTTATTGTTATCTTACTCGTGCATGGGTGAGTAACCTAGAAACCATCTATATGAAAATAATCGAACCTCTATGAGAACTCGTACACTACTAATTATGTAATACCTGTAGTTATGCATCTTGTTAGTTATCTCATCAATTAATACATTAAAAAGCTTCATTAAGTCTACACTTATACTTCTATTATATTGTAGGGTCTAACTGGTAATATTGTGCAAAATATGAAATTACAAATGAATCCTAATATGAAGCTATAAAGGAGACATGAGAATGTTCATATTTTCATATGAACCATTAATAGTAGTTCCTTTGAGGATGAGGGAATTATTGTTGTAGCTTGCATTAAGAATAATAACATCATATCCATTTAGTTCAAGAAGCTACTTTCTTCCACAAAGATAATACTTCACAATGGCAGATTCCTTCTTGGGATACTAGACATGGAATGAATGAGGTCATCTACTACTATGAGAAGGTATGGAGCAAAAAGGATTAAGTTGAACTTTCCTAAGTGTGAAGTTGTAGCATTTGTAAAGAGGTTCCTTCAATAGAGGAGGATGATGAGAACATCATCTATTATTTTGTATATGTAGAATCATATGAATTAACCATATAATTTGTGTAATGAGCTCCTTCTTATACATCAACTACAATCTATATTTATTCATCTTAGAGTGTCTAATAAGGGACTTCCCATAATCACTCCATTTAAATAAAAATATCCAATTCATGAAGTAGGAGAGCAGTACGAGTTATGAAAAAATAAATCAAGGTAGCAAAGACATAGAGGGAATACTTCCACTCTAATTTCTCAACAAGCTATCAAATCAGAATTGACCATTGCAGTCAAGCTCTAGACAAGTTTAGAATTAGAATGATGAGTATAAAGTATGTTAAGAAACTTCTTTCCTCAATGATGAAGAATCTTGTTACTATTATACATGATTGTATATTGATAGTCTAGAACATTTCTAGTAGTAAGGTCTTTATGTTGGTAAATGAAACTAAACATGATACCAAAGATATATGTTTCTAGATTTTAGATTAACAACACTCAATTTAGGCAACCAAGAGTTTACTAGAGAAATATAATGTGGAGAAGGCTATTAAAAATCTTTATCAAGTTTGTCGTGCCAAGCTTTTGAAAGCAAAGCCACTATTTTTAATAATTATAAAGATTTATTGTTCTCAAAATTAGGTATAGCAAATGAAATATGATTTGTCATACATAGAGATGCTAAGACATGCAAGAAGCTACCTATCATAGAATAACATTCACAAACTATCAACTAGAAGAATCTCTAAAAAGCAAGGGCCTATTTACAATAGCCTTAAATCTATATTCAAGTAAGTTAGTTATATTAATTTCATATCCTATGTACTTTGAGTATATTCATAGCTTATTCATGATTTGATTATCTTGTCTTATGTTATCTTTATTATTTCTTAAGTTATAATGTACCAACATTTAAGGCTTTATATGAAAGAAAAATATTTCTTCATGTAGATAATGAACTTCTTAAGAAGTGAAATGAAATATTCATGATGTATCAAATTGGTACACTATAGTGCTATCTCATGATTTCATTGGATGAAACTTTCAAGGAGAATAACATGAAAATTTTGAGTGCAAATCTTTGCATCTACTACAAGGTTTCTACCCACATGAAATTGAAAAATGTGCTAACATGATACTCAATGGAGAGATGTTCTTCAAACATTTCAAGGGAAAGGATAAGCCTCGCAAATCATTAATAAATAAAATGATTACACTAGAATACCAAGTGAATCATATGAAGTTCTTGCATTCATTAAATCTATCTCTTGTTTAGTTTTTTTATTGACAAAGATTCATTAGTTGAATGATGCATAAACCTAAATGTGAATAACATTTGCATTGGGAATTTGAATAGTAATAATTTTACATTTATTAGTTCAATTTCATCATATTAAAATTATGTTTCCAAATATATTAATTTATAAATATGGATGTTGTCAACAATATTCAATTGATAATTACATGTTCGTGAGTTTGCTTGGTATTATGGAGTACACTAGAGGTGAATAAAGCTTAAGCCTTTGGTTCTTTCAATGTTGCATCAACATTGAAGTCTCTCTCTTTGAAGGAAATGATGGCCATAGCCATTTAGGAAATTAATGGTTTTTTTTCTATAAGAAAAATCATGAGTTCGTGGACCTTACATTGTAGAAACATGAAGAGGAATTCTCCCTCATGGAGAAATAGATTATCTACTATTTTATGGATTTTGAAAACATGATTGTTAAAGACTTTTTTTTAAAGAATTTATTTGAATTTGTTCAAAGGATAATTGCTATGTTCTCTAGAGTAGTTATAAATATTGATATAAAGAACTATTATTTATTTAATTTTTTTCTAAATGACTTTAAGAAGTGTATCTATAATATTATCTGATTCAAATATTTTTAAGTTGCAATTACAAGAAGAAAACAATGTATGTTTTGATTTACTACTTCTCCACAATGATAGAAATAGTAGAATTACCAGAAGCATTGGAGAATGGTGACTACAATATTAGGAAAAAGAATATAGTTGATTTAGAATTAGTTAAGAAAATCCTTCAAAATGTTATTATTCTAGAGGATGTAAATTACAAGTCATGTAACTTAGTTGAATTTTAAAGCATGTTGATCAACTCTATGTTAATGAAGGATGAAATGATAAAAAAAAGGATATATCCTTCAACATATAATTATTCTATTGTAGTAGTCTACTTAAAGGATTACGTGCATACAAAGACATCAATAATATATTTATGCATGATGACCATCTACATTACTTCTTATTTTCTACAATAGCAAAGCTAATAATGCAACAAATGAGGATCCATTTGATGTTAACTATGTTGAAGAGTAATATTGAAATATTTTGGAAATTAAAGATGTATATACACACAGTTATAAGTTTGAAAGATAAGTTAACTAATAATGCATGTGAAGCTATACTAAAGAAAGCCTATAATTTGTTATAATTAATATTTAATGAAATATCATTATTATTAATAATACATGTATTATAAATAGAAGACTTATATCTTAGATAATGATGAGGAGAAAAATCAACAAGAGGAACCAAAAGAAAATGATGTTTCAAAGCAAGTGATACTTGTAATTACTCATTCAAATTTTATTTTATATTATAAACATAATACGATATTGTTTACTAAAACTAGAATTTTATGATGTTAAAGGAAATGAACCTAAGGAGGAGACATAAGATCAAGAGGTTTAGAATGTTGACAATGATTTTGATGATGATGAAGAAATAGAAACATATGAAGACTTGGTGAGTGATGAATCATGGTTTGTTAGGTGTTGATATTGGACCCTTGACATTGGACCCTTGATATCAGGTACGCGATATTCTAGCCTAGATAACGATATCGAATACATAATATCGTGATTCCTATGTAAGCCTATAAATACACATTTAGGCGCATAGGAAGGTCAAGTAAGTAAGTGTAGAAGTAGAGTCTTTTTGTTATTTTTAGTTCATTTCAATTCTTTTCCCAGTGCATGCTTGTAGTTTGATGATTCTAATTTTACGGAACCTTTATTCGAGTGTAACGTACTTGGACACACACATGACCAACAATAAAGATCGAGATTACTTCAGCATTGTAGCATTCACTTAGTTTTAATTTCTTAATTGTTATGGTTATTTATTTCTTTCTTAATTAATATTTCTTTACCTTCCTTCACTATCCCTATTATTAAATGCGGAATGAGTACAACTTAATCACAAGCATTTAGGTGTGACTACTTGGTATCCCAATAGCGTATTTAGAAGTGCTTAAGTAACATGCGTTTGGTAATCCTAGAAGTAGTACATGAGGTCCAAGATGTGTACAGATGATTAAGGACAGATGCTCATCACACTTAGGCTAGCTAAGATTCTCTTCCTATATTGCTCATTAGCTTAATCAAAGTTATTTTCCATTGCCTCTAGAAGTAGCATTAGTTTAGGATCACATCATACACCTCACTCTAGACTAAACCATACGTGACAAAGTAAATACTAGTCTAGGTGGAAAGACAGCAAACTATGATCAACGTGTAACTATCTAGACACTACAACTGGCCTGTATCTAGAGTTTGATTGGATCATGCGTGAATGCTCATATTTGTATGGTTGAGTGTAGGGGTACCTAGCCACTCATCATTGGCACTGTTGCCAGGGATGGTGCTAGTTATTTAGATTAGTTATATCATACAAGATCACTGTAATAAATTATTCACAATATATCTCTTAGAAAAGAAATTAATTTCAATTAAGTCACACACAAATTCACAACTATGTCTCTCTTACAAGACCATGCTAATGCCACAACTAGTGAGGCAATTCATTGGAGAACTAACAAATTATATGATGATGAAGATGAAGTTTTGAGTACTCAACCTTATGTAGGGATCCCCTATGTTCATGAACACCCCAATGATACTCAAGGACTCTCATCATCCAACTGTGACACCTCTAATGAAGATGGGACATCCTGTAGAATGAGGGGGCCCATCAAGTCTGGGACCTTCTCAATAATTAATAAGAATTTATCTAGGGATGATTGGAAGATTTACAAAATTCATGACAATTTTTCCAGTTCTTTCTCTTCCTTTACCCCTTTAATGTTAAGTAGTGACATGGATGACCATCTTTCAAGGGATCGGCATAAAACTAAAAATGTAGCTCACAAGAAAAATCGAGAACACCAACATGAACAAGGACAACATCGTTCCAACTCAGAAATTCATAACCTACCTAGTGACAATGAACCCCTGCTAGCCACTAAGAGCCTAATGCATATACAAGAGGCTGTTCAAATATCCTACAGGCATTGCAAAGAAAGCCATCTACCCAGGCTTGATTTAAAAAACTTTCCCAANGTTGGTCCTAATGAGAACTTTCATCCTTCTCCCATTTAGCTATTTCTCCTTCTTATTTTACTACCCATTGGATAAGCTCTTGGAGTTGGTGGATCCATAGCTCATATAGTTGAC
>MNCI01007621.1:1116685-1130822 GCA_015680685.1 Gnetum montanum
CCAATCCTACAATCACTAGATGAAATTGAGGCAAATATTAATAAGATGATGAAATGGGTACATAAAAAATATGGAGAATATGCTAACATTAGTAGAGGTAGAACTATGCCAAATCAAGAAATAGGATAGGACACCATGCAACAATCAAAATGAAGGGTTGAAGATAATAAGAATAGGAGCTCAACTACTAATCATACGTATCAATGTAATGTTTTTCTATATAATCACCCCAAAGGCCAATGCCTAATCTTGTCACATTTACATGAGCATTAGGGAGGAATGCTACATCCAAATTTCATACAAAAATATCAGGTTCAATCGTAGTGGCAAAAACCCCAGTCATGGGGGAAACCACTGCCAACTAGACCATACCCTTTGTATGTCCCAATTCCAAATGCTTATTATGTGCAACACCCTATTTCTCCAACTGGATCAACATCCTCTACTTCACCTCATCACTATCATTCTCCCAAGTACTATCCACCCATGTCCTCTCCAACAATATCACCACCTTATGTACCTTACACTTTTCCTCAACTTCAATATTTCTATCCTTCACCTCCTTCTACATCACCACCAATTCTACCAAAAGGTTTTGCACCACAGCACCAACCCATGAACATTACTTATGCTACTACTGTCAATAGTAGTGGAGGTACTCAAAAGCATTCTTTCTTCAAGCATGTCCATAGAAAGAAACAACATGATTATGAAACCACTACATCTTCCAACTTAGCACAAGACAAACGCTATGATGCATCTTTATCCTCGAACTCAGTGCCTCATGTTACTTTATCTAGGCCACCAATCAACGCTCCAACAACCATGTGGCCCAATGAATATAACCACACAGGGAGACATATTGATCCTTGCATACCATCTTACGGTCATGGGTGCCATAGTGGGTTATCTCCTTATCACATGACCACATCTTATAATCTACCCTACTATGTTTACTATAATCAAGTGTGTGGGACCCCAATTTGGATGTATTCTTACCACCACTTCGAAAAAAACATGGTGGTTTGGATATGATCGATCCCCAACATTTCCAACATGCATGGATCCACACATTCCATTTATTAATTCTCACCATGATCAAAAGTTTAGTTATGGGGAATATCCTCCATTCTAACAAGCAGAATTAATAAATAGTTTTTTCTTTTCTTCAATTTTACAATTTTTTGTTTTCCAATTTTTCATTTCTAATTTATCTTTTTATCTTTTTATGGGTAATCTCATCTATGAATAAAACACTCATGTGACCCATTGGTTGAGGTGTTGTCCTATGCTATCAAGTCTCAAGTAACTAATTATTTGGACAGCGAGCCCACCACATCCACCCAACCATTCTATTAATAAGAGGTTCTACTCTGGGTACAATGATATTCTTGACATCATTAAAACTTAAAGTAATTTTATGCTCATTATTCTCAAAGCAAAGAATGATGGACTAAGAAGGAATGGCTAGGGTGTGACACCAAGGGGACTTGGGGATTCTTTTTCGGAACATCTATAGGTGCTATCATGCAGCCTAGTTGTACTAATATCCTTGTAGATCTAACAAAAAATGGGAGTAAGAGTAATAAAGATACTCAATAGAAACTCAATGCTATTTTAGGGGTCCCACTGGAAAGACATGCACCCATGCCTAAAGGTTGGTAGCTTCTCTAGTTCACTGTTGGAAAGGACAAAGTGCCAAAGTAGCTAAAAAAAAGATGAACCACACAAGAAAAGATCAAAAGAAAAAAATTGTGTGTGTGTGCTATATATTCCAAATCACTCCTCCCTTGGACAAAATTCCAAGTGATCGTACGCCTTGCTATCGTGGTGCTGTTATGGTTATCCATCATTGGATGAAACAATGCAATGTCACTGATTGAAAGAATGGACTTGGTCTTAATTTTGGAGCAATATGCTAATGACACATTAATCACACCCTACACTCAATATTCATCATATCCTGGGTCAGTTATCTCATGTCCCAATCTTTGCAATCCCTTATATGATTCATCCCATCTCATTATTCATGTATTTGTGACCCGTGCCTTGTGTAGCATTGAATTCATACCTCATCATAGTGGTATCTACATGTGTGTGTTTTCTAGAACTAGTGTAGATTACATTTAACCCTTTTAGTGCCTACAGACATTTTAAGGTGTGGTTATGCAAGGGCATTATAGGTTGGAACCTGCTTTGGGGAGGACCCACTTGCATGAATTTTGTAATTTGTACTTGTTGCACACCACCACATCATTTTATACCCTTCGAATACTTCATTGTCAAATCTATTCTTTCCTTTGTCATCATTTTATCAAAAATTCCTCAAAACCATTACATGTCCTTTTATGTGTCACCTAAAAAAATCAGGTTGGACATTAAACTTTTAGGGCAACTTCCTTGAAAAAAAATTTAACTCTAAAATCACACTAAGCAAAGAATTCAGCATTTATTAAAGGAAATAAGGTATGAAATAATTGAACTTCTTTCAATAACCTTACTAACAATTAATCTTTGTGTGATTATAGATGGGCCCTAAAAGAGGGCAACAAGGAGGACCTTCTCAAGGTGCAACTAAATGCCTAAGGGAAGGCAGAGGCCAAGGAGCTCATGTAGAACATGTAGAGAAAAAGGCATAATCATTCAGCATCCATCAGGGAACTCCTATCACTACACAATCTAGCCAAGAAAAACATGGAGAGGTCAAGGCCTGAGCCTATAAAGAGGAACGATGACTATTTGTGGCATGGCATGTCAAGGCCAATCAAGTGTTCCCACAACTACTGTGTCCATGGGAAGTGTTGACTCCATCAAAAATTGGAACATCAGCATGGACGACTCATAATCCTTAAATAGAAGAGGAGTAACATCAAGCACTTCTTCAATAGTATCAATCTTAGAAGCTTGAAGCGCAAGACAAAGGAAAGGCACCCATGGAGGAGCCACCACCACAAGAAACCCCGTGAGTTCCACAAGTTTTATCTTTTGTGTTTGTATCCAAATTTTGTTTAGTCCCATATTGTGGCATGAAACAATCCATGTTCATTCAACAATCTCATACCTATCCCCTATTTGTAATTGAGTGAACTTGTTCCTCACTTTCTTTGACTTGAGGACTAGTTGTTATTCAATCATGGGGTTATGATGAATCATGGTTTGTTAGGTGCTGATATCATACCCTTGATATCGACACATGCTAATATCGAACCCTTGATATTGGACCCTCAATATCGGGTACATGATATCGCAACCTAGATAACGATATTGGATACACAATATCGTGATTCCTATGTAAGCCTATAAATACACATTTATGCGCACAAGAAGGTCAAGTAAGTAAGTGTAGAAGTAGAGTCTTTTTTTCATTTTTAGTATATTACAATTCTTTCCCCAGTGCATGCCTGCAGTGTGATGATTGTAATGGTACAGAACCTTTATTCGAGTATGACATACTTAGACATGCATATGACCAGCAATAAAGATTGATATTACTTCATCATTGCAGCATTCACTTAGTTTTAATTGCTTAATTGTTATGGTTATTTATTGGTTTCTTAATTAATATTTCTTTACCTTCCTTCACTATCCCTGTTATTAAATGCAGAATGAGTACGACTTAATCATAAGCATTTAAGTGTGACTACTTGGTATCCCAATAGTGTATTTAGGAGTGCTTAAGTAACATGCGCTTGGTAATCCCAGAAGTAGTACATGAGGTCTAAGATGTGTATGGATGATTAAGGACGGATGCTCATCACACTTAGGCTAGCTAAGATTCTCTTCCCGTATTGCTCATTAGCTTAATCAAAGTTATTTTCCATTGCCTCTAGAAGTAGCATTAGTTTATGACCACATCATACACCTCACTCTAGACTAAACCATATGTGACAAAGAAAATACTAGTCCAGGTGGGAAGATAGCAAACTACGATCAACGTGTAACTATCTAGACACCACAACTAGTCCATCTGCGAGGTTTAACTAGATCATGCATGAACTCTCATATTCGTATGGTTGAGTGTAGGGGTACCTAGCCACTCATCAATGAGTTTATATGTTTACTAAAGTAATGAATGTGAAAGAAAATTTCTTTACTGAGGTATTGAGCCAGACTTCTAAATTCTATTTTTTATCTAGAAAATCTCTTTTGAAATCCTTTAATGAAGCATAACAAGTAGAGGTTCTACAAGCAAGCGTAAGGTAACTCTAATATAGTATGTTAAATTTAAATCTTAATAATTAATTAAATGTTTTTTATAATGAATTTCATTTTCTATGTTTTAGGGAAGAAGTTCATCATCATTGAAAGTTCCAAAAAAATTAATGCAAAGACATCAAATAAACCAAAAAAAAAAAAAGCATTGAGACTAAATAAAGAAAAGAATTTTATGTCTTGTAATTTTACATTGATAAATATACTTAATTGTATATATAAATTTGTGTAGATTTGTACAAATGAGAGTGAGTTCTATGAAAAGCCCTAATAAACAAAGTATGATTTTGTATTTTATTCTATCATATCATTTCAAATTAGGAGAATGATAGAATTATTATGTTTAATTAGGCATTTCTTATAGTAATAATCTTATGTTAATTCATTTCTTGATAGTTGTCCTCTTAACATAGTTCCAATACATCTAACATATGTGCTTTAATTCCTATCGATTAGCTAAATTAAAAGAAATACTTTGAAGAGGAAATAAAGTTAAAATTTATAATGAAGTATAGTTTTGAAAATACTATGATAAGGTATTGCTTTTGGTGGATGGTAATGCTATCATAGAAAAGGATTCAAGAAATTTAAGACTAAAACAAAAGATAGAAAATACAAATTTCAAATGCTATTTTAAAAAGATACAATCAATTATAGAATATGATTCTACATCTTATTTTTTTGATTCGTCATTATTATCCAAATTGAATATAACATATAAAATGGAAGATGGGGAGTTAAAATTAAGATAAAGTATCCTAACCTTGATATAGCAAAGAGACATTATATTTAACATTTACCAAAAAATATTTTTTCTAGTAAAATTTAAGATTGTAAGGAGTATGTTTCATTGGGTTCTTATTATTGTCGATATCTTAACAAGTGCAATATTAATCATGGATCCTCTTCATAGTAATATTGAATGCAATAAGAAAATTGATATTATTTACAAATATCTTGATGAGGAGCATATTGTGCAAAATAGAAAGGGTCAATTCTATTAAGAACTATGAAGATAGTTAATTCAAAGAAATATGCCACAACAAAGAAATGAATACGAATATGATGTTTATGTCTTGCTTTATGTAATATACATTATAAGTAGAAGAAAATATCATTTAAGGCATTTATAAAATGAGAATCCAATGTGATATATTAAATGTCTCTAACTAACATAAAAAATAGTTATAATGTTAGATAACTATCTTTAATTCCATTTCATTATTTCCTATTTAAGAAGTTTTTAATTATATTAACAGTTTTTAACATTGATTTGTTTTCATGTTTATTATGATGCATATGGTAATTTTTAATATACATTATTAATATGTTGACATTTAAAAATCCATGTTAATATATCTTAAATTGAGATTGTGATATGATTAGTTGATGCACGTATTGTGAATACTTGCATATATAAATGAGAAAATAGAAAGAAGAAAAATAATTATCCTAGACATAAATAGGGTATTTGTAAGGGATGTACATTTTTCAAATGCAAATCCACTAAAGATGTTTATGATAAAATATGACATCATGCTAAGGAAAAAATACTACTATATGTGACCTAGCCTACATGACTTTCTTATTCAATTAAGGAAAAAAGGAATTGAATACACATTTTGGTCTTTAACTTAATCAACTAATTTAAAAAGAATAAGAAATTACATTGTCAAGGATCTTAATGCAAAACCTAAATTCAATTGGCATCAAACATAATGTCAAAAACATTATCGCAAAGGAACTATGCTTCCAATTTTTCAAAATCCTTAATAACATTTTTTCAAAATATATGACAGTTAGTACAAACAAGAGGATGTCATCATAGTTGATGATACTATGATAAAATTCTTGATAAGGACAAAGGAAACTTCATTCACACTTGAAAATATGATCCAAATAATCCTATAGATGACTATGTTCTTAGGAAGTTACTACCATCTATTGTAAATCCTATTAAAAGTTTGGAAAGAAAATATTCCAAATATAACAAAAAGCTTTCTCCTTTCTCTATTCTATAATTTATGTAATGACTAGAGGAGCTTGGTACATGAGTGTTATTATTGGTTTGAGACCTAAGTTAATAAAGAATGGTAATAAAAGTAATCGTGAAACAAATAATCATGAAATTAAAGAAAGAAAATAGGAAAAGTTAATTAAAAAGATTAAGTCAAATATTAGGATATGATAAACTTCAATTTATCTTTCATTATTGTGGTCTCCAAGTGAATTGAGGTTTTGGTTGATGGTTTGAGAGAAGGATGAACATATTATCTCTCATCAATTTTGGTAAGGTATAATTTTATCTCTATTGAACACATTATTTATAATATTCATGTATAGAATTAGGGAATCTACATCATTAAACTACATTGTGGTGAAAGAATTGCATTTCGATGTGATGGAACTTGTGCATTTGCAAAATGGAAACGAAATTGCAAAATGGAAAAGAAATTAAAGGAATATTTGAAATATTTCATTATTTGTATGAATCATGGAGAATTGGGAGATATTAGTGTAGCATCCCCTAATGTAGACATGTCGCAAATTAGGGTGGTATACATTTGATGTCATCCCAATTCTCATGATTTATTCAAATTTATAAAAATTATATTAAAAAAGAAGAACCATGGAAGACTCCATAAAAATAAAAATATGAAGGAATAAACCTCAAGGAGGAAAGAAAAATTCAAGGTAGAAGAAAACATAAAAAAAGAGAGAGCATGATGAATGAAGAAGACAAGTCAAAGTGGATTTCCATTGTGACATAACATCCATCTCTTACTTGAGACCACTCAAAAGGACACAAGAGCATAAGTGTTCCCTTTCACGTGTTGGGATCACTCCAAAGCTAAGTATCTTATGGAGAACCATTAGGAATACATGGATCACCTAATACCACCTAACCTCTACTTAATCTTCTCATTAAGATGTAATTTTTAACCACATTGGTGACTAATACACTCCACTCATGAGTCAAGTAATCCAATCATGATTTAGCCAACCATACTCAAAAAGCTATATAAGAAGGTATATGTTCATTGTATGGACAATCATAAAATAATCCAAGAACAACTCATCAAGATAATAAACGAGTAGAAAGAGTTAAGAGAGCAAAGTACTCCTAAAGAGGTGGAGTGTGCTATTAGACACCTCCACCTCTAAATATGATATCATATGAGAGAATGTGAGAAACTCCTTGACCATTTTCAAGTAGAGTCAAGAGTGCTATATGCACCTCCTTAAGAGAAAACTTTTTTTATGCATCATTTCATTATGCTAGCAATTAAAATAAGTTTATATTTTGCCTCCATGTTTATGTTTATTAACATCTCAAGTTTATTATTTTGATGTTCTCTCTCAATTGACCATACAAGAGAAGCCTAAAATCTAAGTCCCATAGAGCCAAGACTCCCTTAGAATGATCTCAAAGAGAGTAAAAGATAATCCTCACTAGTAGCAGAGCATTTCTAAGCATATTAAGTGCATTTGTATTATCTAAACATTGTTTAAACATGAATCCAAATTGCCAATTTATCCATATACCATTTGACTAAATAAATCCAGCTGATGTTATTAAAAGAATATGTTTGAAGTATAATTCATGTTAGAAATAGTATGAATGTATGATTCTAACTCCTCCATCCATGTTTACTTTAATGTTAAGTAGAGTAGGATGTAGTGATAGGTTTTTCTTTGATGTTGCGATGTTTATTTTTGATGTAATAGGTGTTATAAGTGTGTTTGTATGAAGAAAAAATATCTTTGAAGGTTAGGGATTAAGAAAATTTCAAAAAAGAGTAAGAAGTGGCCAAGAGCCTTCATATGTGGTTCATGCTCTAAGAGGTAAAATCCTTTTTAAAAAGTATAAATAAGGGTGCACCCCTTCTATTGTAACTTGTCTTGCTTGTGCATTTTGAGCTGAAGTGAATAGAAGCTCTTCCTTCCTTTAATTCTTGAGGGTTTTGTCTTGTCCATATTCTTGAAAGTTGACACTACATAACAAAGATGGTGTCTCTTCATAATAAGTGTCATAATTCGTGTAATAAGACCTAAAAGGGTAAGTTGTAGTTAAGATCCAAATAAGCACATTATAATAATGAGCATGTCTCTCAAGGTGACCTTTGGGGGGTTTAACCTAAGGTATTTATACCTAGGCATTACAAGTTGAGTCAGCATGCAGTTACGGAACTAGTAAAGGCAAGTAATAGGTACTAGATAAAGCAAGATAGGAACATGACTAGTCATCCCTTTTGGCTAGTTATAGATGTAACCATGATGGTAGTGTTGGATAGCCTCTAAAGGATAGATGTCAAAGAGAGATAACCCTAAGAAACCCTTAAAGCATGACCCAGATACATTATTCCATATAAATAAAGCATTCTTTTCATTTTTCTTCTACATTTTTCCTATTATTTTCTTTATACATAATGTTGAATGTAATGTATATTTGACATTTTCCACAACATTTGGGAATGGGATGTCACATTTGGTATCAAAGAAAATCACAACCCAAGGGTCAACTACCGTATAATAATAAATCATGGAGTCATAACTAAAGAAGAACCATAGACCATCATCACATGTATCTTACATTTGAGATTATCCATGTAAGTTAGAGGATACCCCTCTAATGATTTTCATGGATAACTAAGTCTAGACCACATATTTATAAGATAACCACAAGCATGTATTGTTTTCAACATGGATATTACCAACTAGGAGATCCAATTACACTTTAATAAGATACATCAACTTCAAGCGATGTTGTTACAAAAAAGATACACCGATCCAAATAACTCTTATCCATCTTATAGTATTGTTAAAACATTAATTGATTAAGGTTGTTTTACATTCCTCCTAGGAGACTAGTAACCATAGCTTAAGTTGATCTTATCTTGCTTGAAACTTATTGTCCCTAAACACTTAACCCCTATAACTTGGCATTACTCATTCTTATATAAAAGTTATTTATCAATAAGTTTAAGGAATTTAACCTACCCATGAAAATGTCTTTTCCCTATCTAACTAGTAAGGATTACTATTAAGATATTTATAGAGAAACTAATACTTGGTGGCTAATATTATGATGCCTTACTTTACTAACCTTCTCCTTAGTACTTCATTTGGGTACAATCATAATGTAAGATGGTAGGCCTACATCACACTTGAAAAATTATAAAAGTACATATGTTGCATTTTTTCCAAGAGTTTGTATATCATGTATAATGAAATCCAAGTTATCTAGAAGTCCACATGTTGTCCATATGTCAACCAAGAATTGTTTCAAGTGTGATGTCAATTCAACAAAATAAGATATTTTATTACTTTCAAAAGTTAAAAATGAAACTTAGTTTTGTACTCTAAAACCATGCCCAACACATACTACTCATTGAGATGATTCCAACAGTATAAATTTCATCCCGATCGAGTTTATGATTTGGGAGATACCATTGTTTATAGTTTCTTATTATGCATGCTTTTAAAAAATAATTAATTAAATTCAAAATTTCAATATCAAGAATCAAACCCAAAACCTCCTCTTAGCCAACCCAAACTCTTACCCATCATCTAGCAAATCATCATGTTAACTACCAGGGTAGAGTGAAATAAAATAATAATAAAAAGTTGAAAACAAATTAATACCAAAATTGGGAGTGGGAATCAAACCCATAACCTTAGATTTACAAAGCCTACCTCTTAATCATCAATGTGCTAGCCACCAAAGAAAATCCTTCTAGTATGCATGTGTAAGTGTATATATATAATTTAAAAAAATAATTATTAAAATTTAAAGTAAAAAATAAAAAATATATAGAATTTAAAAAATTATTTATAGGCTTGTGAGGCCTTGCAAGGGCCACGTGTAGTCGCCAAAAACACTCTCCACATGGTGCTGATGTTCTTTTTCCACCTTGTCGCTTGTCATCATTACATCATTGCTACTTCGCCACTCCATTACCATTGTCTCATGCTACCACTATCCTTTTCATCATCCACACTTTGCACTACTTCCCACCTTCTTATTGTATCATCTACCATCATTTTCACTACCTTTATCACCTTCATTTATGTCATCTAGCATGATGCTATCACCGCCAACACTACTAGCATTGCAGCCACTAGAAAACCTACTGAAAATTTTAGTATTCTATATTGTCCAAGAGCATCGTTGGTATTGTAGGATCCCATCTTCTTCAATGGTTTCAATCACCAAGAATTGTTTTTTCAATTGATGGGAAAATCCAAAAAATTTTCATCAATTGATGGAAAATTATAGAAATTGTCAAAGAATACAAATCTTAATTTGGATGTTTTGGGCAAAAAAATTTTAAATATGAAAACATGGTAGATTTTTATAACCAATTTAAATTGACAATTTGGTAGGAAGTGAGATAAAATTTTTGTAATTAAGCACACTTGTCCTCAAGTAGTACTAGGATGGTGATCTCTCAAGAAGCTCTTAGGAAGACTTCTTTTTTGTGCCCAAAATTTTGAACTTTGAAAGCCATAAATTTTGATTTCAAATCCTTTTTTGATGAAAAAAGAGTCATTTTTAGCAAATTTTAACCTTTCAAATGTAATTGAAAAGTCATATTTTTCCCATAGAGCTCCAAAAATTATTTTGTACTCCTTGCCTCAAAACTATGTCTCAATACCCTCAAAAACTCAACTTGGCATGACTTTGGCATACGATGTTTGTTTCTAATATGAAAATAGTTAATCCTAACATTTTTCATCCTTCTAAACTCAATGGTAAGATTGGATTGATCATCTAGGTATATGATAATTAGGTGATACCTTAAACCATGCCTTAAGATGTCATAACTTAGACCAACTAATTATGCCTAACAATTTAATTATTTGAACTAACAAATCTAACCTATTTGATCATTTTGGGCCTTAAGATTAGGTGCTTAACCTTTTCAAATAGATATTCTTAGATCATTAGCTCTTAGTATGTCATTAATTACACTATTAAAGTTGGTGTTCTATGGGGGTAGAAAGGTCATTAAGAGTCTAGGTAATGTAGTTAATCATTATCAACCCAACAAATTGATTACTTGGTAAACTAGAATGATTAAGAAGATGTATACCAATTTAGCCTACAACTAGATCATGCAACAAAACATCATGGAGAATCACAATCTTATTCAAACAAGATATATGATACCTATGAGAAGGAATGGCCCAAGAAAGAATCCAAGAACAAGAATGAAAGTTGTAACATATAACATGCTTGTAAGGTCCCTAGCTAGTGAAAGACAAAATCTACTATGTCCACCTTGGTCCTTGAACTAGCACGAGTACCAATGTCCACACATCCTAGCATAATTAAAAGATTTGAATGTTGTTGTATTTTTCCTACAATAAGTCTTGTCATGGGAATTCATATACCAATTCCAATCCAATTTGAAATGTTAGGATACGAAGGTGTTTACAAGCAAAAAAGTTCTTGTGGAAGTTCTGCTTTCAAGCCATATAGTCTAGCCTATTATAGGAATCACAACATGGATGGTTGTGAAATATTTTATACTGAAGCCAAGCTTGAGTTGATACAAAGGTTTGAATGAATATTAGAAGATATGACTTTTGAAATTTTAGAACATCAAATCATGGGAAAAAAAGAATCATCAAGATTCCAAAAAAGCCACATAACCTTGGCATTGATATTTAAAATTTAGTTAATAGGAAGATATGTATGTGTGATCAACATATATTTAATTTCCAAATCAACATGTCCAAATGTTAGACTTTGTTAAGTGTCCTACTTGATTAATCAAATAAAGGAAAGCTTAAAGAAACAACTATTTCAAATTCATACTGATCTTAAACTAGTATCATTCTTTCTTTGTGAAGACTTCAATGCAAAAGAACCGTTGAAAGAGAAACTCAATTTGAAAAAGATGTTTTTGTTAATTCAACAAGAAATTCCATTGGCCAGTGCATATTCCTCTTACTTCAAATATTCAATAGAAAATTCGAATCCAAAAATTCAAGAATCAATGATGTTAATGAATAGTACGCATCAAGAACCATAATTCATCAACTATACTACCATTAAAAATGAAGATGAGTCAACATCATTCTTCATTAAGACCCTAAAATATTTGGTACAATTCTTGATTCTTCAAAGTTACCAAGCTACTAGAGTTATTCCTAAGGAAGAAATTGAGAAGTAAGATCAAGCCTTTCCATCTTGAATAAGGTCATTCAAACATATATCTCTTATGATGGAACTACAACTACTTCCATTAAATTTCAAGGATGATCAAAATTAGGGAGACTCTTAACCTTACTTTTATTTATAAATTTCTTATTTTTTTATTATTTAATTCATATTAGATAATTAAAATATCTTAGGGTAATACAAGTTTAAAACAAGGATTTGCCTTGTCTTCACTTGGATAACCAGATATGAGTTGCACCTTGTGTGACCCTAGTTAAGACTAGTGATTAATGGTTTGTAGATGTTTAATTTGCCTCTTATCATTACCTTGGAGAATGAGATAAGTATTGATAACATAATATTTAATTTCCATGTAGTCTTATTACATATATTTTGGTTTGTAGTACAAGCATAAGAACATTAGAATATTCGACCTCAAGTCAAAAGAAGAAATCAAAGTATTAGAGCATCAAAACATGGAAGAGGCAACAAAGTTGGAAAAACATCATTAACATGGACTCATTTGAGGATGAACAAAATCAATGGGGGATAGATTGTTACATCCCCATTCCTAAATGATATCACTACAAAATAAATATGATGTCTCTTCATAACAAGTATCATAATTATTGTAATAAGATCCACAATGGTAAGTTGTAACTAAGTGATGAGTTTTCATAAACACGATGCATCAATAGGCATGCATCGATGCATCCCCATTAACATAGCTCCATCGATGTAGATGCATCAACACTAATTATGCAAATCCTATATAAATGTATGCACCAACCACATTTATGGTAGCTTAGGTCCATAGCATAGTAAATCTCTTGTAGTTTGATTTCCCTAAAGTTAGAATATTTTCTCTCTGAGTGCTCAAGTGTGAATTAAAGATATTATGCATATCTTTATTTGAACGTTATGTACCTAAACACTTTGGCATGAATGGTAATAAAGATGAGATTTCTAATATTCATTGCAACACTTAGATTAGTTTAATCTTTCTTACTTGCATTTTACTTTGAATGCACCTTACTTTCATATTTTTAATTAGCTAAAATACTTAATTAATAAAACAATAAGTATGACCACATCAAAAATAATGTATTGCACTTAGTAATCCTAGTAGTGGCCATTTGGCATGCCTAGTAATTGCCACTTGGTAATCCAATAGCATTGATACTAATTCGAGATGTGTATGGTAGGTGGGAATAGCTACTTATGTTAGGATACTTAGTCACTAGAGTAACTAAATAGTTAAATAATTGATAGTTAAACCTTCATTTATTCACCTAGCCCTTAGAATAAGAATATATATAGATACAATACTTTCAAAAATATACATCACAAGCTTTAACTCACATTTAATCATACACACTATAACACAACTATGAGTTAGGAAGAAAACAAGCATACAATCCCTTGACTCATAGTCTAGGACTATGGGTGAACTTAGGAACTAAGTTTATGAAATTCAATTGGATTTCTAGTACATTATTGTGATTCATATGGTTAGGTGTAGGGGTTATCCACTACTCATCACTAATACTTGAAAGGATGTATTGTAATAACTTGCATGTCTCTCAAGGTGACCTTTTGGGATTTGCCCTAAGGTATTTATACTTAGGCATTAAAGGTTGTATGAGCATGAAGTTATGAAGTCAGTAAAGAAAAATAATAGGTGTCAAATGAAGTAATATAAAAAGGTGACTAGCCATCCCTTTTGGCTAGTAATAGACCTAACTGTGGTGGTAG
>MNCI01007621.1:1130891-1154720 GCA_015680685.1 Gnetum montanum
TTTTTTCTTTTCTTACAATCTTACAACATGGCTATCTCATTTAAAGAGTGAATCCCTTCTCATGGGTTCTTCTCCCAAGTTCTCTTAAGCATTTCTTACATGAATTTCTTACAATTTTATGCATTCTCTCAAGTTTCTCTTATGCATGTTTTAATTTAAAGTTATTTTAAGTTTTTAAAGTTTAATAAATGTTTGCACATTATTCTAGTAAATTTTGAAAATATTTAAAAGTGTTTTCAACCCATAATTCAATAGATTCACTTCCCAATTTTAGATTCATATTAATTTTCATGTTCTTATTCATGGATTTTTTTCTTTTAAGTAAAATTTGATTTAAAAGCACACATTTCTCATTTATCGTGCTTATTTCAAGCTTCTCTAGCTTTTTGAGGTCTTCTCTCATGTTTGTTTCATATTTATGAAAGCATTTGAAGTTAATTTGAGAAAGAATTTTAAGTTTATGATGGTTTTGTGCTTTCAACATATATGTGTTAAATTCAAGGCTCATTTAATGTTTATTTTTTAATTCTTTAAATTCTCACCATGTTTAGAGGCTGATATACATATTGTTAGTCCTTATTTAAGTTTGAACTTCTATTCATCTTAGATTTTCTTCAAAGTTTGATTTCAACATTATTCTTTATTTGTTATAAGACCACAACTTAACCACAAATTCATCCCAAATTGTTGTATACATAGAGACATTTCTAGGTGATCTTGACTCTATCACAACTTGTAATGATCAACCATGACTTCACCACAACTTGTGGCAATCGACTACAACCTTACCATGAATCATGGTCTACCCAAAGTATATTTTTTAATAGTTCCATAACTCATGGTCTTCTCATGGGTAATTTGAAATCTAAAAGAGGTAAAATGAAGGCTAGAACCTGCACCATGACTTGTGGCCAACTTGTATAATTCTTAGAGTTTAATTTCTCTATTCTAGTCAAATGAACACCCATGGTTGGCTTGTGGTATTATAGCATGACTTGACCACAACTCATGGTAAGTCATCATGACCTGTGGTAAGATATCGTAACTTATGGTTTTATAAACTAGTGATGACCAATTTGCAAAACTAGTGGTAAGAAATTTCTGCAATAGCCAATTTAAAGAAACCTTATTCTAATACCATCCTCTAATAATTCAACCCTCATTCACACTAGTCAACATGTCAAAATATCACCCTTAAGTTAGTTCTTCTATTAGCTTTCTCAGAGTTCCCACAAATCAAAAACTATGACTCACAAGCACATCTTTCAATAAAATCATGAGCTAACCATAACTTGTGGTTAACTCATGGTATACTTAAAACTAACAAGTCTCTATTTTTTGGTCATCACAACCTTATCATGACTCATGATATAATAAAATGAGGTCATCATGACTTATGGTCCATCTCATCTTAGTCTAGAGGCTAGAAGTAGTAGAACTACATCTTTACAAGTGACCATGACTTAACCATGATCCATGGTTAGATCACCATGAGCACACTATGACTCATGATCTATACAAATTAAAGATAGAGTTAAATGGTAGAAACTCTACATTAAAAGAAGACACTAAAACGTAATGAGTGGTGAGGTACCCTTATGCCCAACTATATGAATCACAAGTGTTCACACACAACTTGACTGGATTCCATGGATGGGACTAGTTATGGCATCTAGATCATTATGCTTTGATTCACTATCTTCCCACTTGGACTAGTGGTAAATTTATCACATATGGTTTAGTCCAAAGTGAGGCATATGATGTTGTCTAATTTTATGCTACTTCTATTGACAATAAAGAGATAAATTAATTAAGCTAATGCACAATGGAAAATAGAATCTAAACTAGCCTACATGTGATGAGTGTTTGTCCCTAATCATCCGTACATGCCTTGGACTTCATATAACTACTACTGGGATTACCAAGCATATGTCAATAGGTGTGGCAAATGATACACTACCGGATTACCAAGTACTTACACTTAAGTGCTTCTAATTAAGTTGTACTAATTCTGCTTAATGATAGGAATAGTAAATAGCAATAAATGGAAACATTAACTAAAGAAAATAGTAAATAATTAAACAATTAAATAATTTAAGAAATAATAAGTCTAAGTAAATGTGATAATGATGGATGTAATCTTGATCTTTATTTCCAGTCATTTAATATATCCAAGTACATCACACTCGAACAAAGGTCTCATACAATGACAAATATCACACTATGGGCATACATTGGAAATAATAGAACTTGAATTTAAAAATCTAAGAATGACTATCAAAAACTGAGAACTAAAACTATGTCCCAACCATGCACCCAAGTGTTGTATTTATAGGCTAGCATGGTGGAGATGATATCAGATATCCGACATCATTTCCTAGGATCCAATATTGCATATCTGATATTGGAGCCTTAATATCGAATACCCAATATTGGGGCCAAAACAATGATAATTCATCATACCCCCTCAACTGAATGAAAACTTGTCCCTGAGTTAAAGAAAATGAGGAACAAGCTCTTTACAAAAAATTGTTGGGAAGGTACAAACTTATTGACTAACTCAATAAAAAATGGACTTATACATGCCACAGTGGTGCTTACAAATATTGGAACACAATATTACAAGACATAGAATCAGGGAAGCTCATGTAGCACTTAGAGGCGGTGGCTCCTCCATCGATTACTTCCCTTTGTCACCAGGCTTGTGAAATTTGTAGTGATCAAGTAATGCCTACAACTTCTTTTCTTCCATCGTCAAGTTGTGTACCACCTAGGCTAATGAGTTGATGTGGACTGTGTACTGTCTGAAATCGTCGGTGCAAGGCTGGAATGAAATAGACACTGAGAGATCTACAGACAGGCACAGAAGACTCTACCTTCACTTGAGGACAAGCTAGAACTGACGAAGGTAGAGTACCTTGGGTGGTCCGCACGAGGATCAGACAAGGATTTCCCCAAACATATGCCAATGTGCAATACGCTGGGTTATGTGTAAATAGCGTAATAAACGTAAACCAAAACACAAATGTGCAGGAATATAAACAGAGAGATAAGCAAGAATGAACAAAAAATGTAACAAATATTAGCCAAAAAATATAGCAATATTATTGCATAATGAAAATTACAATGCACTGGTCTAGATGCAGTTGTGAATCTGACACAAGGCGGATGAAAAGCCCCAGTGGATGCAGAGGGGTGATGGTATGCTGGTTTGGGCCATAGGCACAATGTGAAGGCTGTATGCTCAGTGTGCAGGGTAGAAGTCCAGCGTGCAAGGTGGGTGTTCTTGATGCTCTAAGTGTGGATTCTCCAAATTTTTGCCAAGATTCTCTGATTTTCGAACCCTAATCTAGTCAAAAATCTGGGTTTTTATATAAGTTTGGGCATTAAATTCATATCTAAGATGGGATGATTGGCTGTGGGATGTTGGAATTTTAGATCAAGTGACATGTGGAGCATCGACTGGGTGCAAAAGAATGAGACTTTACAAGTGTGCAGCATGCCAACATGTACACGCTGGGTGTATATGGCCCACACACTGGACAGCGTGTGGACAAGCATGAAGAATTTCTGACCAAATTTTGAACTGTGACACTAGTATTTAACATGGATCTAGATGCTTGATGTCTTGAGGATGCTTCCTATTGATTTTGGGCTCATTTAACCTTGATTTGATAGGGCTTTAGGAGGCTCCAAGAGTGTACCTACTGGGCGTGTAGGCTAGTGTGTGGGCATGAAAACTATAGTTTTGGAGCCTAATCTTGTACACTAGAGTTGGATCCTTGTTGCCTAAGTTTTTCTAGTTCTCCAGGGTGTCCGGGGGTTTATTTTGGCTTCATTTTGGCTGAGTTTTGGGCGTGTTTCTGGTGTGCACGCTGTGCTATATGCTGGGCATGCAGGGCCAAGAATGGCACTTATGATGCCTAAAATTGATGTTTCTAGAGCCTGTGGACTTGTAGATTCATTGACCATGCCTTGAGGGTTGACTCCATGTCAAAATCTTGTCCAAAATGTCCAATCAACCTTGTTCAAAGTGGTGCATGCTGGGCTACACGCTGGGCATGCAGGCAAACGTACAGGCATGAAAGTGCCACTTTTCAAGGTCAAAACTTGATTTTTGGGAGCCCAAGATGATGCCTGATGGTTTCCTTACCTTTGGGAGTTGATTTCCTATGAAAAATCATGCTCTGAGTACCTATTTTGGTTTGTCTATGATGTTACACACTAGGTGTGCAGGCCAGCATGCAAGCATAAAAACCCATCATTTGGAGCCCAAAATTTGATTTTCAAGTGCCTGAGAGCTGTTGGGAACCTTGGGGAAGGTCCTGGGGGGTCCATATGCTCAATTATGGCATGTTTTGACTCATTTTTGGGGTTCAAAAGTTGCTGTACACTGGGCGTGCAGGCTAGTGTGCAGGCATGAAACCCCATCATTTGGAGCCAAAAATTTGATTTTTAGGTGGCTGAGAGCTACTAGGGACCTTGGGGAAGGTCTTGGGAGGTCCAGACGCTCAATTCTGGCATGTTTTGGCTCATTTTTGGGGTCTAAAAGTTGCTATACGCTGGGCGTGCAGGCATGAAAACCCATTATTTGGAGCCCAAAATTTGATTTTCAAGTGTCTGAGAGCTACTAGGGACCTTGAGGAAGGTCCTAGGGGGTCCAGACGCTCAATTCTGGCATGTTTTGGCTCATTTTTGGGGCTCAAAAGTTGTTGTACGCTAGGCATGTAGGCCAACATGTAGGCATGAAAACCCATCATTTGGAGCCCAAAATTTTATTTTCAGGTGCCTGAGAGCTATTGAGGACCTTGGGGAAGGTCCTAGGGGGTCCAAACACTCAATTATGGCATGTCTTGGCACATTTTTTGGGGCTCAAAAAATTGTTGTACACTGGGCGTGCAGGCCAGCGTGCAGGCATGAAAACCCATCACTTGGAGCCCAAAAGTTGATTTTCAGGTGCCTGAGAGCTGTTGGAGACCTTGGGGAAGGTCCTATGGGTCCAGACGCTCAATTCTAGCATGTTTTGGCTCATTTTTAGGGCTCAAAATTTTCTGTACACTGGGCTGTACGCTGGCCAGCATACACCAAGATGTGCCCAGAGTATACTTGGTCAAAACCAAGTATTTTGAACCCACAACTCGAAATTCTAGATGTTTGATGATGATGTAGTCACCTATGGGTCCCAAGGAACTCTTTCTTGTTCAATTATGCTCCATTTGATGTTGTTTTTGAGGTTCGCAAGTTTCGGTCATGTTGGGAAACATCATGACTTAGCTTGATTCTTGTTTGAAAGTGCTGGGTCCAAATTTTTGTGGTGTTTCATTGGCCCCTCTTTGTTGATGCTTGGAGGAATCAACCCAAGAGGCGTCGACAAAGAAGTACAAAACACCACAAGCAAACTGGTAGCAAGCATTGTCCTTTGGCACTTGTCCAAATGTCATCGCACTGTGTTCAAAGTACATGGGTGTAGGAAATAAGGTTTTGAGATGGGTAGGTAGATGTTTGTAACTGTGGGATTGGGAATTGATCAAGGAATTATGCTGATGTGGGAGGGGATTGTTCATCTTGTGCAAACAAGTCATGTTGTTCCTTGTCGATGGCCAATATTTGGCAGACTTGGAACCAAGGCATGAGAAGTATGTCCTTTGGAGGAACAAGACTCTTGTATCATGTTTAAGAGAACTCGTTGCCACAACCAAAGCCATGTAATGAGGTGGTGCATTTTTTGGAGAAATAGGACCCTTGTGTCAGGTTTAAGGAAACCCATTGTCTGACAGCCAAAACCATGTAGTGAGGTGAAACATGATGGTGTGAGACACAAGTACTTCTTTCCAAGATAACTGCCTTCCCACCTGGGGATTGTATGGGAAGTGCCAAGGGTCTTGTGGTTCATTTTTCTCTTTGCTCTTTGATCTTTTCCTTTTCTTTTTATTTTTCTTTTCCATTTTTTTTGTTATTTTTGGACAGAGCTTTCTTTTCAATTTTGCACTCGTGCTCATGTGCCATGTTGTGTGTTGCAGCTACTTGAGAGTATTGCAACATGCAATAGTGTGCTCAAAGTTTTGGGGTGTAGTAGGTGTATTTGGGAACTATAACCAAGTAGGAAAGGGAACGAGAGTGTTGGGGAAGTGGAGAATGTATCGGAAACTGGGAATGTACTTTTGAACAAATTGATTAACCTGGTTGCGTGTGTCAGAAACAATGTGGCACCTTGTCACCATGATGAAGTGTATCCGTGTATGAGCACCACTAGGTGTCATCCTGCAAACACAACTCCAAGAAGACAAGAAAACCACAAGTGAATGAGTTAGCAAACACTTTAGACATGAATATGGCTGATGAAAATGGAGGCATCATGTGAAACTTAAGGCAAACAAATTGAGCAGCAATAGTGTTGTCAGAGCCGATGTGATGAAAGATGCGGTAGGCGTTGATGAAGAAATGTCATGAATTACAGTAGCATGTGAATGTGCTAGAGATGATCTTGCTAGTTTATAGTCTTAGCAGACTATCGTGGGTTACTTTTACGTCATAACCCATTGGACGTTGCCAGTTTATCGTCGTAGTGGATGTTGCGATGCTAGTTTATAGTCATGGAGGGCTATGAAGAGGCAAGCTAGTTTATAGTCTTAGAAGACTCTAGTAAATGAGTGTGAAAATTTAATGTCATGTCGGATGAAGCTTTGTGGTGTCAGTTTACCGTTATGACTCTAGGACATTCTATGTGGATGCATGCATGTGTGTCTATATGACCCTGTAAACAAAAGAAACTAGAGAAAACAATGTTAAATAGCAACTGCAGAAAACATGAACTGAAATGCACAAGTAAATAGAAAACAATGTGAAGAGGTGGTAGTTTAAGGCCTTTTCGGGACATGAGAGAATGCGTAGGCTAGTATAATACAAACGAACGTGACATATGCACCACAAAATAATGTGAAGAGTGTGTAGAGATTTAGCTTGTTTTTGGCCTTAGGGGTGCTTTAACAACCGAATGTGGTTTTGGAATCATTTTAGGCCTAGGCTCCATTGGGAGGCTTATGGTTTTTGCCACTCGTTCAGGCATTTTAGGTCTAAATACTTGTGTTGGTTGCCACTTGTCTGGGCATTTTAGCTCTAGGTGTTGCGTTTGTTACCGTGTGTGTTACTTCAAGAGGCTCCTCTTTCAAGACTTGTCACATGTCTATGTTATGGTCAACTTGAAAGGGAGTGTTGTTGCCATGTATAATGACTTGTCCACCTTCGTATGAAAGATGGATTTCTTGATGTATCGGTGAGGAAACAGCTCGTTGTTGTGATAGCCAAGGTCTACCTAGAATCATGTTGAAACTGGGCATCTCTTCTATGACAGTGAATTCTGCGCTGCTGGGGAATTGTTCACCTGCCATGAAGGCTAGGTTAATCTTGCCCTTAACTATGACACATGATCCATTGAAGGATTTTAGACACGTGATTTCTGTTTCCATGATCTCATCTGCCATGCCTAGTTTGTCGATGATGAAGTATAGAACTACGTTTGTTGCCACGCCATCATCAACGTGCACTCTACAAATAGTACATTGCCCAACACGTATGCTAATCGACAATGGAGCTATTGTGACCTCCCCTCGTTCGGGGTTGACTTTAACTACATCGTCATAGAAGGCTAAGGTGTTTGAACCCAATCCTTGTGGTGTGTGTTGTGAAATCATTGCATGGATAGATTCCATGTTAGTGGGGATGTCCTCTGTAATAGGAATGAATGCTAATGTTTGCCCTAAGGCTTCACGATGAGCCAATGATGTCATGACCAGGTCGTACAAGCTCATGGTTGTATTCTTTTGTTTGAGTGTTTGTTTCACATGGGCGAGTGTAGCTACAAAGTCCATGTTGTTTGTTGTTGTGTTGGTTGCCTCTGTATGGGTCAAGGGCTTGGGCCTGGTTTATTTGGGACTAAAGGTAGGGCCCTTAGCATTCAGTTGTTGTGTACTAAGTGTGGCCTTTGTTTCGGCTATGGATGTTGTTCATTATTTGTTTGTCCTCTCCTGCTGCCATTTGGTAGGCTTACTCATGTTGTTGGCAATGTTGACTCTTGAGGGAGAAGAGGTTGAGACATTGCCTATGGTTAGGCTCTGGGTAGGTGAGCAGCCATTGCATGGTGGCACCTTTATGAAAAATGGTAGTTTGGAAGGATTCGTTGGTGTTTGACTAGCTTGTTGTGGCACCTTGATAACGAAAGGTTTCTTTGTTGTTGTCGTTGGTGCATCGTGCCAGTTTAATGTCTTAGCGGATGACTGTGGTGGTACTTTGATTGCATTGAATCTTGCCAGTTTTGCATCTTAGCGGACATGTGAGGTGGTGGTACTTTGACCACGAAAGGTTTCGTTGGTGCTCTAGGTGGCACCTTCATGATGATGGGAGGCCCCTTACTCGTCGAGGCGAAGGGGATTGTTGCCTTGCTGGGAGGCATATGGATAGGTTGGCGCATAGGTTTAGGCTTACAATCTATGCCAATGGAGTTTATGACATAGGAGGCATCGTCTGTGCTAGGTTGATTTAGGGTGTTGACGTTTAGTTGGCCCCGTTCTATCATTGCTTGTAGATCATCCTGTAACGCATGGCAGGTGTCAGTGTTGTGACCAAACATCTGGTGGTAGTGACAGAATTGGTCTAACTTGAAATGTCATGGAACTAGGGGCTTGTTTGGTGCTGCTAAGGTGGGATTCCTCAGTAGATCGTAATACCTATCATGTCGACGGCGAGCATTCTCCACTACGTGTTTGTATTGGATTTGCCTGATTTTAAGGAGTTGCTCTAGTAGTTCAGAAGGTCGCGCAGGTAGCGGTGTGTACTTTGAGCGATCCTTGCGCTGAAAGTTAGGCCTTGGGGTGGCCCCTATTGTTTCAGGTGGGTTGGTACTGGTGTTTGTTGTTTTTGTGCTTGCAGCCACAGTTTCCGTTGTTGTCTTTTGTTTGGCAACGTGTTGGCTCTTGTAAGCCACATAGGCAGGGTCATTGCTAGTTTGTGCAGCTTGTTCAATGTTCTTGATCTGCGTGAAGGCTTGGCTTAACGTTTGAGTGCTTAGGTAGTATAGTTTTGACTTAAAAAAGTCATTCATGGCTTCCTTCAGAATCGTAAGCAAATACGTTTCAGGGATGGGCTCATGAAGTTCGTTAAGGGCTGCATTCCATTGTTGGATGAACTTCTGTACAGGCTCTAGTGGTGCTTGTTTCACCTTTATCAGAGTGTCTAGTGTTGCTTCAGGCTTTAGGTTGTACTTAAACCTAGTAACGAATTGGTGTAATAGATCCTCAAGAGAGGATATGGAGTTACATGGCAAGGCTCTATACTAGTTTAAGGCTATGCTCGTTAAGAACATAGTGAACACGTGCAAGATTGCGTGGGGCCGAGCTTGAAGCAATAGTATTTTTGATTGAAACATGACTAAGTGAGCATTCAGATCTCCCTTCCCGTTGTATTTGGCCAGCTGTGGAAGTGTGATTCCCTTGGGTAAATCTAATGGTGGCACTGAAGAGCTAATTGGATCATCGTGGTAGAAGTGTCCCTTCCCTTGTTCAGTGTTTGCCATTTTGAGGTGCTTTACCTCATCAGCTAACGCTTGCATCCATTTTTTTGCTTCTGCCCACTCTTGAGCAGTAGGTAGATTAGTTGGTTGGGGAGATTGTTGGGTTATCATTTGTTGCTGTGGAGCAATGTTCAGAGTTGCCATTGCGGGGTGTGGCATGTTGAAGTGAGCGGGTTGTTGAACAAGGGGTGTGGTTCCTTGCTTAGTCACAAGTTGTGAAGTGACACCCTGAACGTGTGGGGCGATGTAACGAAAGTGGCCCCATGTGTTTGCACTGGCGGCATGTACTGGGTGGATGTGGATGTGGATAGTCCATTTTGGGACACTGGTACTTGCATGCTTGTTGACATGTGAAGATGAATCGTCTGTCCCACAAGTGATTGGAATGATGGGTTAACCTAGGCACCGGGACCAAGGGTGTGGTATGAATCGTCAGGTTTAGATTGTGCCTCAAATTCATCTAAATCATGTTGGTTTTGGGGCTCCTTAGTGGGTCGCCAGTGGGTCACCATGTGTTCTGGCTCCTTGCCAGAAGGAGTTGAGAGATGAGCTTATAATTAGGCTCAGAAAGGGGGATTATGTCATATACAGAGGGGATGAATTCATGACCTCCCATGTATATGCGCTCAAAGTTTCGTTTTGCCTCCTGTATTGTGTGGTCAATGGGAATTTTGGCCTAAATCTTCACACAGATGTAGTTATATTGTTCTTGTGTGAGGACTATGAAGGGGCATGCGCTAGAGTTTTCGGATGATTTCATGGTGATGCGTGCTTGGGAAAGGTCCATTGTTAAATGTTTTAAATGTTTGAATGTGACAGCGTAAACGAGTGAAAATTTGGTTAAGTGTTGGACAATGAATGAAGAAAATTTTAAGTGTTGGTAGCATATACCAAAGATTCATAGCGTACAGACTGGCCTGATAGTGTGCAAGTCTCAGCGTGCAGATCTTAGCGTGTAGGCCTTAGCATGCAGATCTCAACATGTAGGCCTCAGCATGCAAATCTCAGCATGTAGGCCTCAGCTTGTAGATCTCAGCGTGCAGGCCTCAATGTGTAGATCTCAGCGTGCAGATCTCAGCGTGCAGGCCTCAGCATGTAGATCTCAATATGCAGGCCTCAGCGTGTAGGCCTCAGTGTGCAGATCTCACACACCTCAGCGTGCAGATCTCAGTGAGCAGGCCTCAACGTGCAGATCTTAGCATGCAGATCTCAGTGTTCAGATCTCAGCGTGCAAGCCTCAGCGTGTAGATCTCGGTGTGCAAATCTCAACGTGCAGGCCTCAGCGTGTAGACCTCAGCGTGCAGCGTATACACGCTAGGTGTGTAGCAGATGTGGCTAAACGGGGCGTAGATCTGAAAGATTCAAAGTCAGATCTACATTGACTGAGTGTGGATTTGGGAAAACTGACTATAGATTTGGGATCACAAGTGGTGGATCTAGGATTTGGACTAACAGATATAAAGAGATCTATGGTGGAGCATAGTAGATTTAACCAATGACAGGTCCTCGTTCTAGTGCCATTTTATGTACTATCTGAAATCGTCGGTGCAAGGCTGGAATGAAACAGACACCGAGAGATCTACAGACAAGCACAAAAGACTCTACCTTCGCTTGAGGGTGAGCTAGAATTGATGAAGGTAGAGTACCTTGGGTAGTCCACACGAGGATCAGACAAGGATTTCCCCAAACGTATGCCAATGTGCAATACGCTGGATTATGTGTAAACAGCGTAATAAACGTAAATCAAAACACAAATGTGCAAGAATATAAATAGAGAGATAAGCAAGAATGAACAAAAAATGTAACAAATCTTAGCCAAAAAGTACAACAATATTATTGCATAATGAAAATTACAATGCACTAGTCTAGACGCAGTTGTGAATCTGACACAAGGCGGACGAAGAGCCCCGGTGGATGCAGAGGGATGATGGTATGCTGGTTTGGGCCATAGGCATAGCATGAAGGTTGTATGCCCAGCGTGCAGGGTAGAAGTCCAGCGTGCAGGGTGGGTGTTCTCGATGCTCTAAGTGTGGATTCTCCAAATTTTTGCCAAGATTCTCTGATTTTCAAACCCTGATTTGGTCAAAAATCTAGGTTTTTGTATAAGTTTGGGCATTAAATTTGGATCTGAGATGGGATGATTGGCTGTGGGATGCTGGAATTTTGGTTCAGGTGACATGTGGAGCGTCGACTGAGTGCAAAAGAATGAGACTTTACAAGTGTGCAGCATGCCAACGTGTACATGCTGGGCGTATACGCCCCACACACTAGACAGTTGTGGACAAGCATGAAGAATTTTTGACCAAATTTTGAACTATGATGCTACTTTTTAGTATGGATCTGGATGCTTGATGTATTGAGGATGCTACCTGTCGATTTTGGGCTCATTTGACCCTGATTTGATAGGGCTTCAAGAGGCTCCAAGAGTGTATGCATTGGGCATACACGCTAGGCGTGCAGGCCAGTGTGTGGGCGTGAAAACTATAGTTTTGGAGCCTGATCTTGTACACTGGAGTTGGATCCTTGTTGCCTAAGTGTTGCTAGTTCTCTAGGGCATCCGGGGGTTCATTTTGGCTTCATTTTGGTTGAGTTTTGGGCGTGTTTCTAGTGTGCATGCTGTGCTATACGCCGAGCATGCACGCTAAGCATGTAGGGCCAAGAATGGTCCTTATGATGCCTAAAATTGATGTTTTTGGAGCCTGTGGACTTGTAGATTCATTGACCCTACCTTGAGGGTTGACTCCATGTCAAAATCTTGCCTAAAATGTCTAATCAACCTTGTTCAAAGTGGTGTATGCTAGGCTACACGTTGGGCATGCAGGCAAGCGTACAGGCATGAAAGTGCCACTTTTCAAAGTCAAAACTTGATTTTTGAAAGCTCGGGATGATGCCTGATGGTTTCCCTACCTATGGGAGTTGATTTCCTATGAAAAATCATGCTCTGAGTGCCTGTTTTGGTCTATCTATGATGGTACATGTTAGGCGTGCAAGCATGAAAACCCATCATTTGGAGCCCAAAATTTGATTTTCAAGTGCCTGAGAGCTACTGGGGACCTTGGGAAAGGTCTTGGGCGATCTAGACGCTCAATTCTGGCATGTATTGGCTCGTTTTGGGGCTTAAAAGTTATTGTACGCTGGGCGTGCAGGCCAGCATGCAGGCATGAAAACCCATCATTTGGAGCCCAAAATTTGATTTTCAGGTGCCTAAGAGCTACTGGGGACCTTGGGGAAGGTCCTGGGGGGTCCAAACGCTCAATTCTGGCATGTTTTGGCTCATTTTTGGGGCTCAAAAGTTTCTGTACGCTAGGCGTGTAGGCCAGTGTGCATGCATGAAAACCCATCATTTGGAACCCAAAATTTGATTTTCAGGTACCTAAGAGTTGCTAGGGACCTTGGGGAAGGTTCTAGGGGGTCCAGACACTCAATTCTAGGATGTTTTGGCTCATTTTTGGGGCTCAAAAGTTGCTGTATGCTAGCCAACGTACACCAAGGTGTGCCCAGAGTATACTTGGTCAAAACCAAGTATTTTGAACCCAAAACTTGAAATTCTAGATGCCGAATGCTGATGTAGTCACCGATGGATCCTAGGGAACTATTTCTTATTCAATTATGCTCCATTTGATGTTTTTTTAGGTTCGCAAGTTTCGGTCATGTTGGGGAGCATCATGACTTAGCTTGATTCTTGTCTAAAAGTGCTGGGTCCAAATTTTTATGGTGTTTTAGACTAGGGCTAGTACATCTCAAGGACATGATAGTTGTGCGAACATTTTTTTGGCCTTCACATACCAAGCCACAAACTATCGTCATTCTTCCTCAAAGGCCCTAGCTTTTTCTTTTAATTCTTGATAATTTGTTAATCTCCTAGCTAGGTCTGAGTTGACATCCCTCTATACATGGTAGCTGGCTTTAACCACCTTCAATTGTGAGTTTGCCACATGAAGCTTTTTCAAACCATCTTTTCTATCTACAAACTTTTTCTCATACAATGCATATGTGGTTGTTGTCTACTTCTCCAGCTTGCTTCTAGGCCAAATTTTTGTTTACATGGTGAGGATGGCATATCTAAGGTTAGCCAATGTCATGTACTCTTTCAAATTCTCAATCTACAGGTCTTTATTTTTCACTTTCATCTAAGGTTTCCACCCAAGATTTCATGTAGACATGACTCCAATGTTGGCTTTAGCCATCTAGATTTCCTTTTCATTTATTTGCTTATACATGTCTACTTGGTCATAGAAGTGTTTCTTCAACTTCTCATGTTTCTTGACCTCATTTTGCCATGTCCTTATTTCAATTGCTAACTTTTGTCAAATGGCATGAACCTCCTCCATTAAGAGGTTTCTATTTTCCTTGGCCAATTTATTAATGTTCCAATTGACCCCCATTAGTTGTTCTCTCAACTAGTGGATACTTTCCTCTAAAATATTCTTTTGCTTTTCAATTATGGTCAACCTTGAATTTTTTATGGTGAGTTGCTTATTTTCTTCTTGCATGGTGGTCAATGCCTTTTTATGGGTGTAGTAGGTCTATGCTTTGGCTACAAAGGTAATTTAGACCACCTTTTCCTTCTCTTACTTTGTAGCTTTGTTCTCCTCAATTAGTTTGGCTAGCAGCTCCATCCTAAATTGTTATAGCTAGTCAAGTGTAATAATCTAGGCAGGGTCTCATTGTTCAGTTCTCAAGGCAGATAGCTCTTGTTGCAACTTGTGCACTTTCACTTCTACATGCTCTACCTAGGTCTCTGCCATAACCAATTTCTCCTCGATGGCTATGAGGTTTGACTATGCTACAGTGACATCACTGGGGATGTCAAATAAGATAGTCATCACTTACTCTATTTGTAGTAGTTGATCTAACACATCCTCATGTGCCGTAGGAGTCATCGAAGTCCTAGCAAGCATTTGAGCATCTCTAGTCCTTATTAGATCTATTGGGGGCACAACAGGCACATTGAATGATTCCTTGATATGATTTGTTATTACTTTTGTTGTGCTTTCCACATCCTAATACTACATTAGCACAACTATGGCACCTTTTCCCATCTCAAGCATCACTTGGAAGGATGCATCATTTCCAAAGATTTTCCTAAACCACTAGGATTCCGTTTTTAACTACAACAAAATCTGCCCAGTTATCAAGTTGGTCGAAATGGTAGGCTATACAGCATCATTGATTACTCTAAAAAGATCGGACTCATCTTTGCTTCTATAACTAATGGCTTCAATAATTTTTTGTAGATGGCTTATTGAGGGTTTGTAACCTTGTAGCAATGGTGGTGGCAAAGCTTTTGTTTCAGGGTGTTGTTTGGGCTCATGTTGTATCTCTATTTCTGGTTCTACTTTCTTCTCTAGTTCTTGTTCTTCACCAAGGTCTTTCCTTGCATAGCTTTCTAATTACGCAAGGGACTAGGAGTGTTGGCTTCCCTACCTTTTTCTCTTCGAATTACCTTTGAATTTCTGTAAAATAGAATTAAGGAAGGTTGGCCATGTATTTGCCCATTAAGATAGGACTTCCGTTGGTCATGTATGTTGAGATCATGTTAAGTCCTTTGTCAGTAAGAGATTATATGTGCCAATCTTGAAGTATGTTTGCTCCTCCAAAGTTAATTTATTATACATTTTATCCTTCTTGTCATATGCCCATTTTAGCCATAGGTTCCTAGTGTCAGGGTCAGACTTGGTGGATAGATGGGCTACCATAGCCCCCTTGTTTGGCAAATTAAGAGCTACCATAATTTCCTTAACTAAGAATGAGACATTGACTCCACAAATGTTGATAGTGGTTCCTTTGTCTTTGTTGTGCTAGAATTGGTGGATCTTGCCAAGGTACTAGTTGCCACTATATGAGAGAATAGGCCATAGAGGTGATGCCTACAGCTATGTCTAAACTACTTTTAGGGAAAATGTCATGAACAAACCAAAGTTCATCTTCATGATGACTATGATCAATCTTGACTTTTCTTGGATGACTATAAGGCATTTATGGGGCAACGTGAGACATTGTCCCTACATGGGAGCTAGTGGTTTTTTCCTTGGACTGACTGTCTAGTAACAAGTGCCTCTTGATGGATGCTAAAAGATTGGGCTTCCTATTCTTCATGCTTTGCCAGCTCATCCTACTATCCCCTACCACCTCTTGGGAGTTTGGATTTTCTCTGTGAAGGTTCTCCCTATGCTCCTCTTTTTGGGATCATCTACAATTAAGCAAAGATTAAGTCTTACTAAGGTGTTGATATTTATCATTAACAAATGTATCCCATAATCATGACCTTAATTTCATTAATTTCTATAGTTTATATGATTGTAGAGTTAGAAAAAGTTTTAAGAAAAATCTCCAAAAGGTGTTTATCTTCTTTTATGACCCTTCGCAATTGGTTTCTTTTTCCTTATATGTGGCTTATTATAAGAATTATGGTCCCTTGGGTGACAAGATTAAGGTTTCTAGCATTATCACAATTGATTTTTCAATATAACACTTATGGTTTTTAACATGCTTACCCTTATAACATCCCTTGGGTGACAATAAATTTCAAAAAAGTTGTGCAAGTTTCTTACACAAGCATCCCCCCCACCCCATGACTAACTTGAGCACTTTGAGTTCAAACAAGTTCAAATAGTATGAGAAATGGATAAGTAGAGAGCTATATATCGCAAGTTGTATTTGATTGCATACAGATTGGAGTCACAAAAGAAATTTTGAACAACTCCCCTAGCCACAAATGATGAAAATGAAGTTTGGGCACTGTGTGGATCATATATATAGGTTTTGTATGACCCAATATGGGCTATCCAACATCATGTTCCACATAATATTAGGTACACAATATCAAGGTTCATGGATGAGCATCTCATGGGGGTACTGAGTAGAAGAAACAAAGCTCTATGATTGATGGGAAGGTTTGAGATTAGATCCATGGTTCTAGGGTAAGTGGAAAATCAATCGGAGGCACTGAAAGTGTGAGAAGGTGGAGTCGTCAATGTGAAGAAGCAAGAAAAAGGGTGTTTAAATCAAGGTTGTGGATAGATCAATTTACATGATAAGGGGAAGCATGAAATTTAATAATGAAGCACTTGAAAGATTAAAAATGATGTGGTTGTGTTAAACAAGTACAAGTTACAATAGTAACACAAGTGGATCCTTCCCAAAGCAGGCTCTAGCCCATAATGTCCTTGTGTAACCACAACTAAAAATGTTTGTAGGCACTAAAGGGGTTGAATGCAACACATACTTATGCAACAAAACACACATGTTAAAACCACCAATTTGAGATAATAACTTTGTGTTACACAAAACCACAAATTAGGATCAAATAGACAGTGAGATGAGATGGACTGTAGAAAGGATTGCTAAAATTGAGACATGAGGTGTCTTACCATAGGCATAATGAATCCTTGTATGTGTTATTAATGGTTAAATAATCATTAGCCCTTCAATCTAAGATTCAAACCAAGTCCACACCACATTTCAGTGACATCACATCATTTCATCACTTTGACTGATGACCATAGGAATATCATAGTTTCAAGGAGTAACATCACATGGCATTTTGTTTATGGGAGGAGCTTATTTATGGCACACATGTTTTTTTTTTAAGTTTTTAGAAGCCACCAACCTTCAAGCATGGGTACATGTCTTTCTAGTGGGACCTGCAAAAATTATTCAATACCTTTTTATAGTACTCTTACTCCCATTTTTCGTTAGATCTACCAGGATATAATTACAACCTCAGAAACATGATAGAACATACAAAAGTAGCCAAAGAGAATCAACAATCCCCTTGATGGATTTATTTTTAGGTTGGATGATGAAAAAGAATATCATTATGACTAGGGGTAGAACCTCTTATTAATGGGATGAGTGGATGAATGACATGGTCTCACTGTCCACATAATTAGTTCCTTATGACTTGACAACATAGAGAAAACCTCACCTCAATGGGCAACATGATCATTTTATTTACAAGGAAGATTACTAATAAGAATATGAAAACAAAAAATAGAAAAAGTTGAAAGAAATAGAAACAATTGTATCAAGAAATGAGAAAATGATAAAAAATTGTAAAAAAAATGGAAAACACTTATGAATCCTAAAGATTAGAATGGGGGTGACCCCCAAGACTAAATATTTGACTATGAAAAGGATTAATAAGCATATTGATAGGATCTATGCATGTATAAAACATTGGTAACCATTCATTCCCTAGCCACTAGGTGTCTGTTGGTGTTGTGATGGCTAGGTAGATAAATTGTTGATCACACACTTGATTGTTAAATGTATGGTGGGTCAGGGTATGAGATGTGTTAACATTATGGATGTCTAGCCCATGATTGTACCCTTGATTATGATATGGTATGCATGGATTTATTTTTCTCCTCATGCTTGTAGATTTATTGCTTGGATTTGGAATTGGAGAAATGATGGATGGTGGCTCTTGTGTAGGATTAGAGGATGGTGGTGGTAAAAAGGGAGGTGTTGCACCAAATTGGCATTGTGTTGGTTCAAACGATGTGTATAGTCCCTAAGTGTTTTGCTTTAACTTATAACCTTTTCTAAATAAGGGATGTTTCTAACATGGCGGTTGAGACCTACCAATGTCAACATGTCTATGCACATTTGTAGCATAGGTGGCATTCGTTTGTTGATATTGTGTTGCCAAACCTTCTTGTGTCACTAGAGGTGATGTGTAATGAGGTGGAGTATGAGAATATTGAGGATAGGATGGATGGTAAGAGGCACAACATGGTGATCCCTCTAAGGATGTCATGGATTAATGGTACTCAGGAGAGTGGTAGTGGCACTTCGAAGTAGAGGACGTAGAACTAGTTGGAGAAATAGGATGTTGAACATAATATCCATGCGGTTTTGATAGATAGGAAGGATAGGGCTGATTTGGTGGTGGTCTCACCCATGATTATGGTTGTTTCCACTACGGCTGATGATAGTTTTGAGGCTGCTAGTAAGTCCCCTTAGGAAAGTATGGTTGGTTATGGGGTTGTTTATAATTACTGTGTGGAAGAGGAAATCTCTCAGGCATATGCTTCTATACAAACTTCAAATTTTAGGCACCTACCCAATACTCCTATAGATGTAACAAGACTAGGCAATGGCCCTTTGGATGGTCGTATATCTAGAAGTCACATCCATTATCTTTATCTGTGGTTGAGTCTATAACCTTACTTCCTTCAACTATTTTTCTTATTTATTGAAAAGCATTCCTAGCTGTTTCTGGGTTTTGTATCCTATGTTTATTGTGATTGCCTATCTTGTTTTGCATGATCCTCTCCCTAGTATCTCAATGAGAGTTGTAACATTTTCATATATTCATTTTGAAATCCTATTAAACTTTACTTCAAGTTCATCAATAGACTTCTATATTGGCAAGGTTCATTGTGAAACCACCTTATCAAGAGTGATCTCTTCCTCCTTACCATAGATATGGACCTACTTCTGTTGAAGAGTTGGGTCCCAGTGATATTTCTTAACATTCTCCCATTTGCATATCTCTCCTTCTTCTTTTGCAACATGCTTGATTAGCTCTCAAATCTAATGGACTTGTGGCTCGTATAATTGACCTGAGGCATACATCCCAAGGGTCTACCTAGTTTCATTACGAAGCCCGTCTATGATGTGAAAAATTTTCCTTTCCTTAGAGAAATCATGGCCTAGGCACCTATTCAATGGGGAATAATATCTATCTAAGTCCATGTCCAAGGATTCATGTTGTTCTTGCCTCCACTCTTGGATTTTTTTCCTTAGGTTGGACACCCTCACATAGGTTTGGTATTTCTTGTTAAAGAGTTCCAACATTGTGGACCATTGTTAGATTGAATTTGGTTTTAGTGATCTGTAATAGACTTTGGCTCTATCAACCAGTGTCCTAGGAAAGAGCTTAAGCTTTTACCACCCACTTTCAATGTTGTACCAAACATAGGCATCATGGAAGGCTTGTATATGATGTTGTGGATTTGATTCATAGCCTCCTATAAATTTAGGAATATTATTCATATCAAGCCTAGGTAGGTGACTCTCTTTGAAATGTCTATGAGATATCTTAAGTACCACTGTGATCTGCATTAGGCTTTTGATGGCCAACAAGGGTTCATCATTCTCAGACAAGTTGTGAGGGAAATTCCTATTTAGTTGATGGTGATGATTTTGCCTATGTTCAGGTTGATGATTTTGAGTGTTCCTGTGGGTTTTATTTTTGTTTCTATTTTGACCCTTTAGTGGAGCTTGATCCCCATGCCTATGTTCATCTTTGTCAAAACTAGACATTGAAGGGAAAGAGGAAGATGAGGAATTGGAAGGATTTTCATGGCTTCTATGGTGTTTCCCAAGGTCCTTTGATTTATTGTTTCTTGATTTTGAGAAGGTCTTAGGCCTTGAGACCTCCCTTAGTTTAGGATTTACTTCATCTCCTCCAAGGTTGTCTACTTTACGTGAATGTAGTCTTTGAGTGTCGTTATGGTAGTCATGAACATAAGAAACCCCTACATAAGGTTGGTCACTCCAATTTTCCTCACCATATATCTCATTAGTTCTCCAATAAATGTTTTTGTTATACAATGCATTATCACTTCCTTGTAAAAGAGACATTATTGTAGGCTTATGTTGTGTGTGATTTAATATTTTCTAAAGGATATATCGTTAATACCTTTACAGCGATCGTGTATGATATAACTAATCTAGATAATTAGCACCATCCTCGGCAATGATGCCAATGATGAGTGGCGGGGTACTGCTACATCAAACCATACAAATCACAAGCATTCACACATAATTTAGTTAAACCATGGATGTGACTAGTTGTGGCATCTAGATCGTTATGCTTTGGTCACAGTTCACTATCTTCTTACTTGGACTAGTGGTAACTTTGTCACATATGATTTAGTCCAAAGTGAGGGATATGATGTTGTCTGATTCTATGTTGCTCCTAATGACGATAAAGAGATAAATTAATTAAGCTAATGAGCAATGGAAAATAGAATCTAAACTAGCCCATGTGCGATGAGCATCAATCCTCAATCATCCGTACATACCTTGGACTTCATATAACTACCAATAGGATTGCCAAGCATACGTCACTGGGTGTGCCAAACAAGACACTACTGGATTACCAAGTACTTACACTTAAGTGTTCCTGATTAAGTTGTACTCATTCTACTTAATAACAAAAATAGTAAATAGAAATAAATGGAAACATTAACTAAAGAAAATAGTAAATAATTAAACAATTAAATAATTTAAGTAATAATAAATCTAAGTGAATGTGGCAATGATGGAAGTAACCTCAATCTTTATTTCCAGTCATGTAAAGTATCCAAGTACATCACACTTGAACAAAGGTGTCATATGATCACAAACATCACACTGTAGGCATGCACTAGGACTAATAGAACTTAAATTCAAAAATCTAAGAAAGACTATCAAAAACTAAGAACTAAAACTATGTCCCAAGTATGCACCTAAGTGTTGTATTTATAGGCTAGCATGAAGGAGATGATATNGTTTGCACCTAAGTGTTGTATTTATAGGCTAGCATGAAGGAGATGATATTGGATATCTGACATCATTTTATGGGACCCAATATCTTGTATCTGATATTAGAGCCTCGATATTGGGTACCTAATATCAGGGCTAACAAAATGATCACTCATCACCTAACCATGACATGTGGTCAAGCAACCACAACCTTACCATAACCCTTTATGAGATAAGTACATGTTCACCATGATTCATGTTTAAGATATAATCCAACCAAAGGCTAAGGACAATACTATATCAACTCTAGAAGCAACCATGACCTATGGTAAAGGCTCTACAACTCCATCAAAACCTATGATCAAGACACCAAGAGGTAACTATGATCCTTGATCAAGGTTTTTAATACCTTTATAGGTCCAACCCATGATCAAGAACTACGAGTCCACCATGAGTTAGCCACTACTTGTGGTTAAACTTTCAAGAGAATTTTCAAGGTTAGTTGATCTCCGAAGCTTAAAGTGGCCTTCTTCCACTACTTTAAAAAGTTTATAACAAGACATAATAGAGTATTATGCAATGATAAGAACTAATGAAACCTCACAAAAATAAAACTACATAGCTAATCAAAATCATCAATGAGATAATATCATAAAATCTCTCTATGGAGATACTAAACCTTAATTAAACATAATAATAAGCATAAGATTATCATTAATATTATATTACAATAATGGTTGGAAATAGAATTTATCAATCATAATGGTACAAAAGTAACTCATAAATCTTGACTCTAACATGAATCATGTAATTTAGTAATCACAATCCATTCTAGTCTATCCTAAGAACATTACTACTAAAACAATAACCAATCTCATAAGTTTAATCCATGGCTGTCCAAATGATGAGGACAACACTCTAGCGCTTTATGTATTTCTTATTCCCAATGTGTTCTATAACTCTTAAAAGAATGATTATTTGTCTTTTAGAGTAATTTTAGATTTATTCAACTGCATTTTTATTTATAGGCAACTAATTACAAAGAGATCACAAGTTTGAAGATAAATGAAATTTTTCATGTCTCTTATTTCAAAAAAAAAAGTCTCAAAGAATAATTCAAGCTTGAAACCAAAACCTCAAGCATTATAATCAAGTGTGATACTTGTTATTATAATGCTTTTTATGCATTAAGTCATGGAAATTATGATGATGAGTTAATGGCCTTGAGTCATAGGGGCATAATGCCTTCCAACTTGTGAGAGGTCATTAAGAACGATTTTTTAAGAAGAAATAAGATAAGTATTTTTAAAAAAGTTATTTTAGAGTTGTTTAGATGTAGTTTTTTCTCTAGGTAAGTAACTACGATGAGACTATGATTCACAGTCAATCACAATCTGGAGTTGTAGGCTACTAAGAGTTGTAGTCAACCATGGTTTGAAGAAAAGTAGAGAATTTCATATTTCTTGCATTGAATAATAAGTTATAGGTCTTTGTGCATCTTAGTGAGGTTGCAAGATATAGTTCATCATAGTTGGTAAAGAAATGGAAATGAAAAATATGAAATTTTACCAATGTAAGCCATGAATCGTTAAACTCAAAAAGGGGGTTGAATGAGCTGCACATAAAATTATCATATAAAGCTAATATAAAAACTAAACTAAATAAAATCTAGAATTAATGCTAAAAATAGTAAAATTAAAAGAAAAAAATGAACACACTCACTAATATGCATGGTAAATCTTAACATATTTAATTTTATCAAAATTAAACTATGGCTGGGAGTACCACTATGGTAAATCCTTGGATGCTACACTCCCTACAAGGTAATCAAATCTTCAAGTCTAGTATTTCACTAATATTTCACAAGACTTTAAAGACTAATAAGATTATGTGAAAAGTGTGGTGCTATCACAAGACATACTTGAAATTCCTCAAGGTAAAGATAAAACAACATACAAGCTTGGTATCCCACAAGACTCCCAAGAATCTCAAAAGGCTGATAATGTGATGTTCCTACAAGACACACTTACAATCCCTCAAGGTGAAGGCAATGTGACAAACACTTGATCATCCAAGTATGAACCTCTCAAGACTACAAAATAGACCACCCCTCAAGGAGAATCTACAATTTGCAAATCATGATAGAAATACAATGTTATAGAGGTGTAGAGAAAATTATTCTTCAAATAAAATCTAGACTTAATATGTGCAAGATCTAGTACATGGATAATAGAAATAGAAAGCACAAGATGGAGAATGAACATATAAATGATATGATAATAATAAAATAGTAAATTAATGTGTCATAATCTAGATAAAAAATTAAATTGAATCAAAACCATAGAAGAATTATGTAGCAATGGTGATGTAGATGCTAATCAATTAATCAATCTTCCAACCCTTTATCCAATATAAATATTATTCAAGCCAAATTCATGTTACCCAGTCCAACTTATTGTAATCAATTGTTTTCCTTGGATTTCTTCATCATGATCTAGGCACATTCTTTTATAATCCTCATGCACAAGAAATTTTTTCATGTCAAATTAGAGTTAAATAAATGTTTAGAATCAATGTTTTTTATTTACTACAATAGCTATATAAGACATTCCATTAGTAGCTTGCACATCCACTATGCGCGAGCTATCATTTAGGTGGAAAGTATAAGAATAGCTAGGATGCCCATGCTAACATCTACTTCAACTCTAATAGAATGTCTATACTTTGGCTTACACATCTATCCTAGAGGGCTACTAAATCTTGAGACTATTCTACATACTATT
>MNCI01007621.1:1155611-1166191 GCA_015680685.1 Gnetum montanum
CCTATAAATTATAAAATGATAAAAATCATGAACCTTAATTATGCTTAAACCATATCCTTGAGCTTCACAAGTGTAGTTGGGAAGACCATGAACATTCTCAACATCCATTTCACTTCCTAGAAGAACTAGTGCATTGGAGAACTATAGGTCCACAAAATTCAATTGGATTATGTATGAATTCCTTAGTGATTTTTATGGTTGAGCGTAGGGGTACCTTGCTGCTCATCATTGGCACCATTGTTAAGGACCTTTTGGTCATTTTATGTGCTATCTAGGATTTAGTAGAAATCATTCAAAATCATTGGAATGAACCTTAGAGTCCTATCATATTTTACAATTACTACAATAAAATTTAAAAGCACACTACACTTTTATCATCTAACTGAAAATGTCTTCTTCTCATAAGAGTGCTTCTCCATTCAATTCTAATGAAGATCATCAACCAGTGCCTCAACAATATTGAGTGGTATATGCTCATCCTGATGAGTATGTATCCAGTTTCACCTTCATCCTATATCAAGATGAACAGTTGTGGTGGTGTGACATGGAAGGCAACATTGTGTTGCCACCCAACTGATCTGTTCTTATAATGCTTTAACAAATGCTTATACAATGGGGTCTCCAAGAACTTCATGTTGAGTATGTTCTGTAAGATAGTGATGCCATGGATTATCATCCCACTAAGGCACAACATCTACGAGATCGATAGCTAAAACAATGTTATGAATCTTCCAAGGGAAAAGGGTATAATGATTCCCCATTCTTGTTGTACCAAAAAGATGGTGGGGAGCCCTTCTATGGGGGTTTCCCATTCAGTGAAATTTCTCTCTTTGACTTTGGTGAAGGAGGTTAAAATTAGAACTTGTGATCCATAATTCATAATCCTGATTCTAGTAAGAATGGATCCAATAACAAAGAAGGATCTAATGAGGCAAGCCAAGATAGGGATGCAGACAAGAAACAAGATCGTTATCATGGCCACAATCACTGAAGAGGGGGTAGCAAGCACCATTATGATGCTAGTCCTCCTTTCTCTTCACCTTTTTCATCATCCTCTTATTATTTTGGCTTTGACCATGATTGTAGGAGGCAAGACCATGATGAAGGTAACCAAAATAACCGACAAGATCAAAATGATCAAAGAAACCATCAAGCAATGCAAGGTTAAGAACATGAACATTGAAGAGAGGCACATTTCCATGAATGAAGGGGTAGTAGAGGGCATTGTAGGCACCATGATCATGGTCTCAATGAGCCTTTTCTTGGTACCTAAAATATGCTCAGTATCATAGAGGCAATACAAATTCCAACAAGGCACGTGAAGGATAGTCAGATCAAAAGGCTAGACATGAACAATATTCCTTGGTTTGAAGGGGGATATAACTCTGATTCATAGAACCATCTCTAAGCTTTTCAAGATGCATGTGCCTTACAAAACATAGAGAATGAGTGGCAAAAACTTAAGTTGTTCCCAAGGACAATCATGAAAGAAGTAGACTAGTTCCAGTCCTTAGAAATGGAATCTATCAAATAATGGAGTACCATGCTAGAAGTGTTTAATGATAAATATCAAACATACTCCAGAGTGTCCAACCTAAGAAGGCAAATCCAAGGATGGAAACAAAGAACACATGAACCCTTGGATGCTACCATCAACCAATACTATTCCTTAATGCAAAAATGTCCTAGCCATGATTATTCTCAATTGGATCAACTTTGCCACATTGTAGATGAGCTTCAATCAAAAACGAGGAGAATACTTGGTGTCTATGCCCAAGGGTGACTATTAGAATTAAGTCCCCATCAAATACAAAGACTAATCAATTAAGTAGCTAAAGAGGAGGGTGAATTAAGAAAAATAAAAAGTGCAAAAGAATATAACCGTAATCCTTCCATTCACAAGAGGGAGGTTCAATTCTATGATAGTGAGGAAGAATCCACACCTAATGAGGTGGCAAATAGAAAAATCTTGCCGCTCCAAAAACTTTCAATCTAAAATTATGGCCAAGGGTGATCAATTATGGGACTCCATGGATAATAAATTTTAAGCTATCTTAAAAATTGCTAAAGAGTTTAAAGAACAAGGTAGTGATCATGAGTGCAAGAGGTGCAAGGAAGTTGAACACGCCTATCAAAAAGGTAAGGGCAAGATTTTTGCAATGGAAGAAGTTGCAAAAAGTGAATCAAATAATGATGGTGGATGTGACATCTACTAGTATGAACATCCTAAGTGATGTTGCCCCATAGTATCACATTTATAGGAGTCTGGGGTGTATGCTTTGAATCCATGACTAACATAAAGACAAACATCTAGAAGATTACCTTATCCTCAAGGTAATTTTAGGTAGTTCCACTAGCAACAAAAATATTATCCAAGTAGAACTCCACCGCAATCATATGAGCAATATCAACAGTGGTAGCAACCACAATCATGGGCATTGGCACACCAAGGTAGCAATACCCTTATAAACAACTTGATCCATATGGGTACTACATTTAGTAATCCCTATCTCCACGTGACTCTTCTAGTCATGTTTCTACTTTTCAATCTCACTACCATCCTTTTAATTATTATCAAACTCATTCTCCACATGAAAGATGGGATGCCACATTTTATCCTTATTCCCCTCCTATCCCTACACATGTTCCTCCTCCAACTGCATAGCTACCACTTGCTCCACCTATGCAGGATGAACTACTAGCTCAACTGCAACAATGCAATGCTACTTGGGCTATTGATCTATAACCAGTTCATCAATCAAGTGGGTCGAACACTCAATCAAAGAAAAGACCTTTCTTTCAATCCCATAGTCCACCTAAGCCCTCAAATACACTTGCAAGTGACAAGCTTGTCCCTCCATCTTCCTCTATATCAAATTCCTTCAAGTACCCTTCAAACCAAACACCACCTAGGATCCATATTATGATGCTTACTCACACTATATATCATTGGATCCATGTTGCAAACCTTCCCAGGAAATTAGCCAATCTTGGAAGTCCTCTCATTTATTTGTAGATTGTTTGGAATGAATAATGCAAAGCTCTTCTCAACTTAGGTTCTAGTGTTAGTTTAATTTCTCATGAGATGTACACTGCATGGAACCTGCCTCCTCTCAAGAAGAGCAATATCATATTAGAATTGGCAAACTAGTCAATCACTATTCCATTGGGACTAGTAAAAGACATTATGACCACTATTTATGGGTGGTCTTATCCTGCTGATTTCCTAGTGATTAAGGTGGAGAACTGCAAAGGGGATTTCCCAATCATCATGGGAAGGGCATGGCTTAGCACCATTAATGCAAGAATGGGCATAAGAGATCTTTCCCTAAAAATATCCAAAGAAAATGTATTTGGAAAGATCAAAAAGAAGTGAGTTCCATGCATCATGTATAGTGATATAGGATGAAATTATGTGTAAAAGCATTGGGTCATTTATCTCTACATGCAAGAAGTGTGCACTAGAAGCATAAATTCAAAGGTATTTGTACGTAGTAGCCACAAAATAGGATGGCATCCAATGGTTGACTATTGACTTTGAGAGTAGCACACTTTGTATGGAACCGACTAAGAGCCTGACATGTGCATATGTCATAGGCATGGATGAATTAGAGCAAGTTCATTACCAACTCTTTGATGATGCAAATGATGATACTTATTGGGAAGAGTTGGAGATTTTTGAAAATTTTAAGTAAGAGCCCCTTGAACTAAAAATGCTACTAATCAAAATGGTATATGTGTTTTTAAAAAATGGGAATCTAGTCATAATCAATGCAAATCTTGCTCCAAAGGAAAAAATGATGTTGTTCAATGTGGTTAAAAAATGGTCAGTAGCCTTTGCTTGGTCATATCTTGAACTCACAAGGATTAACCCTAGGATATGCTAGCATCATATAAACACTAATCTAGGCATGAAGCCAAAGAGATAGCCATAGAGATGAGTGAACCCCAAACTACAGCAAGTCATCAAAGAGGAAATTGAACAACTCCTCAAGGTAGGGTTTATTTATCCCATTATAGATAGTGAGTGGGTTAGTCCACTCATGATTGTCTTAGGCATGGATTAATTAGAGCAAGTTCATCACCAACTCTTTGATGATGCAAATGATGATACTTATTGGGAAGAGTTAGAGATTTCTGAAAATTTCAAGTAAGAGCCCCTTGAACTAAAAACACTACTAGTTGGAATGGAATATGTCTTTTTAAAAAATGAAAAACTAATCATAATCAATGCAAATATTTCTCCAAAGCAAAAAAATATGCTATTCAATGTGGTTGAAAAATGGTCAGCAGCTTTTTCTTGGTAATATCTTGAACTCAAAAGGATTGACCCTAGTATATGCCAGCATCGTATCTACACTGATCTAACCATGAACCCAAAGAGATAGCCATAGAGGCAGTTGAAACCCAAACTAAAGCAGGTCGTCAAAGAGGAAATCAAACAACTCCTCAAGGTGCGGTTCATTTATCCCATTGTGAATAGTAAGTGGGTTAGTCCACTCGTGATTATGCCAAAGAAAGGAGGTAAGTGGTGGGTTTTCATTCATTTTCAACTGCTAAATATGGAAACATTTAAGGATCATTTTCTATTGTCATTTGTTTATTAGGTATTAGACACAATATCTAGGCATTACTACTACAGTTTTCTAGATGGTTATAGCAGCTATAACCAAATTCAAATTGTATCAAGGGACCAAATGAAGATAACATTCACAAGTCCTTGGGGGACTTTTGCATATCACAAGATGTCATTTGGTCTATGCAATGCTCCTACTACATTTCAACGCCTAGTTCTAAGCATTTTTCAACAACAAATTGAAAGTGGTGTGGAAGTCTTCATGGATGACTTCTTCACTTATGCAGCTACATTTGAGCAAGCCCTAGACTACCTTGAGCAAGTGCTAAAATGATGTGTTGAAACCAACTTGCAGTTCAATTGACAAAAAAGTGATCTAATGGTCTAAGAAGGCATTGTATTAGGGCACAAAATATCACAAGCAGGAATTAAGGTAGACCCTAAGAAAATAAGGGTCATCCAAGGAATAACCCAAGAACCAGAAAGTATCAAAGATGTTCGATCATTCCTTTGACATATTGGTTACTATCGGTGATTCATACAAAATTTCTATAAGAACACAAGGCCATTGGTGGAGCTAACAAAGAAAGATGCTCCATTTTTTTGGATCATAGAATGTGAAAAAACATTCCAATAGCTAAAATAGAAACTTATAGAAACTCTAATCCTACAAGCACCTAACTAGTCCAGACCATTTCATGTCATGAAAAATGCATCAAATTATTCCTTGGGAGCTATGCTTATGCACATGGATGAAATGAAACATCCATACTACATCCATAGTGCTAACTGAAGCATTGTGGATGCACAACTAAACTACAGCACTATAGAAAAAGAATTGATGGCAATGGTGTTTGCTCTAGAAAAGTTAAGGCATTATATGCTTAAATACAAGGTGCCTGTGCACAGAGACCATAGTGCCATCTGCTTCCTAATGAATAAGCCAACGATGAGCTCCCGTGTCATACAATGGCTGGAGATCTTGCAGGAATTCAATCTTATAATGGTGGATTGAAAGGGCACTGAGAATGTGATTTCTAATCACTTGTCTCAATTGAGATGGAATAATAAAGAGGAAGAAAACCCACTATATGGTATGTTTCCTAATGAACTCCTATTTATTGAAGCTACAACTGAATTATTGCCCAATAAGCGTAAATGGTATGATGGAATTCTCACCTATCTTCTCACCCAAGAGATGCCACAAGGATTGGACCACTAGAAGAAATAGTAATTTCTTTACTAGATAAAACATGTGGAGGACACTATGTTGGGAGACACATGGCCATTACAATCCTGACGGTAGGGTACTATTGGCCAACAATCTTTAGGGATGCTCACCATTACGTTTGCTTTTGTGAATGATGCCAACGAGATGATAAAATGACTGCTTGAATGGAGGGACCTCAACAATGGATTCAACCATTAGAATCCTTCAACATCTGGGACATTGATTTCATGGGTTCCATCATACCCATTTCAAATAGAAAGGCATACATCATAGTCGTTGTTGACTACTGTATCAAATGGGTAGAAATAGCAGCCATCATCGACTGTACATCTTCTACTGCTACTTAGTTTACACAAAAAAATTTTGTAAACAGGTTTGGTGTGCCACATGCATTAATTTTTGATAATGAAACTCACTTTACATATGCTACTTTTCAAAAGCTCATGCAATGCTTGGGGGTTGAACATAAACTCACAACATCGTAACACCCCCAAGCCAATGGTCAAGTTGAGGTTATCAATAGGGAAATCATTAGGATTCTAACAAGAACTATTAGCAAATATAGGAAATACTAGAGCACAAAACTCAACTATGCCCTTTGGGCCTACTTCTTAACATGGAAACTTCCTATAGGTTATTCTCCCTATGAGCTTGTGTATAGAAAATTATCAACACTTCTTATTCAATTTGAGCTGCATACACTTTCAACAGCCTATGACCTTAACCTTGACTTGAGTCTAGCATAAAAAGAAAAAATAATGAATCTCAACTTACTAGACGAAATTTTATTGGTGGTCCTATCATCTAATGAATTGCACAAGGCCTACAACAAAAAGCATCATGACCTTAAAATTAGAAAAGTCAAATTTCAACCAAGAGATAAGGCTCTCTACTGGAACCCCACACACGTACCTCAACAAACTAAGTTCCAAGCATTGTGGAAATGACCGTACATCATTTACAAAACTTTTTCTTCTAGGGCCATGATGATCTAAAAACCTGAGAGCCCAAACAAGAAATAACTAGTCAACATCCAACAAGTCAAACCTTTCCATGAGCATAAGCCAGCTAATACAATAAACACCTCATTAGATGGACAACCACACTCCATATTTTGGTTCTCCTCCTTTCAACTTAGTCATGGGGGAGATGGCCACCCATGCTAACTATATAAGTGGCTCCTTAGTTTTTCATCTTTTTGTTTTACAACTTTTTATTTTACACATTCTTGATTTTACATCTTCTTATTTTCATGTTATTAATCTTTTCTAAATTTTTTTTACACTATCATTAGTACATTTGCTATTTCTTGAATATTTTACACTTTCTTTTATATTTTCTTTTATTTTATTTTAGTGTGGATTTTTAACTTTTTGTTAATAAGTGCCAGGGATAGTGGTGATGCATTGCTTGATGGTGGTATGTACTATTTTGTTATTTGATTGTTAGTGTTTGAATTCTGGCTTTGAATTTTGTTATGGATGATTAAGACATGGTTTCTTTTTCATGCAATAGGAAATGAGTCCACAACATCCACCCATCCACAAACTCTATGGTTTTCCTTGTTCTAGAAACATGCAATTCCTTTTTCATTAATAAAACATTAACAAAATTGTGACTTTGGTAGTTTCCAGAATTGGAAAGGATTCAAAGGTTTGAACAAGATGTGACTTCAAGGGGATTCAGTATTCTTTGTGCCTTTCTATTTGCCTAGGTGCATTTTTGTTTTCATGGATTTCTTACCATTCCATGTTGACCAATAAAAGGAAGTTGAATAAGTCTTTGCATGGTATGGTTCTCATCAAAAAAACAATGGAAATTCAAAGCACATCCATTAGACAAAATAAATTCATATGTCTTTGCATGGTTTGGTTCCCATTTCAAAAAAAAAAAGAAAAAAATAATAGGAATTCAAAGCACACCCCTTATACAAATTAAATGGGCTACAAGCACTAGTTATGTGACTAGAAATACATGTTACCCATTCCTAAAGTTCCCCTCTAACTAACTTCCTTCCTCACTTCCTACTTCTCTTTTCTTCTTTAATAAGGAATGGTGGTTATTCAATGGGAGCACTCTTATGTCTTACAGGGATGGACTGGTCTTAGAATGACGATGCAAAGTCACTAAACATGGTTGTTTTTGGTCTAGACTAATGATGGATCTTATCAAGTCATTTAACCATAAAATTTATACGGGACTTCATGTGACCTTAATCAAGAACTCCATTCCACTCTCTCTCATCTATCTATGCTTTCCATGTCTCATCTCATTATCAGTTTCATGTTCTTGTTCAATGTCCTGGTTTGATGTGTCAAAATTCTTAAGTAGTTTCTTTCAAGTTTTTCTACTTAACATTCCATAACCATTAACCATCCATAGAGCCCACGGACTCTTTGGTTTGAAGTTCTGCAAGGGCATGAAACGCCTGTGTCTGCTTTGGGGAGGACCCACTTGCATATCTTTTGGTTGGGTTAGTTAAGTTCTTTACCCTTAGACACTCTTACAATCAAATCCTTTTATTTACCTCATCACTGACATCCAATTGTGCATATCTTCACAACATTTTTCAGTGAATTTTCCTTTTTATCATTGTAAATTCTTACATCCTCTTTAAATATTTTCTTGTGTATAACTTTTTAAAATATAATGGACCACTTATCTATTTTACCCTATCTTTCAACCTTCCTACTAACAATCCTAAAGGAATCAATCTACCACAATCACAACCTAGCTGAGTGTAACCATAGATGAAATGAGACATTTAACAGCTATGTGTTACATATTGCATACTAATTCATGAGTCTATTGTGATTACAGTGTGAAGCATGGACTAGAAGTGAGACTATCTTCACCAAGGATGATGTGGCAGTACCACATGACAAGGCCTGTTCATAATCGTTGGATCTTTTCTCTTGCTCTTCAACTACCAAGAGGTGTTGGATGTCAGTTTCATTCAAGGTGTTCACTTCTCTTCTCATGAACACCCAATTTTGTAAAAGATTATAACTCCATACACCTGGGCACTTAGATTCTATTTTTTCCATCTAAGTTAGTTTGTATGTCATTCAATAATCCCATACCTTCCCAATATTTTGTAAGAAACTTGTTTTTCCTCTTCATCACTCAAGGATGAATTTTCATTCAATCATGGGGGTATGATGAGTCATGTTTTAACATTCTGATATCAGATGCAAAAAATTGAAGCCTCGACATTGAGTATCCAATGTCAAAGCCCTAGATGGGATATCGGATATCTAATATCATGGGTTATATATTGGCCTATAAATATAACACTTGAGCTCATGACTTTCAGACAGTTTTTCATAGTTTTTACATAGAGTAGTAGAGCTCTTACAGTTTTTTTTCTCTAAAGTTAGAATATTTTCTGAGTGCCCACAATAGGAGTCTGAATGTGTCTAGATCTTTGTTTGAACACAAATGTACCTGAGTGCAACAGTGTGACAAGAATAAAAATGAACCCTTTTGATAATCCTTGCAATAGTGAGAATAGATTAATGTTTTCTTTAATGCACTTTACTTTAATGCATTTAAATTAAGTAATTAATTTCTAGTTGTTAATGAACACAAGCACGACCACTTTGAGCGTACATATAGTGTTTGGTAACCTAGCAACATTTAACGTTTGGTAGCCCAGCAATGCTATATGTGTTCAAGATGTGTCCAGGAAAGTGAAATGCATACCTGTGTTAGGCTAGCTAAGAAATGAATGAATTAGATCTTAAATTACTCAACCTTTCATTCTTGTTGTAGGTGATTAAACTTATAAAATATAAAATGGTAAAAATCATGTACCTCAATTACAATTAAACCATACTCTTGAGCTTCACAAATGTAGTTGGCAAGACAATGAACATTCTCAATGCCCATTTCACTTCCTAGAAGAACTAGTGCACTAGAGTACTATAGGTCCATGGAATTTGACCAGATCGCATGTGAATGCCTTAGTGATTCGTATGGTTGAGCATAGCGATACCTCACCACTCATCAATTGGTCAACAAAATTCTTCTTTTTGGTGATGTCCAAAACTGTGAAAATGCATTAGTTGAAAAGTAATAAAATCTTAACTAAACAATGGATTTTGATTATCTTATGATCATGAATCTTATAAGCATATATTAACTAGAAACTAGATATTCTTATGATGTCCAAGAAATCACAAAGGATTTGTTGAATGGTTATAATGCCTCAACAAAGTTTTGAAGAAAGTTGAAAACATTATTGATGTAATGCATAAATTAGCATATTACAATTAATTGTATAATTTAATCAAATATGAGTCAAAGATGGGTAAAATAAAAAAATATGTTCTTCATCTTCTATGCTTTGTTTGCATAGTCTACAAATACACTCTTCTATTGGTAAATTAATCTAACGACTTGTTTCAATAAGGAGATGATGAGAGCTCATTCTTGCTCTAGCAATTTAATTCCTTAAACAAATAAGAATAGCTAAGAATAGATATTATTGAGTACTAGATAACAAACCTCCTCTAATAAAATATAAATAAATATGTTTTTTCCTTAATGTGTTTAACCAAATTTTAGCTAAGATTTTTCCTTTTATAGTTTTTTGGAACAACCTTTTATTTAAAAGAAGATCCTATATAGCAATATTCCATGACTAAAGCCATAATTTTCCTTGATTTAATCATTCATTGTCTTATATAGCATTCATTATCTCCTTAGAATAGTTAACTTCGTCCATGTGAATTAACTTCTAAGTATAAGTAATAAATTCACAAAGAACTA
>MNCI01007621.1:1166605-1194196 GCA_015680685.1 Gnetum montanum
AAAAATAATCCATTCACTAACATACCATGGTTAGAGGCATTTTACATCCATTCCTCTTATTCATCCATAAATATGCCAAAAAGGGTAGGGGATAAAGGTAGCCTTATTTAACTCTACCTGAGTTGCTGATAATTGTTCCTTCTCTAGTAATATTTGTTAACCGTTTGGTATGCAAAAACCTTAAGGAAAATGGAGAACAAAGAATTTTTGTTATGAATGATGTATCTACAGGTCATGAACAAGAACGCTACATCATAAGGACTCAAGGAAATGAAATCTACAATGGATTTTCAAAATGAAAACTTCATAGGCAAGATGAGAGCATGGACATATATGGATGAAAACAAAGACTAAAAACCAAATTAATATGCTTCAGGGATTGAAAAGAAGAAAAATCAATGAGAAAAATCCTCATGAACCAGAGCTAAATTGTTGAGGAGATGTCTCCAAGAAATAGTAGACATCTTAGCCAAGGAGAATGGATTCATAGGAAGATGCCTTTAAAAAATAGAAGATGTCCCCATTGGAAAGAAGACATCTCCATAGAAATTTTTTCCAAGAGACATCCCATTCTTCAAGAAAACCTCTCAAGAATTAAGGTTGAACTCAGGTAGATATCCCAACTCCAAAGGAGATGTCTATAGTAGTCATTGGGTAGCCATTGCAAAAATTTTGAGATATTTTTGAAAACTATCAAGCTATAAGAAGACATAAATTCCTGGGAATTATGCAAGACCTATCAACATCAAAGCTATCATTGTCTATTCTATGCTAATGTACTTGTGTTCTTAATTGTCTCATCATTTGTTTCATTGTCGTACTATGCTTCAAAGTATAAGGACTTGTAATTTGAGTTACATGCATTCCTTTTTCATTCTTTCTATTTCTTTGTTTCCCTATGGGGTTGATGTGCTTCTTGCAAGAAGGCATCAACATTAAGCTTTTCAAGATTCTATGGGATTGAGTGGTCTTATAGCACAAAAACACTCTAGAGTGGAGCTCAATTTTTGTACAAGTTGTTGGATCCTCAAAACCACACTTTGAGCTTGTTGGGACCTTGTAGGATTTGGAGATTTTGTAGTGACAAAAATCTCTATAGTAAAGCTCAAATCTTGTAAAGGTTGTGGTGTCTTCAAAACCACATTTTCAAAGAAAAAAAATCTAGAGGTGTGCAAGGAATCTACCCTCTGAGTGTGGAGTACCCAAGTTGGGAAACCACATAATTTTTTGATGTGTTTTGTATGGTAGGTTTGATTTCAATTAGGGAACTTATTCAAGCCTCATTCTAAGTTCTCCATCCTCAAGTGGTATCAAAGCCTAGTACTCTTACACTCAACATTATTTTTCAAGAGTGAACTATGGAGGGGACATCCTACACAAAGTGACCAATGTTTGATGGATTCAGTTTTTCCTATTGGAAGGCAAGGATGCAAGGCTTCTTCAAGTTAATAGAGTTTGAGGTTTTGGAGTCTATCCTTGAAAGTTACACATCACCTATTGACTATGCAACAAAGGCCCTCAAACCATGGAGCAAGTGGACATTTGAAGAAAGAGATAAGTTTATGTACAATTTCAAAGCAAAAAATTGTTTATAGTGTGCATTAAATAAGTCTAAATTCAACATGATAGCTTATTGTAAAATTACTATAGAAATTTGAAAAACCTTAGAAGCTACCTATGAAGGCAAATCCATAGTCAAACAATCTAAACTTTTGGTCTTACAAAGTGAGTGTGACAAACTCAAAATGAGAGAAGGTGAAAACATAAAAGAATATTGCTCTAGGGCAAATGATCTAATTGTAGCAATTAGGGGTACAAGAAAGGACTTTCCTGAAAGTGATGTAACTCTACAACCTGAGTTTAGACCTAAGGTTATAGCTATGGAAGAAATTAGGGATCTTTTTATCTTAAAATTTGAAGAACTCCAAAGCACTCTTATTGCTTATGAAATGAACCTCATGAGAGAAGGAGCAATAAAAGAAAAGCACATTGCCTTAAAGTTAACATCTAAAGAAAAGGAACCTAATAAGCAAGATGTGAGAAGCAAAGAAGAAATAGCTCTTCTTTCAAGAAGAGTTCAACTACTTCTTGCAAGAAAAGAAAAATGTGTCAATAAAATGGATCCTAAACAATCCAACTCTAGAGGCAAAGATAAAGATAATAATTTTTCAGATTCTAATTTTGATGTGTTTTCAATAGAATGTTGGATATGTGGAGGAAGAGGCCATGTGGCCTACAAATTTCCTAGCAGTTGCAAGTTGCAACAAAAAGAGAGGATTGATGGGGATATGAAAAAGACCAACTTCTACACTAGCTAGGTTGATGGTGAGCAAAGTGAAGGAGAAGTGGATAAATCTACAAAATATTCTCAACTTATTTACATGGATCTTACAAATTAAAATCCAATAAAAATTTCTGATGAATCAAGAGGTAAGTATAATGAAAGGTATAGTAAATTAAGAGAAGAAATTCTTATCTTACATTATCTACTTAAGAAGGTAAAGAAAAATATGAATAGAATTTTTCTAAAATTCATACGGTATCTTCCAAATTAAAAGGATAAATCTTAAACATAAAGGCTAAGATTCATATTCTAACACCTTTAGATGAAGAAAAATGCAAGGATTCTCAAGAAGGAGGAATCCATGAAAATCAGTCTAGGAGTGAAGATTTGGAAGAAATCCCACAAAGTGGATACAAGCTCTAACTCAAGTTTAATTAGGTTTGAAAATCCTATTCTTCAGTAAAATACTTTATTTTTTGTAAAAATTATGGAATTAAATAATATTTTGATTATCCTTAAGTTGGACAAAATAGCATTGATGCTTGGTCTCATCAAAACAAACCCAGTAAGGATATCTTACAAGAAACAACAACTTGGAATGGAAATGAGTTAAAAGTTGGAAAAATTATCAAAATAATGGATGATACAATAGATGATCATAGATGTTTTTGTCTTGAAGAACATGAACAAGAAGGATTATCATACAAGAGAACTAATGAAAGAAAAANGTAAGGTAAGCCATGCTAAGTTTCTATTTCCTTACTTGCTAGTTAAAATTTTGGTCTATCATTGAATAGTTTCTAAATTTTCTTTTTGAAACATATATCTCTATTTGTAGGGAAGAAAATCAAAATAGTATGGCTATCTCTCATGCTTAAAATCTTTTAGCAACATACATGTCATTAAAAAGGATTATTCTTGTAAAAAGGTAGAATCTAAGAATCAAAAATGGTATTGCATTCATGTCTATCATAAATTGCCTCTAATTTAATAATATCATATTAAGTTTTATAGGAAATGTTTAGTTGTTTGATCAAGAGGAAAGAAATATTTGTTCTGATTTTTATCCAATATTTTTTTTCTTTTTTCATTGAATTACATAATTCCTTTTTAGAGTAAGGTAGTAAAGAAACTAGCTTCAAGATAAAAATAAGCACATATATAAGGGGATCTTGGATCTCATAAATTATTACAAAGCATCCATAAATGAAAGTATATGAATTTTTTTTTTTTGAAGGCTTATTCATCTACTACTAGAGCAAAATATTTTTGGTTCAATTTGTAAAATATCTACTACCCTTGAGTGATCATTAATTACTTTATTAATACCAATTTTAAAAAAATTAGCATGATAAGTGATGTTCTTTTGACCCTTCCTTAAAAGCTAGATATATGTGCCATGGAATTACTAAGCCCTTGTTGATGCCTCAAAAGGAGTAGAATATAGAATGATTATAAAATCATGTGATATTGTTTTATAGCTTATTCAAAAAAGTTACCTAATTTTACATGCTCAAACTTTAGACATCAGCCCTTTTTTTAAAATCCTCTTGAACATAAATTGAAAGGCTTAGCTTAGTCTATTTGGATTAGCCATGGGTTACTAACAAGAGGGCAACTCTTAATTGGAATTTGGTTTGTCAACCCTATGAAACAATGTGCTCTACTTAACTAATTTTGTAAATACTTATATCTCTATTATAGTACTGCACACTATGAATATCTCTTCTTAGAGTACTTAAGCCCTCTATTTCTAATATGAACTAAAGAAGTACCCATACTTTCATTATGAAAGCTTATTATGATATTCTAAAAATGAATGGATAACATACCTCAAGATACATGTGATCCATATGAACATCCTAGAAATTGGTTTATCTCTTGACCTAAAGACTGATCTATAAATTCCTTATGTATTAGGTACTAACTGGATGAAAATTGTGCATTCTTTTGGTCTATTTTGTTGCTTGGCTCCACTTCTTTTTGATGATGTCCAAAAAGGGGGAGAATTTGGTATTATTTTTGATATTATTGGTAATTATTTATTGTGGTCATACTAAGAATCAGATATATAGATCAAATTGATTATGCTATTATGGACATCATTTATAAGTATGTGATTGTGATGTGATATGATTGTGAAATGACTAAATAACTATGGTTCATGGAATATAGTGCACTATTGGGATCTTATGAATGTATTTAAACTAGTTTCATGAGCAATATTGCAATTATATGTCTTACTCATTTCTGAAGAGTACTAATCCATTTTCTTAGGTTTTGGACATCACCAAAAAAGGGGAAGATTTTTGACCTTTTGGTATGTCAAAACCTTAAGGAAAATGAAGAACAAATAATGTTTTTTATGGATGATGTATCTATAGGTCATTGATGAATCGTGGTTCATCAAGTTGCGATATCGGATCCACAATATCGAATACGCAATATCAAGTACGCAATATCGCACCCAACAATGATATCAGATATGCGATATCATGGTTCCTGTGTGGGCCTATAAAAAGACATGTAGGCACATGGGAAAGGGAATCTTTAGTCAATTTTTAGAGTCAAGTTTAGTGTAGGATCTTTTTGTCATTTTTCCTCTCAACCTTCTCTCCCAATGCATGCCCACAGAGTGATGATTGTAATTGTATGGCATCCTTTATTCGAGTGTGATGTACTTGGACACACACATGACCAAAAATAAAGATCGAGATTACTTCATCATTGTAGCATTCACTTAATTTAATTATTTAATTGTTGTTGTTATTTATTGCTTTTGTAGTTAATATCTCTTCACCCTAAACTCCTTAAATGTGGAATGAGTATGACTTAATCATGAGCATGTAAGTGTGACTACTTGGTATCCTAGTAGCATACCTAGGCCATGCGCTTGGTAATCCCTGTAGTAGTCATGCACAAGGTCCAAGATGTGTACGGATGCTTAAGGAACAGATGCTCATTGCACTTAAGCTAGCTTAGATTCTCTCTCCCTATCTCCTATTAGTTTAGATTTTCTCTCCCTTTTCCTCTTAGCTTAATTAAAGATATTTTCCATTGCCTCTAGGAGTAACACTAGGTTAGAAACCACATCATACACCTCACTCTAGACTAAACCATACATGACAAAGCAAATACTAGTCTAGGTGGGAAGACAGTGAAATACGATCAATGAGTAACTATCTCAATACCACAACTAGCCTTTCTGCGGAGTTCAACTAGATCATGCGTGAAACGCTCGTATTCGTATGGTTGAGTGTAGGGGTACCTCGCCACTCATCATTGGCGTGGTTGCGGGGGATGGTGCTAGTTACTTAGATTAATTACATCATACAACATCGTTGTAACAAAGTATTCACAATACATCTTTTAGAAAAGAAATTAATTTCAGTTAAGTCACACACAAATTCACACATCATGTCTCTCTGACAAGACTATGATAATGTAACAACCAATAAGGCAATTCATTAGAGAACCAACGAATTATACCCAATCTGATGTAGGGGTTTCCTATAAATGTAAACGAAGACAACATCATCCCAACTCACAAATGCATAACCTACCCAATGACGATGAACCCCTACTGGCCACTACAAGCCTAACTCAAATACAAGAGGTTGTTTGAATATCTCGCAAGCATCGCAAGGAAAGTTGTCTACCCAGGCTTGACTTAAACAACTTTCCTAAGTTTTCAGGAGGCTACAATTTAGATCCACAACAACATTTATAGGCCTTCTACAATGCCTATGCATGGAACAACATTGATAATGGGTGGTAGAAACTTAAGCTCTTCCCTATTACACTCATTGGCCTTGCAAAAGTATGGTTTAGGTCTTTAAAACCAAAATCAATCCGATGTTGGCCAACAATGGTAGAACTCTTCAATGAAAGATATCAAACCTATGCAAAAGTGTAGCCTTGAGGAGACAAGTCCAAGAGTGGAAACAAGAACAACATGAACCCTTGAACATGGCCATAGAAAGATATTATGCATTATTCAACAACTACCCAGGCCATGAGTTCTCTGAGGAAAGGCTAATGTACCATGTCATAGATGGGCTCCGTAATGAAACAAGGGAGACCCTAGGGATGTACACCCAAGGTCAACTATATGAGCTACGAACCCATCAACTCCAATAGCTTATCAAATGGGTAGCAAAAAAAGAAGTAGAAATGGCTAAATGGGAGAATGCTAAAAAATATCAACAGGCCCAAAAATCAACAAGGGCCCATGAGTATGAAGAGGAGAAATCAACTCACCTCAAGGAGGTGGAACTATCATTGCCAGTACTATAATCATTGGATGAAATTGAGGCAAAGATCAATAAGATAATGGAATGGATGCATGAAAAATGTAGAGAATATGACAACATTATTGGGGATAGAGTCATGACGAACCAAGAAGCAAGATGAAATAACTTTAGACAATCAAAAAGAAGGGTTGAAAAAAATAAGAGCTCAACTGCTAATCATACGTATCAATGCAAAATTTTGCTGTATGATCACCCCAACGGCCAATGTACAAACTTGTCACATTTACAGAAGCATTGGGGAAGAACATTACATCCAGAGTTCGTACAAAGATACTATGTTTGATCACAGTGGCAAAAATCCTAGTTGTTGGGGAGGCCACCCTCAAACTGGTTACACCCTTCATACCATCTAAATCTAAGTGCTTATCAAGTCCAACACCATGTTTCCCCAACTAGTTCAACATCCTCTATCTCACCACATTATTATCATTCTCCCCAATAATATAAACCCATATCCTCTCCAACACAACCACCACCTTGGATACCTTACACTTCTCCTTAATTTCAAAATTCTCATCCTTCACCTCCTTCTACATCGCCACTAAGTGTTCCAGAGGGTTTTCCGCCGCACCAACCCACGAATGTTACTTGTGCTACTACTATCAACAACAGTGGGAATCCTCCACAGCATCATAGGTGTCCCTTCTTTAGACATGACTATAAGAAGGGACAGCACACTTTTGAGCCCACTGCACCTTCCAACCCAGCACAAGTCCAACACTATGGTGTAGCTTCCTCCTCGAACCCAATGCCTCGTGTTACTTTCTCTAGGCCACCAACCAATATCCCAAAAACCATACAGCCTAATGAATATAGCCACCGAGGGAGACAGATCGATCCTTGCATACCATCTTCTGGTCAAGGGTACCATAGTGGGTCAACCGCTCATCAATTAACTACACCCTATAACCTGCCCCACTATGCCAACTATAATCAAGTGTGTGAACCCCAATAGGGTAAATATGATCGAGTCCCAACATTTCCAACATGTAAGGATCCCAAATTTTCATTTATTAATCCTTGCCATACTCAACTATTTAGTCATGGGGGATACCACCCCCCACCCCCCTCTAATAACAAGTAGGACTAATAAATATTTTTCATTTTCTCTAATTTTGAAAAAAAAAATTCAGTTTTTCACTTTTCAACTTATTGTTTGATTTTTTTTCCTTTTTCTCTTTTTATTTTTTCATCTTTTTTTGAGTAATCTCATCTATGAATAAAAAACTCATGTGACTCATTGGTTAAGGTGGTGTTCTATGCTATCAAGTCTCAAGTGACTAATTAATTGGACAGCGAGCCACAACATCCATTCACCCATTCTATTAATAAGAGATTCTACTCTGGGTACAATGATATTCTTGACATCATTAAACTTAAAGTAATTTTATGTTATTGTGCCCAGAGTGATGAATGATGGACCAAGAAAGAATGGACAGGATGTGACATCAAGGGGACTTGTAGATTCTCTTTGGCATCTATGGGAGTTATCATGTAGCTTGGTTGTACTAAGATCCTTGTAGATCTAATGAAAAATGGGAGTAAGAGTAATCAAAAGGCACACGATCAAGGAAAAATAATGATATTCTAGGGGGTCCCATTCGAAACACATGTACCCATGCCTAAAGTTAGGTGGCTTCTCTGGATTAAGCAATACATTTAAAAAAACACGTGTGCCACAAAGCAAAAATCACTCCTCATTTGAACGAAGCACTGAGTGATCATACGCCTTGCTATCATGGTGCTCTTACGATTGTTCATCACTGGATGAAGTAATGTGATGTCATTGACTAGAGGAATGGACTTGACCCTGATTTTCGAGTGAAGGGTTAATGACACATTAATCATGCCCTACATGTTGGATTCATTGTACCCTGAGTCTGTTACCTCATGTTCCACTCTCTGCAATCCCTTCTAAAATTCACCTCACCTCGTTGTTCATGTAATTGGGACTTGTATCTTGTCTAGTATTGAATTTATATCTCATCACAGTGGTATCTACATGTGTGTGTTTTTTGGAACTAGCGTGGATTACATTTAACCCTTTTAGTGCCTACGGACATTTTAAGGTGTGGTTACGTAAGGGAATTATAGGTAGAAACCTGCTTTGGAGAGGATCCACTTGTGTAACTTCTATAAATTGCACTTGTAACACATCTTCCACACATCATCTTATATCCTCTAAGCATTACCAACATTCATCTTTCCCTTAGCACCCTTTTAGTTCAAGCGTTTCTATGAGCTAACACATGTCCCTTTTCCCCTACTCTTCATGATTCTCACTGTCATATTTTACATCATTAGACTCTTTGTGCCTTCAAGACTAGTTTGTATTACCCTAGACCCCTTTACATTGACCTACACGTCCTTAGTTTATACCTTGGAGTTTCAAAAATTTTAAAACAATTTAAAATTTGGTAAATTTTACAAGTGCCCTATTTTTGGTAGGACGCAATATCGGGTCCCCAATATCGAGTTTGACATAATATCGGGTCCCCACTAGTGAGTACACGATATCGTGTCCTTAAAATATATATATACATGGACCCCTCACACCTGTCAACATCATTAGCAACTGTTCATGCAGGGGAAGTTTTTCAAATTTCCTTCTACAACTTGCAATTGCACATTTCTCGCTTCACAAACCATAACTCGCTCGCTGGTGCTCCGATTTTCATTCTGTCTAAACCTACTTAAACCTGGAGTGTTCAACTTAGTCATGGGGGAGGGGTACATGCTAATTTGTGTATCAATTTTTTGAAATTTTTCATCACCTGAAGGACACTATCAAGGGTAATTAGTTATAAAAATAATAATAAACATGTGCCAAAAACAATATCATCTCCTTATTTATACCAAAAAATTAAACTCTAAAGCCACCTAAGCAAAGTGAACCAAATATTAAAACCTTGTGGGGACATTTCCATTAAAACTCTTAACTTTATAATCACACGGAATCATACTTAACTCATTAAGGCAAGAAGTAAGGTATAACTTAATTTTGATAAGAAACCTTACTAATGATTGGCCCCATGTGATTGCAGATGGCCCCAAAGCATGGACAACAAGAAGGTCCCTCTCAAGGTGTGTTTAAGTAACCCAGGAGAGGTAAAGGATAGATGCCTATCGAACAACATGCAGAGCAAGAGGAACAATCATTCAGTATCCATCAAGAAGAAGGCCTTGCCACTATACAATCAAGACAGGAAAAACGAGGAGCTACTGTAGTGCCTAAACAGGGACGACACCTCACGTTGCCCCCAGAATGTGTCCAGGCCATCCATGAAAGGTCCACATCAGCTACAATGATCGTGGAATTAAACTTCAGACCTTTCATGGAATTCTCTCGTGAGGTCATTAGGGACCACCTCAAGGGGTCTCCATTATGGCCTATTCTCTCTAAAAGCAGTGCTTGGTACTTAGGAGAAATGTACCAATTCTAGAACAATAAAGAAGAATGCACCATAGTTAACATTTGTGGTGTATCTATTGATTTCTTCATCCAAGCCATTTCATAAGTGTTAAACCTTTCGAATATAGGGCCAAAGGTTGCTCATCTATCCACTCACTCTGATGCTGATGCACAAAAGGTTTGGTTAGATAGGGTGTACGATAAAGAAGATAAGACCTATGGAGAGTTGACGTTGGAAGAGAAAATCTACTATAAAATTCGAACTTATCACACCTTCCCCACAAAAGGGTTAAACAAAAATCCAACATATGTGGTAAGAGGATGTGCGATATTGATGGGAAAGGTTAATGCTAACCTGCCTCATCTATATTTCATGGAGATCTTAAGGTAGTTTGAAGGACATAAGATAGGGAAGTCTATGTTGCCCTTCCCTTGTCTTATCAAAAAGCTGTGAAAGCGTGTTAGTATTCGAGGATACACCAATGATGTCCTCAGGATAGCCCAAAATGATTCATACGCTGAACTGCTAAAGCCACCAGCTACAAGGAAAATTGCTGGTGAGACACTAGGGCCAGAACGAGAGCAAGAATAGACAGTGGAGCCCACTACAACTCAACTTGCAGGGCCCATCCAACCGCCAAGCATGGGACCCAGTCAACAACAAGAAGCAAGGCCTAGCACGAGCCAACAAGATCAACCACTGCCACCGCCATAGGATTACCGACCGTCGATGAGCCATCTCAAGGCCATCGCTGAGACAGTCAGTTGGGGAAGTCGTGATGATGCAAATCTCTTCCACATCATCAATGATACTATACGGCCCATTATTTTTGTAGATCATGCAAGGGGCGATGTGTCCATTTAAACAAGAGAAGAGGAGAGTTATTGGTGACAACAGATTTCAGGGAACGCTACATCCTTTCAAGTGCAACTAAAAACTAGTGAAAGGGCCACAATGGTGGTCATGCAACACCAGGATGTAGCTGGAGCTGCAGAGGTGATCACGAACCACATCAAGGAATCTTTTAACATCCCTATTATGTCACCGGTAAACTTTGGCTGATCCCTCAATGACTCCTGTGGAACATGAGGATGTGCTTAATCGATTACTGTAAATAAGACAGGTGATGACATCCTTGTTTGACATCCCATAAGATGTTACAGTAGCACAATCAGACTACATCTCCACCAAAGGAAATCTGGTCATGACAGACATAAGGGCCAAGCATGCAAAAGCAAAAAGTTGCAAGACTGCAAGAAAGGCTCGTAACCTTGCAAGCTGCACAGCGGGATCGCTCTCAATTTGTTTCCACAGATCAACTAGACACCTTCAAGACTAACCAACTCAAAAAATTACTAGTAAAAAATAAAAAGGTAGTAGAAGAAAAAGACAAGGCTGACTGGGATGCCTCCATGGCACAAGCGCAAACTTACGCACATGCCAAGGCACTCAAGGCCTTACAAGAAGAAAACAAACATCTTGTTGCTGACAACCTTCGGTTAACCTCTATGGAGAAATAGAAGAACATTCTCAAAGAACATTTTTAGTGGCTGTGAGAATAGCTGATCAGGCTCAACTAGGACATGTATCATTTGGCCAAGGAAAATCAAACCCTCTCAACGGAGGAGGTACGCACCATCCGTCAGAAGATGGCCATCGAAATAAGCACATGGCAGAACGATGCCAAGCGGCACGAAAAATAAAAAAATCATTGAGAAGGAGATCCATATGGCCAAGGCCCACATCAATGCTTTTAGTGACTACTTGGAATCCTAGTAGTGTACCTAGGTCATGCACTTGGTATTCCCAGTAGTAGTCATGCACAAGGTCCAAGATGTGTATGGATGATTAAGGAACAAATGCTCATCGCACTTAGGCTAGCTTAGATTCTCTCTTCCTATCTCCTATTAGTTTAGATTCTCTCTCCCTTTTCCTCTTGGCTTAATTAAAGATATTTTTCATTGCCTCTAGGAGTAACACTAGGTTAGAAACCACATCATATACCTCACTCTAGACTAAACCATACGTGACAAAGCAAATACTAGTCCAGGTGGGAAGATAGCAAACTGTGATCAATGAGTAACTATCTAGATATCACAACTAGCCCATATATGGAGTCCAACTGGATCATGCATGAAACGCTCATATTCGTATGGTTGAGTGTAGGGGTACCTCGCCACTCATCGGTCATGAATAAGAACTCTACATCATAAGGACTCAAGGAAATGAAATCTACAACAAATTACGAAAATGGAGACTTTGTAGGCAAGATGAAAGCATGGACACATATGGATGAAAATGAAGACTACAAACCAAATGAAGATGCTCTAAGGATTGGAAAGAAGAAAAATCAATGAAAGAAAGCCTCAACAACTACAGCTAAATAGTTAAGGAGACATCTCCAAGAAATAGTATATGTCTCAACCAAGAAGAATGGATTCACAAGAAAATGTCTTCAAAAAATAGAAGACATTCCCATTAAGAAGAAGCCATCTCCCAAGAGATGTCTCATTCTCCAAGGAGACCTCTCCAAAATTAAGGCTAAACTCATGTAGACATCCCAACTTCTAAGGAGACATTTACACTAGTAATTAAATAGCTTTTGCATGAATTCCAACACATTTTGGGAAACTCCGAAGCCATAAGAAGACATCAAATTCTTGGGAATTATGCAAGACCTATCAACATCAAAGCTATCCTTGTCTATTGTATGCTATTATACTTTTGTTCTTAATTATTTCATCATTTGCTTGATTGTAGTACTATGCTTCAAAGTACAAGGACCTATAATTTGAGTTACACACATTCCTTATTTTTTCTTTCTATTTCTCTATTTCTCTATGAGATTAATGTGCTTCTTGTAAGAAGCCATTGACATTAAGCTTGTCAGGATCCTACAGGATCTAGTGGTTTTGCAGCACCAAAACACTATGCAGCAAAGCTCAATTTTTGTACAGATTGTGGGATCTTCTAAACCATACTTTGAGCTTGTTGGAACCTTGCAAGGTTGGAAGATTTTGCAGCAACAAAACTCTTTGTAGCAAATTTTAAATCTTATAAAGGTTATGGTGTACTCAAAACCACATTTTGAAATAAATAAAGTTTGCAAGTGTGCAAGGAATCTACCGTTCAAGTGTGGAGTATCCTAGTTAGGGAACCACATAATGTTTGCTATGTTTTGTGTTACATGTTTGATTTCAATTGGGAAACTTATTAAACCCTCCTTCTAAGTTCTCGATCCTCAAGATTTTCTTCAATAATATTTTTAACTATCTCTTAGATTATTTTAGCACAGAAAGGAGTTCTTGTAAAATGTTACTACTATCAAATCTCTTCCAAAGTTTATCTCAAGCAACATAATCATAATCCTTAGAGAACTCAACAAAACAAATAAAAGTTGTATGTTTAGGCCTTTTTTCTTTCTCTACATAATAACACAAAGTCATTATATTATCTATGGTAGAATGATTCTTCCTAAAGCCTCCTTGTGACTAAGCATGAAAACATTGCATTTCTACTCATGAACTAATTGTATTCTCCAAAATAATATCCAAAAGGTTAGTAAAAATTAAATTTATTATAATCAATTGGTAATTATTAATATCTATCCTATCTCTTTTTTTGAAAAAAAAAAAGACTACTCAACTAGAACATCAAGAGTGATCCAAATCATGCTAAAGCCCTTTATTAAGAAGATTGCAAGCTACTTTCCACACTAATGGACCATCCCATTTAAGAATATCTACATATACTTCATTAACATCAATACATTTCCTAAAAGATAATCTTTGGATTCTTGTAGAAACATCATCAAGGGATAACTCAAGAACACTAGAGTTATCTTACATAGTTGGGGAAGCCTCTTGATTAAAAAGGTCATTGAAAAAAGTTTGAATAATAGATAAGGAAAAACCCCAGCCATGTTACTATCTATCTCGAAATAAATTCCATAAGCTCTTTGAATTTGAGTGAAGCTCATGAATCATTCTTTCATGCTCTTATTTAATAAACTTACTTTTTTTAAAATGAATGAGCTTTCTATAAATCATTAGCATTGAAACATCCAAATGTAAAGCTATAATATCTTTATGAGCTATCAAACAGTTCACATCAAATCAAGGTATTTTACAAGTAGGCTTCTTCTTAATTTTCACCTAAGTAGCTATAGAGAAAAGAACATTAGGCAAATCTAACTCATTATCATTGTCGACTAATAGATTAGCCACTTTTGTTTAAAAATCTTAACAAAGTTCTTCTATGAGACAACAACTTCTACATATCTTATAATGAATATGATGAATTGAAGCAAGAATAGTAAATTTTAGGTAATGATGAGGAGATTCTAAAAGTCTTTTCCCCACTTAATGTTTTTTGTTGCATCTATATTATCAAGAGTAGATAAGAGAATATCAATGCATGAGTTACCTTAGTGCCCAGTAAAAGTGAAATGAGAGAAGGATGAAAATTTTTAATACTATTAAGGATTAAAAATCAAAGGAACTCTAAGAAATGAATACCCCTCTAATTTGTACTATGATCAACAAATGATCTTTTTTTAACTAAATAAAGCTATTCACTAAAGTTTAATTGGAAATTTCAAATAAGCTTTTGAATCTAACTTTGTCCAACATAAGCATTAAAATTGCCACAAAGAAAAACTTTACTAAGCCTAGAGAATTCTACAACATCTTGACCTGGGTACTAAAAAGGATACTTTCATGAAAGATTAGTAGAACTATAGATAGAATAATCTCTAAAATAAAAATAACAATAAGATTATATAGGAAAAAAAGTAAAAAAAATATAAGCATAAGCCTTTAGATCTCAAGGATACATTTCCTTCATTTACATCTTATAGTTGATTATCTTTTTTCTCATCAACTAGTACCTTCTACTTTGAGAGATGTGGATAAAGCTTTACCTTCTATTTGATTTTCTGAAATAAGATATGATCTCTATACATAGTCATTTGAAGGATTTCTCCTCCTTAACATATGCATCTTAGTAACCATAATAAAATCCAAAGAACTAATATTCATATTAGTAATAAAACCCATCAACATATCTTAGGGTTGATTCTTAGGCACGTGTAATTAGTTACGACCATCGGGCTACTCCTCAAATCATTACTGTGGATCTAGATGCTCATGAAAATTCTAGTGCTCCCCTGACATAAGTGCTTCATGATATTCAATTTCATATCCAAGGATCTCAAGGAAGAAATGCTTACTTTCCCTTCATGAAAGAATCATCATGGTCATAGGATGAAATACTAATTGAAGTTCCTTGCTGATTGATAAAATGAAACATTTTTAGATGGTACTCCAGCTGTCTACTCTTGTTCATAATGAATGTCTCATGATGAAAGAGTGAAAATGAACTAAAATTAAAGTCCATGAATCTATAAGATTTCACTCATAAAAATTACCTCTTGTAGTTGGTACGTTCACCTTGGAAGTGGAACATCTAACCTAAGCATGGATCAATTTCCAAGACATGTCTAGAAATCATTACATTTCTTTATAAATCCTCATTTATTCAAGATAAGAGAGATGAGAGCAAAAATAAATTATATTCCAAAGAAGAGTTATAATATAATAACTTACTTATCTTGTTAAAAAGGGTCCCAACCTTGAGGTTCTTTCTTATTCCACCAATTGGGATGTATCCTTCTTCATTATCTTCTAGACCCATAGTTCCTTACCTAGCTTGTTTCTTGAGTATAGGCTAGAAGGTCTCTTTCTCCATGTGGTTTTTCTTAAAAGCTTCCCTTGGATATCCATATTCTTATCATGAGATATTATTTTATTATGCTTCCCTGGGTTTATCAAAGTAGCTTAATGTGGTCAATTTGAGACCAAGCCCACTCTTGTCATTTGAGCTTCTTGAAAACACCACAAAATTTTGGCCTAGCACTTTTAAACAGGACTCAAGCTAAGTCATCCCGCTGCCTAACATGAGTACACCATGACCAAACTTGAGAGCCTCCAAAACAACATGAAACAACATACAATTGAATAGGCAAAGTCCCCCTAGGGTCCACAGGCGACTGCTCCAACTCTTGGCATCTGGAATCTAGGGTTTCAAGCTCAAAATGCATGGTTTTTGCTGTATACACTTTGATCATGCTATGGTCACGCTACCCAGCATAAGACCAACGTGTGTACAGCATGACCAATCTTCTGGAGCCCCAAAATCAAGTCCAAACAGCCCAAATTCAAGCACATGGATCCTCCATGAGCTTCACCAATGTCCCCTACAGCTCCCAGCCTTCGAAACCTAGAAATTTGAGCTTAGAATCACATGTTTTGAGCCACTTTCAGTTAGTCACACGGAGGTCATGCTGCATAGCCTGACCAAGTAAAAACAGGGCACATCAAGCAGTTTTAGGTTCAGTTTTGATATGAACTCAATCCCCAGGGGACAGGCAACAACTATACGGACCCTCAAGCTTTACAAAATCAAGATTTGAGATTCAAATATGTCATTTTAACTTGGTCATGTTGAGGTCACACTGAGGTCACGCTGCACAGTGTGACCACAGTATGACCAAAAAAGAGATGACCAAAACAGCATCAAGTTGGGCTCAAACTCAGCATCCAGACCACCTTAGAGAGTAGGCAGTAGTTGGAATTCAAGAAATAGGCATCAGACATCCAAATTTGGTTCAAAATGTGGCATTTCCACTTGTCACGTTGAGGTCACACTGCACAGTGTGACCACAGTGTGACCAACCAAAAGAGACAAATCCAAGGCCAAATCAGCTCAAGTTCAATGTGCAGGACCCCCTCAACATCAGGCATGTAGGTCCACTCTTGGAAATAGGTCTCAAAGGTCAAAAATGAATCCAAAATATATCATTTTTGTAGGACATGCCAGAGCATGCTAGGACATGCCAAAGCACGCCAGGACCATAGATCCAAAGGCCAAAGATCAAATTCTCTATTGTAACATAGCATTCTTTTTTCGTATTCTTTGAGCGTATCAAGCTCTTACGCTATGAATTGCACATGCCAGCATAAGAATTGGTCACGTTGTACGTTGTAAAATGTCATGCATCTAGTCAGAACACAAATACCTATCACCCAATCTGCATTTCTCTCACCCCACAGCCACAGATCTTCCTCCAGATCTGAATCCCAAGCCTGAAAATCCTATAAATACCCCATTTTTCTACTTAATCGGGGTTGGCAATTTTGGAGCAGGAAAATCAACCCTGAACGCAAACTTAGTCACGCTGAGCACTTGGGGCAATTTTGGTCATGCTGCACACCTGCAACTAGAAACCTGCAATCTCCCAGCATTTGTACACCCTTCACAATGGGGCTAAACGTCCACCTTGCGATCAATCTGCAACTGCGTTCTAACCAGTGCGCTTTTTTGTAATTGCCAATCAATACTTATAGTCATAATTTTTCCATCCATTGTTCTCTGTTTACGTAATTTACATTTGTTACAATTTTTGTTATCTTTTTTTACATTTTATTTTCATCTTACCTTTCGTACGTTCGTTTACATTTTAGTTTGCATCCGTTTACGTATAACGTAGCGCATCGCAATAGCGTACGCTAGGGAAAGTCCTTGTTTGATCTACGCGTAGACCATTCAAGGCACTCTACCTTCGTTTTTCCAGCTTTCCCACATGCGAAGGTAGGGTCATCTGTATCTCTCGGGAGATCTTTCGGCATTGTTTTTCCTCCAGCCTTACACCAATGATTTCGGACAATACAGAAATTGGCGCTAGAAGGAGGACCTGATTTCTGTTACGTTTGTTTGTCCAGCAGTTGCCCACAGCATCCTACGCCTTGTCCCAGTTTCAGACATTTTTCACAGCATCCAGCATCCTTCTCTCCCTTCTCAGACACTGTTCACAGCATCCTACACTCCGTTTTCTCTCTCAGATGCTGCCCTTAATGTCCAGATGCCATTCTGACCTACTAAACACATTCCTGCTTAACTCAAAGTGTCCAGCACTTAGGACCTAGCTTCCATACACTGTATCTAGCTTCTAGGCATTTTTCCTCAGTCCCAGATGCTGCATTCAGCATCCACATGCTATTCCCCTGTGCCAAATATTGTAGTTCAACCTAACTGCACTCTGCATTTTAGTTTCCAAGCCACACACTATCCCTTAACTTTCACACGCTATGTTTGAGGCTGCCAGACTTCACACGCCACAATTCCACCCTAGTCAATGCATGCTTCACTTGCAATCGTAGCCATACGTTATGCCCCTTTTATAACGCACGCTGTACTTCTTTATGCTGCTTACATAACTTATACGTTGTTCCTGTTTTTCACACGCTATATTCCCTCTTTATGCTGCTTCATCTCTTTCATACGCTAATCAATCTTTTCACATGCTACATTGTTCATAGGCTATTAACTACACGTTGTTAACACTTACCACATATTTTCTCTCTCTTACGCTGCATCACCCGACATTGACAATGGACCCCACACACACCAAAATCACAACCTTGCCCGTCTCCGACTTCGGTACCATAGTCTCAGATCCCGTCACCGCCACCGAGTCCATAGTTGCCCTTGCCAAGATGAACCCTCAAGGGCCACCTCGCCGGTCACTGAGACTGCAAGGTAGAGACCCCACGTTTAGCATCCTAACACCCAAACAATATAACTTTATTTGTGTTAAAATCCAAGCTAACCTACCCATCGATCGCACCAAAATGGAAGCAAAATGACATTACGAACTCAACTATAAGGGAGGCCATAACTTTATCCCTTCAGCATATGATGTAATTCCCCTTTCTAAATCCCACCATGAACTCATATCCCAACTCCTCATGGCAAGGAACCAAACCTCACGCCAACCCACTATAGAGCCTCAAAACAGAGATGAGGAAGATGATTTCGTGGCTCAATCCGAGCATGAGGATTCGTACCATACTCTCAGTCCACATATTTATGCGAACTCGTTATTCCACCCTTTCACGGGAGAGACCATGTCCCTTCACGCATTTAAAAGCACTCAAGCACATGTCTCTTAACAGGAAGCACCCACTCTCATTCCCACTCTCCCCATGACCAATACTCAATTTAATGCACCCATCTCTGTTATTCCTCCGGTCACCATGTTATCCCCTCTCCTATAAGTACAACCCCAACAACTCTCCTCTCAAACTAATGTAGGAGTGACCTTCCCATCCCAAGTAATTGGGATGCCATCTGTGATACCCGCTTCTACATCTACTCACTATATACCACAAGTGCAAATCCAAGGAACACCCTTCACTACTGCGACTCAACAAGTTTAGGGTGTTTCCTCTCAATTTGTAACTGGGCAGTGGCCCACATCTAGCATTCAACAATATCAACCGACTCATTACAGCATACCACCTACTATAATTCCATCCACGAACGTCCCTCAAGTACAACCATCAACAACTCAACAGTCATCATTCCCACCAACTGTACAGTAGTCTAACTTGTATAGCACTCAAACTAACCAACCTACTGCTCCACCGAGTGCCCAAGAATGGGCCGAAGCCAAAAATATGATGCAAGAGCTCACTGATGAGGTAAAGTGCCTCAAAACCACTAACACTGAAGAGCTTAAAGTATTGGACTTCTACCAAGATGATCCAATCAGTTCATCAGTGCCACCTTTAACTTTACCCAAGGGAGTTTTATTGCCTCAATTGACAAAATATAATGAAGAAGGAGACCCCAACGCCCACTTAGTAACATTCAGATTAGAATGTCTATTGCTTCAAGCTTGGCCCTATGCAATCCTACATGTGTTCGCCATGTCTTTAACCAAAAGAGCCTTAGACTGGTATAGAGCCTTACCCCGTAACTCTATATCCTCTCTAGAGGATCTATTACACCAATTTGTTACCAGGTTTAAGTACAACCTGAAGCCCAAAGAAACCTTAGAAAATTTGATCCAGGTAAAGCAAGCACCACTAGAACCTATGCAAAAGTTCATTTAGAGATGGAGTGCTGCACTTAATAAACTTCACGAGCCAATCCTGAAAAAATACCTACTTATGATTCTTAAAGGAGCCATGAACGACTTCATTAAGTCAAAGCTCTACTATCTAAACGCTCGCACTCTGAGTCAAGCTTTTGTACAGATAAAGAACATAGAGGAGGCAGCCCAAAATAGTCATGACCCCGCTTATTCAGCCTTTAAAAATCAACACATGAAGAAAGACAAAGACAAGGCTAAGGCAATAGTAGTAGCAATAACAGAGATGGCTCAACCCAACAACGCAGGATAGAAAGGGAAACAACCTACTATTCCCTTTAACTATGAGAGAACCACTCCCGCCCCCACACTCAAACCATCCTTCACGCAAACTACTAACACGGGTCACGCACATATATTTGAGAGAAAAGAGCTTGCTCAATATACACCATTGCCTATGAAGCCTTCGTAACTACTAGATCAACTTTTAAAGGTTGGGGCCATCAAACATAAGCAGTTGTCTCCCGCGGCAGCCCAAAAACATGACCAATACTATGAATTGGCCAAAAACCCAAGCTTGGAAACACCGAATGAGACTCTCGTTCTGAGAGGCTTTAGGCTAGATATATTCTGCGAGTACCATCAATGAAACGGGCACGGAACCGATTATTGTTTCACATGGAAACAAGACATACAACGTATGATCGATAGGGGTGAAATAACCTTCAATGAAGCTAACCCTGTAAAATCGCAAAATCAATCTATGGGCATGTATAAGGATTCCCTTAACACCAAGGAGGCTCCTTATGTGATCAACACAATACATGTCGACAACGAACAAGAAATACCCAAAAAAACCCTTTGCGATTCGTGTTCCTACAGTGTCAACACCATCTCCCCAACCCTCGTTTCCAACATATACATCCTCCACACCTTGAAAATTGTTCATCATCTGGGTACCTCTCGCAGCAGTAACAACGAACGTACCCCCACAAACCAAACCCACTCCATTTGTAATCCGGATGTCCAAACACCTTGACGCTCACCACCAATAGTTCCATCACAAACCCGCCCTATTCCATTTTTCATTCGGGTCCCGAAGTAACCAGATGTTCAAACCCCAATGGTTCCCTCACGCCCTTCATGAGGACACCTCATAGATAGGCTCACTAGGGAACGTCTGAAAAAAGGACATCATGGTTATGAGTTGGGGCTACCAAAATCCACTCCGCTAAACGCAATACCCATGGCTCTAACTACTAATGAACCAAGCATGAGTCACTAAGGTAAACGATCAGGAATGCCAGATGCATCGAACCCAACGACATCAGATGATAACACAAAGTCTCTTCCACAAGAGATACGAATGTTGGGTCCAATGGACCAAGTCTCAACAAACAAGAACATACCAAACAGCAAAGACTTGGCGAGTGTCCTATCCCAAGTTACACATGCCCTAAAATAAAAGAACACTTCTTTAAGCCTGTATGACCTAACGATGACTTCTCAAGTACACCATAAAGCCCTAGTCTACATGCTAACTTCCATCCCTATTAATGAAGACTTACCTGCAACTGAACCATCCATTCATGCAGTAATATCTCCACATCAAAGATCAATGTCCACGTCACTAAGATTTCATGTGGATAACATTAAAACAGATGAAAAAATAGGAGAATTCACCACTGCACCTATGTTCATAACCATACAAGTCAACTAGTTTAAAATACATAGGGTGCATGTTGATGACGGGGTAGCCACAAACATAGTACCATTCCCCGTCATCGAACAATTAGGGCTCATAGAGTAGATAAAACCAACATCCACGACATTCCTAAAATCATTCAACGGATCACATGTCATAGTAAAAGGAACACTCACTTTGGACTTCATAGCAGGGGACCAGTTCCCCACGTCAACCGAGTTTGTAGTCATAGATGAGATGCCAGGATTTAACTTGATTTTGGGACGACCTTGATTAGCCCAATTAAAAGTGGTACCTCACCCATCCATCAAGAGATTCACTTACATTATGAAGGTGGTGAAATCATTATACACGGTGACTCGGCTACATCCAACATCTCTTCACACGTAGGCACAAACCAAGGCTCAGAGGTTCAATTCGATGAATCTAAACAAGACAACACTACCCCTAAGCTTAAACAAGATGACACCACCGATGAGCCTAAATAAGACAATACACCAGATAAAACCCAAAGTGATAATCAACCTCCAAGCTGTGATCCCCTAGAAGACATGGAAACATTACAAAACATGGAAAAATTAGAACATGCTGACATAGAGGTCATTTCCTTAGATGTCTCATGGTCAGAATTACCATTTGACATAACTAGCGAAGAAGACACTGAATATAGGATCACATCAACATGCCCTACTCCTAATGCCAAGTTTCAAAAAATAAAGAAGCTACTCAATAGTTAAAACTACCACACATCCGAAATGACAATAAACTACCAAGTGTTCGCAACGACGTTAAACTAGCCACGGTCAGGAATGGCCAGTTCCTCTTAAATTCACCGAAACAACTATAGTCTCCTCCTTTTCTTCCACAAAGATGCAATAGTCCATCACGACTTTAAAATGATGCGGATAGCTCGAAATAGCTTTAAACTAGAGCATAATACATTACCAATTTACCAAAATCCCGCTACATCATTATCATTTACATTTCACAAATTGCAATTTCCGTTTATCTTATGTTTACCGGTTACAATCCTAGTTTACATTTACGTTCGCAAATAACCTCGAAAAGGGAAAACAAGATATATAAATATATGTAATACATAGTGTTAACGTGGAAATATGATGACAACATATTACACCATGCTCATGTTACACTTGTCTTCACATATTCCAAAACAACAAAATACAAACTAACAAAAAAATTTCAAGACTAACAAGACTGACAAGCCAAATCATCCACTAGTATTAGGAGGGGGCTGATGCCTGAACTCCTCTATGTCATCAGCTCCTATCCCACTAGGGCCAGCCTCATCATCACCACGTCCCTATCACAAAAAGACAACAAAACAATAAAATAATTAAGCACAAAAATACTAAGGAAAATGACGATGACTAAAGGCAATAAAACGATATTAGACTAAAACACTCACAGGTGGGGAAGGCTTGAGATTAGCTTACAGGCACCATAAAATCTCTTCTTCGGGAACGTACACCCAGTCTTTCTCAAGTCTGAGGTCGATGTTGGCCAAGATTTTACCCTTGTCCACTGAAGACTAACAAGGATGCTCAAGAGAAAACATGCTTGTTGAAGCTTCACCAAAGGCAGTGGTAATGGATCTCTTAGGAGATTCTTCCACTTCTGTACACTCAACAAACTTCTCATAAGAAGAGTGCAAGCCTAACCCCTCCATGAACATCTCCAACTGGCGACGTTCAACTAATTCTTCTTTCAACCACTTTTTGTATTAGTGCTTATGATCTTTCTAATCCTGGCCCTACTTACATACCTTGGATGAAAAAGACTTCCAGTCATGGCACTTCCTATTCAACAAATCCATCTGGGCCCTCTGTTCAGCCAAATCCCGAATCACCCACACTTTGTTATTCAAGCTTGCCCAATAACATGTATAGGTGATCTCGAATGTGCACCAAGTACTATCACCTACCAATCTAGCAAAGGCAAAATCATAACGGGCTTGCAAGTCATTCCTCTCCTCTATCACCTTCACCAAATTTTCCTTCAATGATTGGATTTCAAGCCATAACTATTCAATTGAGCGCCTGCAGGTCTAGAGAGACTTGGCATTTGGGACAACACAACCCAAAACTACATCATAAATACTTCTTGGAATATGCTCAATATCTTTGGGCAATTCCGAGAGACCATCAATATGGTAGCCTTGGAAGGACTCCATTGAAGCTTCGCACCTACAAGTACAAACATTACATATATGAGCCAACAAGAGATATCCAATAGATGCAAAAATACAATGAACCCAGGTGCTTAGTATAAAGTACATACCTAATTCAGGATGAGCCTATTGTAGACGAGCAACAACATCATTAACAATGTCAGTAACAAAGTCTACCTTATTGGGCATCTCATGCCATGGCCTCAATGGATCGACGGATGTTGAATCTATATGGGAAGGTACCTCAACTAAGGCTCTAACTCTGACCCATCCACCTGAGATACATGTACTTCAGGCACACCAGCATCCATGTCTGACGTTAGGAAAAATCATGATAATCAAAACCATGTACAAAGCTAAGAAGTACAAAATATGGATCAAATTAACAAAATGTACTAGGCAGCCCTTTGCTAGTCAGCTCAGGCGGATCACCAAGGTGTAGAGACCCATCAAAGAAACTGTCAAAAACACCTTTCTCCTCACTTGAATGCCTAAGGGCATCCAAATGCTTAGCAAGCATTGCTCCCATGGTATCTGTTTCATCCTCTTCCTGTAAGACAGGAATCGCCTTAACTGCTTCTTCCCTTGTTTACTCCTCTTCATCACACCCAATGATAACTATTTTCGACTCACCCATTGGAGCTAATTCTCCCCTTTCCCTCTTGGGGGTACACTCTGTCAACACCAACAAATCTAAAGTTAGCATGGCATAATAGATATGCATATTTAAGTAAGTAAATAAATTAAAAGGAGATAAAAACACTTAAAACAAAAAAATTTACTTACATGTTCTTGGCAAGATGAATCGAATCTTCTTTGCCCTTGGCGGTCTCACCTCCATGACAGGTGCTCTCGAACGCTCAGCCCTTTTCACCTTAGCCCTGGCTTTCCCAAAAGTCTCCTGAATCAAGCACTTGGCTCTCCTAGTAGTTATGTGTAGTGTAGGTGGTTACAACCCCAAGCTATTACGCGAATGGTAGGAATGACTGACTGCACCCCCTGTTGTGATGAAGACTGATTCTTCGATGCACTCGGGTGGATCTTGAGATCTAGTGGTGTTAAATAGATGAAGGATCCAGGGGTGAGACAATTGTGAATGATCTCTTAACACATAATGGTTATCTCCATAGACCACTAGGAACTCAGCGAACCTACGGAGATAGCCTGCAAAAAATGCAAAAGTGAAGTGGGACTACGCATTTACATTATAGCGTAATCTGATAATCTCCCCATGGAAGCCCAAAACCAGGAACTGTGCCCAGTTATAATGCATACCAGTCTCTAGGATCGAGCGCATGATATGTGCGGGCTCACCTCAAGAGTTCTCACTTAAGAAAGAAACTTGGGAAATGCGTGTGCTCTAAACAATGGGTACAACAAATTCACTTCTGTCACTTTAGTGTCCACTTGCATAGGAAAGCCCTTGGAACCCCGTGACACACCCAGCCATTCCTGAAGGTCCTTAATCATGCGGCCTTCTCTGTTCACCTTGTCCATAGCCACTTTGACACTATCTTCCGGTACACCAAAGAGATCTCAAAAGAATTCGGCAGTCAGATGGAATACAACCTTAACCCCCCAGACTCGCATGCTAAAATAAGTAACATCACTGTTGAAAGAATCAACAATGGAAACCATTTCAGTCATGGGAACATTAGGAGTCATGGCACTAAATAGATCCATCAAACCAACATCGGTAAGGCAAGTGATGACATGTTGAAGTGCCTTTGTATGCAACCACAATTGCGAATCTTCCATCTCCTCGTACTTCATGAATAGGGTACCCTCAGTATGCCTAGACACGATGGTAACCCCACCAGGGGTAATATCCGCTATAAAAACATGTTAAACAAAAGATCAACATCATGATAAACAATGGGGTAGCAAAGATAAAAACAAAGCTTAGAACACAATCATTTATCATTAGCAAATGGATCAGGCACACTTGGAACTGAATCAATCACTTGAGGGAAAGTGGGTCCATTGCGAGACCAATCTTCATGTAGCCACCCATGAGCTTCACAACATTCAAAGGCCCTAGAAAAATTCTTATAATAATGGGCCATAGCACCCTTGGTTTGAGCCAACATGACACCATGAAGAGTGGGGCCCACCATGAAAGCCTCTAAGGTTGTACGCATTAAGTCAAGTCCATCATCATTTCTACGCATTCCATGCTCATCAAAATGGGGCCTACCAAGAAAAAGATAATCAAACATAAATAACAGTATAACACCAAAACAAAAAAAAATAAAGATAAATCAAAAAGAGCTTACCTATCTACCCTATACACTGTTCCAAGTGAATTTTGGAATAATGTATGTACACGGAAAGCTAGAAAAAGGGTGTTACTGATGTTGTAGTGGCTACAAGATGGTAACTCCCAAACACGAGTTAGAGGATGGGTAGATCGAGGACCTTCGGTAGGACCTCCATCAACTTTAAGTAGTCCCTCGTCCACATCAATGATGAAGGCCAATATGTCATGGGATGAGCCAGGCAGTATGGTCTCAACAACACTACGAGCCAACTGTTCACTTAAATGAGACTAGATGACCACGCTAAAACCCTGTAGGATAAACAATAGAAATTCACTAGAGCCCGAAAAAAAACATAACCCTGGAGATCCAATCTCCATGTCATGATGAGGTGTGTTAGGCTCCAAGGGGCCAAACCATGACAACACACCCATGAGTTCCATCACCAAAAGAAAGGGTTTAAGTCCCCTGCACACAGCTAGAAATTAAAGTAAGTGAACATAAAAACACATAAAACCCATTCGTACTGGCATCAAGATGATACACTGGCACCATACTTTAGTCCTAGAATCATGACTTAAAACTGATACCAACCCACACTTAACATACACATACTACACACTCGTCCTGGCGTCAAGACGATAAACTGACACCATACTCTAGTCCTAGAATCATAACTTAAAACTGATACCACGTCGCATAATAATACTTAAACACATTACGTTGACATTAGACATTAGACCATAGAAACAGGAAACTTATTTGGAAAAATCATCTTTTACTAACATGCCCATGGTCATGCTAAAAATTTGATCATGCTACCAGCTTGGTCACATTGCCAGTTTGGTCACGCTGCCACTTTGGACACGCTAAACCCTTAGACACGTTGCTAACTTACACACGCTAAAAAATTAGGCACGCTGACCACAAAACACATGTTGAAGGCAGTTTACGCTAAGAATTCACCATAAGATAAACCATGTTTCTTGCACAAGCTGCCCTAGGATGCACACGCTGCATACACACATGCTACCCTCGAATGCTCACGTTGCTCTCACGAAACAGCAATAAAAATAAACAAAAAAAATGTGAAGAACAGGAGTGTACCTGCACAAGGACCCTGCCCATGATGAGATCCTAGGCTGAGGAAGGTGTTGGAGCATCTCCTCACTCTCCTCCATGAACACCAGCATTTCCTCCTTCTTTCCTTTGCCTCTCTCCTGCCTACCTTTGCCCTTCATCCTGCCTTGGATGCTAACGCTGTTGTAGGCACGTTGCCCTGCACCCTACCAATGGTCACACTGCCCTGCACAGTAGTCACATTACCCTGATGCCGACTCTACACTAGACACTACCTGGTAGTCATGCTGACGCTGCACCCTAGTGGTCACACTATCCACTACTCCATGCTCACGTTGTTCACCGCTTTTCAAATGTTGAAATTCTAAAAATGGCCTCCACCTTAACCCTGTTTGACCCCTTTTAAACCCCCC
>MNCI01007621.1:1194569-1232642 GCA_015680685.1 Gnetum montanum
AAATTATGTAAACAAAAAAATAAAAATAATGTATATTTTTTTTAAATTTAAATACAAAAAGAAATCTTCAAAAAAAAACAAATCCAAAAATCACCAAACAAAATCATAATCCTTGTATATACTTGGAATATGACTGGCAGAGGGCCCGGTACAGCCTTAAACTGCCACGCCCCGCCCGGTATGGCCTTAAACTGCCAAACGTCCGTGTATGACAATAAACTATTCATTGCATGTCTTAGTTACATTAAGACGTAGAAATTAATTTTACGAGAAATAGCAACTCACCCTTGCTCGCATGGCTCCCCGTTTAATTAGCAGGGGCAAAAACATGGATAGCAAGCACCTCTTCTCACCGTTGTCTATCAATGGATCACATGGGGCCATTTAACGAGAAATCAATCTAGAATCCATTGATCTAGACTCATCATCAACTTATGACAATTTTGTGGCATCAACACAAGAGATACTTGATTGCTTTAAGGGAATGACAAAAACTCTGGACTTAGAGGCCGACAACATCACTGAAGATCCCCTCACCGAAGTCCCCATTACTATGTCCAATGGCAAAGTTAAAATATTAAAACTAAGTACTCTATTAAATCTGCAACTAGCTTGTGACATAGCTCAAGTGCTGAAAGACAACATGAAAGCATTTGCTTGGTCCTATACTGATATGCCAGGACTAGACCCTCGAATAGTCCAGCATAACATCATCCTTGATCCAAAACTCAAACCAATGAAACAAAAAGCGTGAAAGGTTAAACCTGAGGTAGCGCTAGCAATTCATAATGAAATCACAAAGCTTTACCAAGCCAATTTCATCTAAGCCATTGACTACGCCGATTGGGTGTCCAACATGGTTGTAGTCCCAAAGAAGAACAGGAGCAATTGCCTATGCATTGACTTCCGTAACCTCAACATAGCAACCATAAAAGATGACTTCCCGCTACCCGGTATCGATCAACTTGTCGATTCAACTACTGGGCATGCATTGTTGTCCTTTATGGACAGATTCTCGAGATACAACCAGATTAGGATCAACCCAAAACATCAACTCAGGACAACCTTCATGACACCATGGGGCACATTCTATTATACAATGATGTCATTTTTTCTAAAAAATTTTGGTGCTACATATCAACGAGCGATGACATACATCTTTAGTGATTATATGCTTAATTCGCTCAATGATTATGTAGACGACATCACGGTCAAGTCAAAAACAACTGAGCAACATGTCAACAATCTAGACTTGGTACTTAAATGTTGTCTCAAGTATGAGCTTTGACTTAACCTAAAGAAATGTGTCTTTGGAGTCAAAACAGGAAAAATGCTTGGATTCATAGTATCTGAAATAGGGATACGAGTAGATCCCGATAAGGCTGAGGCAATAACAAATTTGAAACCACCTACCAACCTTATCGAACTACGCAGTCTACAAGGTAGATTACAATTTATTAGGCGCATCATTGAAAAACTGATAGACAAGTTGAAACCCATGCAGAATTTATTGCACAAAAATGTCCATTTTCAATGGACTCAACAATGCCAGGAAGCCTTTGAGAGCATCAAAATGGTATTAGCTCAACTACCGAAAGTTTATCCCCCATAGAACAATAAACCTTTCTACATCTACCTTGCGACATCAGATTCATCTATCGCGTCTATGCTTTGTCAAAAATGAGAAGATGGAACCAAAATCCCTGTCTACTACCTAAGTCATGCCTTAGTGGCCTACGAACAGAGATACAATGATGTGGATAGGTCATGTCTAGCCCTTATCTTTTCCTTGAAGAAGTGGCGAAATTATCTCTTCAGTAACCAAGTCAACATTATTTGTAAAGACAATGTGCTCAGAGCTATCACCAATAACATTTATGAATCAAGAAAGATAGCTAGATGGAAGGTGATGATTGCTGAGTTTGACCTACGCTACATAGCTCAATCTTCCACAAAGGGTCAAGCAATAGTCAATCAAATGACCGCCTCACCAACGCAAGACCAAGCAATAATCAACCCTAAGTTTCCTGATGAGAACGTGAATACCATACACACCGTGCCTGAAAACTACGATGCAATCTTATACTTTGATGGAGCATCAACCTCCCAAGGAGAAAGTGCTACAGCCATTATAACTTATCCCTCTGGAGAGATTCGACCCTTTGCCTATCAACTAAACTTCCCTTGTACCAACAACATGGTAGAGTATGAAGGTCTTCTTAGAGGTCTTAGGGTAGCACTAGCTTCAGGAATCACATGGCTCGTGGTTCGAGGTGACTCACAGCTGGTAATCAATCAGGTCACGAATGTTTTTGCATGCCAAGCTTCACATTTACAACTGTACTGTGACTTAACTAAACACTTGTTGAAACAGTTAACAAAAATAGACATGCAACATGTTCCCAAAAATGAAAATACCATTGCAGATGCACTTACAACACAACCTTAAACATGACACCCAACATGTTTCATGCATTGCCTAGTTCCATAATGAAATATGCCAAACCCATAACTGACACTCCCGATGACATACCTATAGCATCTGTTAGTACCACACATGCAGTAGAGTGGTATGATAACATAAAAGAGTACCTTCTACGTGGTGAACCACCATAACATCTAACGAATGCTCAAAGGGACATGGTGCGAAAACTTTCTCGACAATATGCATTAATAGGAGACACGTTATGTCGTAGATCCTATGAAAGCATTTTGTTAGTGTGCGTTAGTAGCATCAATGGTCACACAATCGTGGAGCAAGTTCATGAAGGATTTTGCAGAGGACACATAGCACCTAAGGCAATGGCAACAAAAATTAGACGTTTAAGCTATTATTGGCCATACATGGAGTACGATTGTTTCTCCAAGGTCAAAACATGCAACATCTATTAGAAGCATGGTAATTTAATACATGTGCCACCTAGTGAGTTGCATACAGCACAACTCACGTGGCCTTTCCAGAAATGAGGGTTAGACATCATCGGATTGATAACTCCCCCATCTTCAGCAGGACATAACTTCATCGTCATCGCAACTGAATACTTTACAAAATGGGTAGAAGCTATCCCCCTTAGGAAGACCACATCTAAACAAGTGTGCAATTTTATACTTGAAAACATTGTAACCCGTTTTGGTGTCCCAATGACCATAATCACTGATAACAGGCCACAGTTTAGCAGTGTCGAAACCAAAAACTTCTGTGACAGCCTAGGCATCAAACACTCATTCTCGTCACCATACTACCCACAAAGCAATGGTCAAGCAGAGTCCATGAATAAAACTATCATCATGGTGCTCAAGAAAATGCTTCATCGAAACAAAAGAAGATGGCATGAACAGCTAGTTTATGCGCTATGGGCATATCGAACGACGCATCGAACATCCACAGGTAAAACACCCTATAGTCTTGTTTATGGATCAGAAGCTATTTTACCTTTGGAGTTGCAGGTACCCTTCTTGCAGATCACTCTCTCTAGACTCCTCGATGAAGGTCAAAACAATGAATTGCGCATTGTTGACCTTGACTCGATGGAGGAGGAACGTACACGCACGCTGGATCAAATCGAGTGGTACCAAAAGCAACAACAATGGTGACATCAACACGACATACACAAGCGTCCAATCAAAGAAGGTGACCTTGTCCTCAAGACAGTCTGTGAACACTCAGACAAATTCTCAGCCAACTGGGAAGGGTCTTACTTGGTCACTAAGGCATACGACAATGGGACATTCAAACTGGCTTATATGAACAGCAATGAGTTTGCTAATCCAACAAATCACATGTACCTCAAACTGTATTATGTCTGAAAAATGTAAGATACAGACTCATCCTGGCATCATGACGATAAACTGATACCACAGACTCGTCTTGGCATCATGACGGTAAACTGATACCACAGACTCATCCTGGCATCATGATGGTAAAATGATACCACAGAATTGTCCTGGCATCATGATGGTAAACTGATACCACAAACTCGTCCTGGAATCATGACGGTAAACTAATACCACAGACTCGTCCTGGCATCATGATGGTAAACTGATACCATAGACTCGTCCTAGCATCATGACGGTAAACTGATACCATAGACTCGTCCTGGCATCATGACGGTAAACTAATACCATAGAACGTCCTGGAGTTATGATGATAAACTAACACCACAGAGCTCCATCTGGTATGACATTAAACTACCACATTTTTGTCTTCCAGAGTTCGCTAAGACTATAAACTAGCTTGCCTCTTCACAGTTCGCCACAACTATAAACTAGCATTGCACCATCCGCTACGACGCTAAACTAGCAACGTCCAAAGGGTTATGACGTAAAACTAATCCATGAAAGCCCACTAAGACTATAAACTGGCAACATCATCACTGGCCCATTGATCTATTGCTGCAATTAGTGACTTGTCTTTATCTACAAGTTGCTGCATGAATCACCACGTGGACTTTGATGACACTGATGCTGCTCGTTTTGTTTACCTGAAGTTTAACACAGTGCCTCCATCTTATTGGCTGTATTCATGTTTAAAGTGTTTTAGACTAACTCACTTGTGGTTTTCTTTTCCTCTTGGAGTTGTGTTTTGTAGGATGACACTCTGAGGTGTTTGCACATGGATGCACTTCATCATAGTGACAAGGTACCACATTGTTCCCGATGCACACAACCAGGTTAATCAATCCGCTCATGAGTACATTCCTAGTTCCCAATGCATACCTTATTCTCCAACATGTCCTCCCTTTCCTACTCAGTTACACCTCTTGGATACATCCCATTCACCCCAACACTTGAACCACATTATTGCATACTGTGACTCCCCCAAGCAGTTACAACCCACAAGACAGCATAGCACATGATACAACTACAAGCACACGAGCACGAGTACAACACTAAAAAAAATCAAAGAGAAAAATACATCATAAGGCCATTGGCTCTTTCCATACAAACCCCAGGTGAGAAGGTAGCTATCTTGAAAGAAAACACTTGTGTCTCAAGCAATCATGTCACACCACATCATCACGTGGCTTTGGCTGTTAACAACGGGTCCCCTCTGCCACTCCCAAGGATCCTGTTTCTCCAAAAAATGCACCACCTCATCGTGTGGCTTTGGCTGTTGACAACGGGTCCCCTCTGACACTCCCAAGGGTCCTGTTTCTCCAAAGAACGCACCACCTCATTGTGTGGCTTTGGCTATTGACAACAGGTTCTCTTAAACATGATACAAAAGCCTCGTTCCTCCAAAGGATGCACTTCCCATGCCTTGATCCCAAGTCTGCTAAATACTGGCTATCGACAAGGACCAACATGACTTGTTCACAAGAGCATTCCTCTCCCACAGTTAAACAAAATAATCCCTCGATCAATCCTCGATCCCATAGTTACAACTTGCTTCTCGTGCATCTCAAAACTTCATTTCTTGATCCAATGTACTTCTAAACATGATGTGATGACATCCGGCCAGGTGCCCGACAGACAGTGCTTCATGCCAAGTTGCTCATGGTGTTTTGTACTTCTTTGTCAATGCCTCTCGAGTGGATTCCTCCAGGCATCAACAAAGAGGGACCAATGAAAACACCACAAAATTTTGGCCTAGCACTTTTAGACAGGACTCAAGCTAAGTCATCCCACTGCCTAACATGAGTACAGCATGACCAAAATTGAGAGCCTCCAAAACAACATGAAATGACACACAATTGAACAGGCAAAGTCCCCTCAGGGTCCACAAGTGATTGCTCCAATTCCCAGCATCCAAAATCTAGGGTTTCAGGCTCAAAATGCATGGTTTTTGTTGTATACATTTTGATCACGCTATGGTCATGCTGCCCAGCATAAGACCAGCGTGTGTATAGCGTGACCAATCTTCTAGAGCCCCAAAATCAAGTCCAAATAGCCCAAATTTGAGCACACAGACCCTCCATTAGCTTCATCGATGCCCCCTGCAGCTCCCAACCTTTAGAACCTAGAAATTTGAGCTTAGAATCACATGTTTTAAGCCACTTTTAGTTAGTCACACTGAGGTCATGTTGCACAGTGTGACCAAGCAAAAACAAGGCACATCAAGCAATTTCAAGTCCAGTTTTGACATGAACTCAATCCCCAGGGGATAGGCAACAACTATACGGACTCTTAGGCTTCACAAATTCAAGATTTGAGCTTCAAATGTGTCATTTTAACTTGGTCATGCTGAGGTCACGCTGCATAGTGTGACCAAACAAAAGATGACCAAAACAGCATCAAGTTGGGCTCAGACTCAGCATCTAGACCACCCTTGGAGAGCAAGCAATATTTGGACTTCAAGAAACAGGCATCATACATCCAAATTTGGTTCAAAATGTGTCATTTCCACTTGTCACATTGAGGTCACGCTACATAGTGTGACCACAGTGTGACCAACCAAAAGAGACAAATCCAAGGCCAAATCAACTCAAGTTCGATGTGTAGGACCCCCTCGACATCAGGCATGTAGGTCCACTCTTGGAAATAGGTCTCAGAGGTCGAAAATAGGCCCAAAATACATTGTTTTTGTAGGACATGCCAGAACACGCTAGGACCACAGATCCAGAGGCCAGAGATCAAATTCTCTATTATAACATAGCATTCTTTTTTCGTATTCTTTGAGCATATCAAGCTCTTACACTATGGATTGCACATGCCAGCGTAAGAATTGGTCATGTTGTACGCTGTAAAATGTCACCCAATCCACATTTCTCTCACCCCGCAGCCACAGATCTTCCTCCAAATCTAAATCCCATGCCCAAAAATCCTATAAATACCTCATTTTTCCACTTAATCGGGGTTGGCAATTTTGGAGCAGGAAAATCAACAACCCTGAACCCAGACTTAGTCATGCTGAGCACTTGGGGCAATTTTGGTCATGCTGCACACCTGCAACTAGAAACCTACAATCTCCCAACGTCTGTACACCCTTCACAACGAGGCTAAACGTTCGCCTTGCGATCAATCCACAACTGTGTTCTGACCAGTGCGCTGTTTTGTAATTGCCAATCAATACTTATAGTCACAATTTTTTCATCCATTGTTCTCTGTTTACACCGTTTACATTTGTTACAATTTTCGTTACCTTTGTTTATGTTTTATTTTCATCTTACCTTTCGTACATTCATTTACGTTTTAGTTTGCATCCATTTACGTATAACTCAGCGCATCGCAATAGTGTATGCTAGGGGAAGTCCTTGTTTGATTTGCGCACAGATCATTCAAGGCACTCTGCCTTCATTTTTCCAGCTTGCCCTCATGCAAAGGCAGGGTCATCGGTATCTCTCCGAAGATCTTTCGACGTTTGTTTTCCTCCAGCCTTATGCCGATGATTTCAGACAGTACACTTCTCCCTTGTATAAGAATGTGATCTAATGATACCTTCTCAAGGATAAACTTCTCAGGAAATTATTTTCCATTTTATTATTAATCATTAAAGTTTCATGCTAGCTCATCTATAACTCCAACTTGATCATTAAATTATTACAAAAATATGGATGAAGTCATCTTCCCTTGATTACTTATAATATTTTCTGAAGCTTTTTTATGTGAGGTCTTAGAAACCCACTTTTTCACATCCTGCAAGCCTATCCAATCTCTCATAGCCAATCAAGTGAGAGCTATCAAATAACTTTGATTTTTAAGACATGTTTAATGATATGCACATATCCTTAAAACGCTTGAAACATCAAAGGTAAAAGATAAAAATATTTATAAAATTAAAAACTTAATCTATTATAACTTCTAGCCTATTCTAGAAAAACCACTTGTGAGGGTTAGAATATGATATCTCAATCTACCTTTTTAGAATAAATTTCTATTTTGAAGTGTTGAAGTAATGATGATGGATTAGCTATCCCTTGTCTCTTTGAGTCTTTTCCATCAATCCTTCTTTTTGCCATTATCTCCTTTTACTAAGGTTATTTATTGAGCTCCATCTTTCCATGGGTGTTCATTTACTTGATTGGATCTCCACCTTGGCTATTGAGTAATAGCAAATGTGATGTTGTGGAGATCTTATCTCTTGAGGAGTAGCAACTTTTTCTTGTGTCTTGGTTGGATTTACTTTTGACACCCATCATTTAGTATGTTGGGCTTGCAAATTCTTTTTTTCCATTCCATCTTGAAATATCAAGTGAGAATTATCTTGTAATTTTAATCTTCAAGGAGGACATTAGACCTTGATATGACCAAATCTATTATGATAATATCACATAATTGATTTATGAAATCTCTTTTAAAATGGATGATCAAAACTAGTCTTGTAACTCCTCCTTGATAAAGGATCTTTTTGCTAGTTCAAGTGGATGGCTTGTGACCAAGACCACTTTTGTCACTTGAATTCCTTCGTTGTATAAGCATCTCTTCCAAAGAGACCTTACCTTTGGCAAAGCATTCAAATATTTACTTCTCATCCTTCAGCTTCTTGTCCAAATCCAAGTTTTAACACTTTAGCTTATCATTCTCAACTTTCAAAAGAGATATTTTATTTAAGAGCTTTATTTCTTGTTCCAACAAAACGTTTTGGACATGCATCTTAAGATAGTTATTCAAAGTGATTAGCTCATTCATTTTAGCCTCAATGACTATGATCTAATAAGTTAGCACGAAACAAGAGTTGGACTGATGTTCAAAGGCTAACTCACATAGGTGTAGTTTGTTTTTTAATTTTAAACATATTTTCTTCATTTTAATGAAATTTCATTTAAGATATTCGTGCCTTTCCTCAATGGTTCTCACTTTCTCATCATTATGTAAATAATCCTTCGCATTATCTTATGTTGGCTTTATGCTTGTAATGGTCATGCAAGATGGATAAACATTAGATGATTCTCCATTTTCCACTTCTTCTTTACTAACATTCTCATCATCCAAAATGTTGATATGTATCTCTTTTTTTACCATATTATCACCTCTTCTTATAATTATTTTGAGCTTGGGCATTCATAGGCTAAATGTCCTCATTGATCACATGTTTGACATTAAAGTTGTAAAATATATTTTTAAAATGAATAACTAGAAGACTTACTTAAAGGCTTACTTCTTGAAGACTTACCATAATTATTATTTTTTAAAATCAATTATCTCTTGATATTTTCTTTTCATATTTCTATTTGGTAGTGGATCACATGAATAGCTTGTCTTTTATCTTGATTCCTCTTGTGTGATGTATTTTTTTCTATCATGTTTGATTTGCAATGCATCATTCTTAACCTACATCACATCAAATTCAGAAGATCATAAGTTTCCTTGCATCTTACTCTTTTCAATGGCATTGTTTGTACCATCTAAATAAAGTGGTTTTGCAAGTGACACCCTTGTTCTTTTCATATTTCTATGTTTTCAATCCAAAAATGGTCACCAAGCTTCAATACCACTTGTGAATCATTAAAATCATGAGGGTTGAATGAGTTACATAGAAAATTATCACATATAGTCAATATAAAAACTAAACTAAATAAAATGAAAACTTACTGCTAAAAAGAGTAAAATAAAAAGCACAAAGGAACACACTCATCAATATGTATGGTAAATCTCATCATATTTAATTTTATTAAAATTAAACTAAGGATATCACTATGGTAGATCCTCAAATGCTACATACTCCCCACAATGTAATCAAATCTCCAAGCTTAGTATCCTATAGGACTCTTAAGAACCTGGCAAGATTGAGTGTAAATTGTGGTACTCTTACAAGATGCACTCACAACCCCTAAGGGTAAAGATAAAATAACCCATAAGCTTGGTATCCCATAGGATTTTCAAGAACCTCACAAGGCTAACAACATGATGTTCTTATGAAATACACTTACAACTCCTTAGGATAAAAATAATATGATAAATGCTTGGCCATCCAAATATGATTCATTAAGGCTATAGAGTATATCTCCCCTCAAGAAGAATCTATGCTCTACAAAGCATGATAGGAATACAATGTTATAGAGATATAGGGAAAATGATTCTTCAAATTAGATCTACACTCAATATGCTTAAAATCTAGGGCATGGACAATAGAAACAAGAAGCCCTAGATGGGGAATGAACATACAAATGATATGAAAATGATAGAATATTATACTAATGTATTATAAGCTACAAAGGATTAAATTGAATCAAAACACTAAGATATTAATGTAGTAATGATGGTGAAGCTCCCAAATAATTAATCAATCTTTCAACCCTTCACCTAATGCAAATCATTATTCAAGTCAAAGTAAAGATGTCTAATCCAACTTGATGTAATGAATTATTTGCCTTGAATTTCTTACTTAATCATGATCTTGGCACATTCTTTTATAATCATCATGTACAAGAAAATTTCTTGCATCAAACTGGAGTTGGACAATTGTTTGAAAGCACCAACATTCCTTCAAACTTGGGTTTAGGTACTTGCTGGTATCTAGCAACACCAAGGCTTAGATACCTCCAAATAAACTCAATGGTAATAGAGCGAACTAAGCGTAAATGTGTGTTTGTTGTTATGAATGTCGAAATGGTTGGGTTTGTGTATGAAACTGTAACTAGCTATTGTAACAAAAATTCAACTAACCTTGTCAGATACTGTGAGTCGTTAAATATTCCTATATTGCCAAGTCTCTTGATCTATATAGTCCCTATAGCACATTGCTTGAAACAAATAAAATTTCACAAAAATTCTTGAGCACAATTCTGCCAAAATCTACTCCTAATTTTCCCAAGAGAGAAAGTTCCATAACAAAACTAGAAATAGAGCAAGATTCAATGGATTTTGGAAAGAGAAAAGAAAGGAAAGTAGATTCGTGTGTAATCTCAAATATTTAGGTGAGATAAATTGAACATGATGAAACACTTTGCAACAAAGTTATTCTAGATCAATCTAAATATTACAAATTGTTCAAACCCTCTGAGCTCAACAAGCAATTTTGTAAGAGACAATCTTATTAAACTACCAAAACACTTGGTAACAACAAAGTACAAGCTTTCATTTGGCTAGTCAATAGTCATCAAGAATTGCAGACAATAGAGTCAACAGAAAACATTTGACAATTTCAAGATTAAAATATCAAGGCAATAAACTTTTTAAAAAAATGAAACTATTCCAAATCAAGTCAAAGTATCAAAGATTTTCTAGATCCTCTAGACTCAAATAGGCAATTTTATAAAGACATTACTGTTAAATTGCTCAAGATGATTTTCAAAGATAACATAAGCTTTTATATGGTAACCAAATAGAAGTCTTGAATTGCACAAAAATAGAGCTACAAAAGCAATCTCAAAAATCCCAAAATTAAATGCCAAGCACAATACTATCCCAACCATTAGCTAAGCAACTAAGACAAAATGGGAAGAAAAAAACTCACAGAATTAAAACAATGCATCTAAATTGATGCCTTTAGCAAGCCATGCTTTACAATCTTTAATATATTTCTTCTTGATCTTCCCAAATATCCCTCCCTTGAACTCTACCCTTGAAGCCTTTTTTATAGTGGCTTTTGGGTAATTACAATCACCATAACATATTAAGGTTTTATTGTGGCTTTTGGGTAATTACAATCACCATAACAGATTAAGGTAAGTTACAAATATCAAGGGAATTTTAATTATAACTACCATAGGAAGTTACAACTTCTATGGAAAGTTACAACTATAGAAATACAAGCTATAGCTGACAAAGTGTTGTGTTAGATGATACTATATATATATATTAAAACAATAGCTATAACTTTGTTTGCCCACACGTTTTGCCCCACCCACGTATAAACCCAAAGTGCTAGCTTGGAAAGTATGTTTGAAGCATAGATTATGCAATCACATTTTTTAAAAAAAAAGGCAAGAAATGTGTGTGTAGTATCTGTCCATCTTTCTTGTGCTTGGAACAGGTGGATTGCTCTCTGCTTGCCACTGTTTACTTCCATGGAGCTGAGAAACAGATTTAGTGGCCTGTGCATCCAGCAGCCGTGGCCACCTACGCCGGTGCCAGTTCTGAAAATAATGCAACAGCCAAACTACCTCAGTGCATAATCCTCCTGCAGCCACCACGTCGTCCCATGTAACGGCGACCGTTCATGCTTTTTCTCTCCTGTTACGTATTTTTCGTCCCCTTGGGCTTGTCAAGAAACATCTCCATTCAGCTGTCGATGGCTCTGGTTCTGCTGAGTTACAGCCTTGGGCTTTCTGCCGCGTTTGTAGCCATTCTTTCGGGCTGCAGCATTTTCTGTGTATTATCATCCACGGCCACACTTGTCAGGGCACTGTGCATGCATTTGTTTTTCTCCTTTGCCTGTCAGGGGTAGGGTCAATGTCAGAACCAGGCGGACGTTATTTCGCTGAGAGAGCCTTTTGCCTACTGACGAGCATCATCGGCAAACACGTTCGAGGTGGCGTTCGTGAGTACTGAATCACTGACGCCGTGTACGGCTCCATGAATTGTTTGTCATATGACCATGCCGTTGTGACAGCCCTGCCTGCCTCTGCCTTGTCGTTCTCCTTCCAACAATGTTGAGTGTTGTGGGTTGCCTATTTGCAGAAGGCAGCCTTCTTCAACCTCAATCTTGACGTCTTGCTTTCTTTTCCTTTAAAGCTGCGGCGTTTTGGCGGATCATTTTTGAGCTTTTCTTCGTGTTTGGACGTCTGGGAGATGTGATCAGCAGTTGCGGTCGTTGTTGAATGTGATAGAATGTGATAGCTTTCTTTCCATGTCCTCTGGCAGGTTCTTCATTATTGGGCATGCGGACAACAGCACCGATTTCGGTGATTCGAGGTTGCCACCTCCTCAGGCAGCGCTGTGATTGCTGAGCAGCCATGAAATTTTAGGAGCTCCAATTTTGATAGTTATGAGAAATTCGGGGGCAATTTGTTTATGGTTTTGCAGTCTTGCGGGATGAATTCTTTCAGGGAGGTCAGATTGCAGAGTTCCAGGGGCAGTTCCTGCAGATTCTCGTAGTTGAGGATATGTTGCCGTTTCAGAGCCCCTAGGCTTCTCAAGCTTCTGGGCATGGTCATTACCTAAGGAAATTTGGACAGAACCAGTGATTCCAGGGATGCCAAATTTCCAAGTTCCTCTGGGAGATCCTTGAACGTTGGGCATGCAGAGATTCTGATCTTCTTCAACATTTGGGTTGCAGGGTAGACCACCGGTGGTAACTCTTGTATTCTTTCGATTTCTTCCATCTTCAGGCATATGAGATTTTTAAGCTTCAAAAATGAAAAATCCTCAAGCCGGAGATTTTGTAAATGCAGGTACTTTAACTCTTCTACTGCAGCTGTGTGTTTGTCATTCAAGATAATCCCCCGTCCAAGACACAGAATCCTCAAGGATTGATGCATCTCCTCCAAATCTGCTGTGTCCACTGACAAATTCTACTCTTTTGTTGTCCATTGCTTATCAAGCCATATTCCATCACATGCCTAACTCCTCCAACTGCTGATTTATCTTCCAATTTAGAAGCATATACGCCAATATACCACAATTCAATCTTTGAAGAAGGAATAATTAATGCATCTTATCCTGCATGCTTATGAACCTTATTTTCCATAGAACTAAGAGCAAATTTTTAGCCTTCACATTCAAATTTCATTAAAGAAAATCAATTCATTCACCTTTTCTAGAGTTTGAAACAATATCCAAAGTTAACTCTCCAAGAATAATCTCCTTTTTTAAATTCTTAAATATTGGAATTAAATTCTAAACCAGTTTTTTCTTAGTAATGATCATCATTGCTCCATCAAATGGTAGAAATGGTAGAAATGTGCCAACAGGAAAATTACTAGAATTTACTTTTTTATTTGCTCCAATGGTTGCCTAGAACATTTCATTCATGTCTTGAATGTCTACCCTACAAGGGCTAACATTTGAAAGGACATTTAAGAATAGCTAGGAGGTCCACCCTGACATCTACTTTAATTCAAATGGGACATCCACACTTTGAAATGGATGTCTACCTTGTGGAATGTCCACCTTCTAGGGTGGATGTCCATCCTATCTACTGACTGAAATCTAAAATTATTCTACAGACTACTAGGATTTCAACATTAAATCTAGGACATCCACCCTAGGTTGGGACATCTACTTTTTGATTGTCATGTCTACCCTCTCACTAGGATATCCCAAACAATTTAGGACTTCCCACCTAAAAGTCCATGTGATTGTTGGGGCTCTTTGAAAGTCTTCTTTGATAATCTTCAATAGTAGAAATTCTTTGATTCTCATGTCTTCATCTTGATCTTATGTTGAATTCATTAAGTCTTCATTTGGGACTTCTCAAGAAAGCTTAGAACTTTCCAACTTATCTCTCCACAAGACATCATGTTCTTCAAGGAATCTTCTAAATGTCACAATCCATGTTCTACATTGATTGTCAAATGTCCCAAAACGTCTCAAGCCTACACACAAGCATAGCCACCAAAACACACTTCTTCATGTACAAGTTGTAACTTACCAAAATAAGAAATTAGTTAACACAAAAAGTTGTGAAACTTAGTCTAGTTGCAAAATGGCTTTTGTGAGTTGTTATCACTTAAAGTCTAAGGAAAAGTGGTGTTTAAAAAACACACAATTTTTAAATGGAAGAACAATAAATAGGAAAGGCCAAGGATCACTCTAGAGATTATAAAAAGATGTCTAAGATCTAAACAAAAGAGAAGTGAGTCCAAGCGAGGGACAAGAGAGTTTATGGGTAAGATTAAAAGCACTTGAGGGAAAGAGTAGTCTAGGGGAGATGAAAGATCTCCTATGAGTATTATCTTATCTTAAGCTTGTGTGTTCAATGTATGAGCCACACTTGAGAGATTGAGAGGGGACATCTACAACCTCTAAGATCCTTGAGAAAGTTAAGTTGATCCTTACTCCTCATTGTTAATATATTTCTTTATTTGAGATTTGATTAATAGAGGGAGAATTTTTCTATTTCCTTGTGTTCTTATTTTTTTTCTAAGCTAATTTGGCTTAGATAAGTGTGAAATTGGGTTTATTTAGGATTTGCTGAGGTAGGTCCTTATCATTAATGATAATGACATATAATAATTTCTAAAAGGTCATATCATAAAGAAGTTTATAACATAAAGAGAAATCATGGAACTTCATGATTAGATCATCTACACAACATCATTGGATCTAGCTATACCAACAGTGTCTGTAAGAAGAAATATGTCAATCTAACATGATTAAGGATAAGCCATAAAGATTCCTGAATTAATCCAGAATCAAGCACCATGACGTTGGAATGTGGTGCATAGGGAATATGATCTTGTGTGACATGTTAGCATTAACATCCAAACAATATAATCATCATTGTGCATGCAATCAAAAATTACTAGCCAAAGTCAACAATGATACATGCTTGTCCTAGCACCACCAAGCCTAAATACATACATAGCAAAATACAAGCATAATTCCAAAGTTAGCTCATCCTTTCCTACCATCAAGTATTTTGGAAGTTATCATTATCCCCTCACCATTCTAGGCAAATATGTTTATATCTTAGTGTCATTAGGACTTTTGGGACCACTCCCTCATTAGTCTAGGCCATTCCAAGAGCATACAATATGCTATCATAACTATTAGGACTTCTCCCTTACCAATCTAAATAGTAATAATCATGATATTCAACCATCAAGACTATCGAGTTCTTACCATTATCAGTCTAGGTTACATCATGTCATTCAAGCTATTGGAACTAAGCTCCCACAAATTTAGAGATCCACTTCACATCAACATCAGTGACATCACATCATATAAGACATCAAGCATACAAGTAATGAATACTTAATTACATCAACTACATGATTCTACATAACATAGGTGGTAAGGACTAATTAACATGATTCAAAAACTTATGAGAAATCATATCTAAAATGCAATATTTCAACAATATAAAGGTTCCACAAAGTTTTACATCAATTTCACAAATTTTAGGTTTCATCCATATCAAACTAGCAAGATTCAAAAGAGTTTACATTACCCTTTTTTCCCACCAAATTCTTCATTTGGTTGACCTAAGGATCTGATCAACTTGTTCAATATGCAATATCTTTTTGACACTTTTTAATGTTATCGATAGCATCACCTGGTCACCTAGAATGAGGCAAAATCCTATTTTCTAAATTAGCAGTCTAGTTGGCCGCATGATTTGAAATGGATAATTTTCCCCTACATGTCCTATCCATACATTGGGTTGACTAGACATACCTATAAATTCACTTTGTAATTTCACCACAAGAAAAACACAAAAATGAAACCAAGACTTTGAACACCATGAGAAATGAGGCATAAAAATAGGTAAAGCTTGAATTAAATCCAAGACATGATAAGACACCATAGGACGTTAAATATTTCAAAATCTAATGAGAAATTTAATCCAACAAGCTTGCATAAAAACCTAAAACCCTAAGCCCTCACAAACTAAATTGCATAGAAATCCAAGGAAGAAATCACTCAATCAATTTTGCAAGGAATTAGAGACATATATGCACAATTCTTTGGCACCAAAATCAATTAAAAGCAAAATCTATGAAAAAATCTTGATCAAGAAAACTATTGTTGAAGCTATAGCTAAAATCCTTGTGGCAAACACCTTCCAAATCAAAGAAAAACATAACAATACCAAGAAGAAGATGCATTAAGCTCCAAGAAAAGATTTGCTACCCTAGCTATAGAAACCAACAAAACCTCCAAGTGCTTCCTCAAAACCCTCCAAAGAAAGTGAATTGCCAAAAAGCATCAAGTTTGTGGAAAATCCTAATTAAATCCTAAACTTGCTATTTTTAAACTCAAATAACACTTCAATAAACATATTTTATCTTTTTAATAAAACTATCTATATTATTCTATTATTTATATAACCCATGTTGCACATTCTTTTCCCAAAAATTAATATTCACTTTTAAAATAAAAAGGCAACCTCACTCTAATTAAATAAACACGAATACCCAAAAAGCTCTAGCTGATCCCTTAAGTTGTGACAAACAATACAACATGGAAAGTATATGTAAGTATCACAACCATTACCAATACACTATCATACCTGCTTGACTATACCCTATACATACCATTTACTTAGCATCATGATACCTAGCTAGAAGATCCAATAAAATTAGTGCACATATGTACCTAAAACCATAAATCCAACATGCGACCGTTATATCATATAAATCATATAACATAAAACATGGAACATCCTTACAACTAATCATATAAAACACTTTATCATACCATTAAACCACATTACAGGAATCTATACCAAGTAGTATAAAGTTATTACAAAGACAACACATGAATAAACAAACTGACACACACACACAGAAGTCATACTATGCACACTTACTAAGGTTAAGTGTTCTAGATATAGGGGTATTACAATCAAAACCTAAAACTTCTTTTTAACAATATTTACCCCCAAAACATATGGTCAAACTAGAACTTTATAAGTTAATATTGCCCACTAGAATTGAATCTATATCCTTGTGATGGCGTTCACAAGAAATCAAGGTAATGTAGTTCTATTAGAAATGCTTCTCTGGCATGGGTACCACCTTTTCTATATGAAGTAGAGACTTAGGACTAGATGCGCATAGTGTAGGATTAGTCCTTGTCTTGTTGTGGAGTCTTGCATCTTGTTGTGTTGTGTTGTGTCCTATGTGTTTGTGTGTTTGTATAGCCTATGTCATTGTGTGTGCATGATGCCTAAGATGTTCTTGCTATGCTTGTAACCAATAACTAATGGATGCCATGACTCTCACTGTGGATGCAAGTGCTATAAACACTAAGGCATAGTCCATGTTGAGTTTGCCCTCCTTTCCTTACTATTTTGGGCCTCAAAGGTGTTTCTTTTCAAGACCAAAGGTGTTTCTTTTCAAGACCATGTAACTTAGATCTTTCAAATCAAAAGTTTTCTTAATAAACTAACACCTCATTCCATTGTTGTGTAGACTAGATAGAATCATATTACCATAGGCATTGAAACTTAAAATCAGAATGAGCATTTACATAATTACAGAGAAATGTCAAGTAAAGTAGCCGTTCAGAAAGCATGGGCTCTTGCATAGTTGGCTAGCTCATACGGCTTGCATCCCGGAGGGAGGGAGGAACGGAGAGTCCGGTTTCAAAGCCAAAGATTCAGTGATTTCTGGGACAGGAAAACAAAAACAAAACTAGCCATTCAAAGCGTCGACTAATGCCTTAGTGCACATGACCTCGGAAGCCTAAAAATCCCAAGCGATTTGCCGTCCTCCTAAAAAACACAAAAGCTTTTTGCCATTGAATGAATGACGAAGAATATGATATTCACCCAATTCCTACCGAACTTCCACTATGAAATGGACTGCAATGCATGGTCATACTCTAACTGCTGCAGATTCACACGCTTCCCAATGATCCCAGTTCTTCGTTGCTGTTGAATATGAAAGGCACCCCACCAAGGCTGACTGGCTGCCTGCAAGCAAGCAACTCCACTACGTCCAAAAGGTCAGACAGAAACGGACGTGTGCCCACCATGATCGTCGCATGAAAATGCAAAATTCTTGATTTTTCCCATAAGAGTTAAGCAGCATTCAAGCCTGAGCCTAACAGGGATGATAATAGGTTACCCACTGTATGTACTGTTTGACTCGCCTGTCATGTCCCACTAATACTGGTACTGGTGCTAGTGCTGTGGCTGCCACTGCCACTGCATTTCATCTCATTAAGTTAAGTGAGATTGAAAAGCAAGATCTCTGTTGCAGGAGGAGCAGGTAACAATGGAAATGGAAGTGGTGTGTTTTTTATTTACAGAGGCGCTGGCTAAACCCAAAGTTTTGGACTTGGAGCGCCGTGTTCCATTTCCCGTTTGACATTTTGTGGGTGTTTTTTTTTGTTTTTTTCTTTTGCCTTGACTCTGCTTGCTTTTGTCGCTACCCTTGCCTTTGTGGGTATCCTTTTCAGCTTTTGCTTTTGATTAAGTAATACTCTTTGGTATTGGGAGAATGGGATCCGATGTAAGTGAGTTAACAGTCTTCCCTACTAAACCTGCAGTAACAGCGCCAAGCCTCCTAACCCTTGGTTGCTCTTGGACCATCCTCTTGAATGTGAACAGAAACTCCTAAGTCTTTATGGCTGTAATGGGGTCTTCATTCCTAGCCTCAGATAATGCACAACCGCTGCCTCTTGTAATTGCGTTTTTGTGTTTCTGTGGCTGTGTAGGGTTTTCTGGTCATTAGGCCTTTTCATTTCTGTTTTCTTTGTGAGGAAGCAGAAGCAGAAACAGAAACAGAAACAGAGAGAGAGGGAGAAGCAGAAAGGGATCAAGATCAGATGTACAAGAATCAGTTGCAGGAAGTGGCTCAGAGGAGCTGCTTCAATCTGCCGTCTTATGCGTGCATACGCGAAGGACCTGATCATGCGCCCAGATTCAAGGCCACTGTCACATTCAATGGAGAAGTGTTCGAGAGCCCACACTACTGTTCTACTCTTAGGCAGGCCGAGCATGCTGCTGCAGAAGTTGCTCTTCACGCTCTTTCCACCCGAGGTCCTTCTCAGGCTCTTGCAGCACGAATACTGGTATGTATTCAAATTTCATCTCGTGATCCCCACATCTCTCAACATTTATTCCTTTCCCTTTCTTTTCTACTTTCTGCATCGAATGGATTGATTTGATGGATATATTCTATTTCATGTTTTTTGTAGGATGAGACGGGGGTTTACAAAAACTTGTTGCAGGAAATAGCTCAGAGAGCAGGAGCGGCACTTCCTGCGTACACCACGATTCGTTCTTGCTGTACTGGACATACCCCGGTGTTCACGTGCACGGTGGAATTAGCAGGCATGAGATTCAGCGGTGAGCCTGCCAAGAACAGGAAGCAAGCTGAGAAAAATGCTGCCATGGCAGCATGGTCAAGCCTCAGGCAATGTGGGTAACCCAACACCAACTAAAAGAGCTTTAATTTCTTTCATTTCATTTTGTGCTCTACTGGTTTACACTGTGATCTGGGTCCACTCCACTCCACTGTGCTGCATATCTGTGTTTGGTTTTATATATGTTTGGTGTTTGTTTGTGTGGTACAGTGCCGCAGAAACTGGGAATGGTGTCAAACACAGGAGGAGAAGGAGAAATCAATGATGAGCAGGAACAAATTACCATTGCAAGGGCAGTGGCAAGACACAGGGCTCAGGATATTGCCCTCAATCAGCACATGAAACAGCAGCAGCAGGAAGCGGGAGCTACAGCAAAAAGAATGCACATGATGCAACAAATGATGATTGTGCAGAGACAGAGACAAAGACAGAGAGAAAGAGAAAGAGAGAGGCAGTCCCTTTGCTCTAGGATGATGATAGCAGCAGCTGCTGCTGCCAATACCAACGTTGCCGGGGCCATGGATCAATCTTTAACAACGTCCAGAATCGTTGCAGCGCCTTTCCATCGATCCTCCATTTTGCCTGAAAGATGCAGAGCTCTTAAAGTAGACGAATCCTCCTCTTCCTCCTCCTCCACTGATAGAGATACAGATAAAACTAGAGATAATAATAATAATCCTGTGATCTGGGCAAGGGCCGCAGAAGCAAATGCAAACTTGCATTGTTTGCAAAGCGTTGTGGGTGTAGCGGCGGGAGTCCAGGGCCATGAAACACACAGAGAAAGAGAAAGCAAATGGCCCACAAAAGATAGTGGAAAATTTGCTTCCGTAACTGCAACATCCACAGCCACCTGGTCTACCAACAGTAGCAATAGCAATAGTAACAACAGTAGTATTTGGAACTGGAATGGAAATGGAAATGTTGCAGCAGCGGTAGGCAGCAGTAGTAATGGTAGTGGTGTTAGAACAAGAACAACATCAACATTATCATGTATGATTGGGGGGTTTGGTGCACCATCGGCTTGTAGTTGTGGATGTGGACGTGCCTCATCCTGCTGCAGATTAGGGAGAGCTCCTTCTGTGCAGGTACGCACAGCAATTCCAGTGTATGCTACCCCTATACCTCTTAATAAGAATAATAATAATACTAATAATAATCCTAAGGCCCATGACCATGCTCATGGGGAGGAGGATGTTATGGATGAGGACCACACAATTAGGCTTTTGAAGGAACTTGCACTTTGAATACTTCATTGGCCATTCTACCAAGCACATTCACTCGCATTCTTTTTCCTCTCTGCTTGGGCTCACATTTCTGATTGTATTTCTCATTTTTGGTTCCTTGTTACAAGCTGTTGTTGGTGCTCTGTTTTCATGACATAGAATGAGCGTCTCTTTGTTAAAATTTAAACAATGGTTTTCCATTTTTTAGTTTTGTATTTACATAATGCGTTATAGTCATATTACATAAGCAATAAAATGCTGCTAATGCTTTCTTTTATAATTGGAAAGAACCTCTTCTTGAAGAAGATCTTATTCCTTTTAAGCACCTCCTTTTTTGTCTAGAAGTGTTTGCAATATTGCATTTTGCATGCTATTTGATAAAATAAATGTGATATTTTTCACAATTATGCAATTATCCATGATGCTGCAAAGAATTAATACCGATCAACTTATTTTTCAAGTCAAGTCTCACATTATTTTTCAAGTCAAGTCTCACATTAGCACTGCCTTACTAGAAGTTAATAGTCTTCTTTATCTAATAATAGAGCATTGGACTAGCAATGTTGTTGGAACTTTGCTTAGCTCATGGTTCCAACTTGGTGCTACTTTATTGTTTTTCCTTTATCTCTATTTTGCTCTTTCTCCTTCTTAACAAGGAAGCCTTTAGTAAGAAGTAAAAACTTAAGAGGGTTCTTTTGAATTTAGACAAGGATCAATCCTTTTTCTACACTAGAGTGGAGGTTTTTTAGGATAGGGTGTAACCATAAAAACCTACAAGGGCATTCTAAAACTATTGTGCCTTTTCTTTTCATTACCGTTTTTTATATGTTGTAGCTTTTATGATGTATTTTGGTTTTTATTCTTGATATCCTTGTGAGAGGTTTTATGTTTGTCATCCCTATGAGTAGAGTCAGTACTAACACAATAAACATTTTAAAAAAAGGTTCTAATTTGAGTATATTTCTTGAGAGTAAATAGTGTTAAAAAAAACAAAGTGTGTTGCTTGTCATTCTCTATATTCAATGCTATGAAAAAAAAATTCTGAATCATACCCAATGAGTAAAACTCAAACTATAAAGAGATTGATCTTGCTCTATAGCTTTATCCTTCTCCTTGATAAATTTTTGAATCATAATTGATAAGTAGGACTAAAAGAAAAAAGAAAAAGAGAGACTAAGCTCGCTCTATACTTCCAATCCTTTCCTTTGTGGAGCCACTGAGTGGTGTGAGCTACTTGTTAGAATAGGTTTCATTTTTTTAATTCTATATCATGATTTGTTGAATCATGAGCTTCACAAAATGATTTGGTGGACCCTCATAATGAGTATATAATGAAATTTGAAGAGAGAGAGAGAGAGAGAGAGGTCTACCTTCTTTATCTTTTCCCTCCTCTGGAAGATCAATCGAATTCATAACAACATCCCAAATGGACCTCTTGAAGAAGTATTAAAGGCCATATACAATGATGAGGGTTTATTAGGCAACTTAACTAAACATCTCATGATATGAGTTGCAAGTCATGTAGCCACTGAACAATATTAGTATTGACTAATATTTTTTTTTAGAACTATCTACTCAAGTTTCCAACAGTACAATTACTACTTTGAAAAAACAAGTAAAGAAAATTAATTGTTAGTGGGAAGGAAGGTCCCAGTTCTAACAACATTTATATCAGTTTTCAATATCCATGCTTGAACGTAAAATAACAAAAGGATTTGAGATAAAGAGATATGTCTTAATACTAATATTTGTATCAAAGCAAGATTCACCAAAAAATGATTGCACATCTTCTAAAAGATCTTCACTGTGTCACTTGTTGCTAATCTTATATTGAGAATCATTACCATTAACTATAACATTCTTATTGACACTAGTTTTAATCTTCAAGTTAATAATATTCTTGTCATTTGCCTTACAAGCTATCTATCTAAGCTTATCATTGTTTTCTTTAGTAAAAATACACATAGAAGATTTTATCTTCTTTAGATTCTTTTTTGCCATTTGATTAAATTTATCATTGTTATTAACTTGATTTTTTTATATCTTTAACTTCATATTGTTTTTTTTTTCAACATCAGCACATTTTTTCTTTTCTTCATAATCTTTTTTCTTGAGCAAAAAAGAACAACCTTTAAATAAATATCTATCACGATGGAAAAAGTTGTAAGAATTAAGAAGACTATAATATGTTATTGGCTAAATATAAGGTAGGAATACCAAATAAGAATATTGATTTCAACCAATGAATGTCTACTGATGAGTGGTGAAGGGGTAACCTTACACCCAACCATACAAATCACGAAGTGTTTACACATGATTCGGTCAAATTCCATGAACTATCTAGTTTCTGGTGCACTAATCTTCTAAGAAGTGAACCTTGCCCTAATGATTGTTCATTGTCTTCACAATTACACTTGTGAAGTACAAAGGTATGGTTAAGTGTAATCGAGGCATATGATATTTGTCATTTTATGTTTTATGGTTTTGATGCTTAAAGAGAGAGATGAAATAAATTGAGAACTAATTTAATTTAACTATTTAACGAATCTCTAACTAGTCCTAACATAAGCATCAAGTCCCACTTTCCATACATGTCCTAAATCCACGTATCCACTGTTGGGTTACCAAGTAATAATGCTGCTAGGATTACCAAGCGAATACGTATTTACGCTCGAAGCAATCGTACTTATGTGTTTAATCTATTTAGCTTATCTTGCTTAATTACTTAATTAGCTTAATTACTAAGAAACATTGAACAAATAATTGAAAACATTAAATGCATGAATAAAACATTTAAACTATCTAGAATGCTACAAGGTTTATCAAAAAGCTCATTTTCATTGCTGCACACTGTTATGCTTAGGTACAACAGTGCTCAAATAAAGATTTGTACACTCAATGACTCATGCTGTGGGCACTTGGAAAAATGTTCTAACTTTCAAATGTAAAAACTACAAGAGTTTGGCTACTACTATGACTTGATGTCCCATAAACATGGCTGGGAGCTCGTATTTATAGTTTTTGCTACAAGACTGCGTTGATGGGGCCTCGTAGACGTAACAAACACTATGTCAACGTAGCCCCATCGACATGGCAACACCATGTAAATGGGGCTCTATCAACATGGTGAGGGCCCATTGACAAGGTTGTGTTAATGGGGGTCCATTGATGCAACACTTTGATGCTCATCATACCCTCACAACTAAATGAAAACTCGTCCTCGAGTTCTTTTACAAAATTGGGAAGGTATGAGATTATTAACTGACTCTTAACAAAATAAACTAACTTGACAAAATTAAGTGCCTAGTGCACAGATCAACACATTACAAAAATTACGGTGGTTATGACACAAAATTGAGCACCATGACATGATTGCACAAAATCAGACAGCACTTTCTTTAATGGCATGGAGAAGATTAGATAGTCCTAGGCGGTGAAGGCTCCTAAGGTTCTGAAGTATCTTCACCAGCTTCGAATACGTGCGGTAGCTAAGGCAGTTGTGGCTATCCTATTGCAGTTGCAACCTCTGATGGAAGGTGAAAGGCATCCAGTAATGCCTTCATCTTTTCCTCCTTACTTTGAGGATCATTCACAGTCCACGTAGCATCACCAATGTGGGCTAGAATGGGGATATCCCACAAATAGGACATTATCGAGAACATCTCCTTCATGTTGAAAAACCAATCAATGAACTGTTTGCGTTTGATATCGAATGCGCTAACTACATTTTGCAGCTCCTAGTAGTCATTTATCCTCTTGGCTAGGTTCGTAGCAGTTGATCGTTGATCAGTTAATCATGCCTTGAGAACTTCAAGTTCAGCATTTGCCACCGCAAGCTTTTACTTAGTGTCTTTGTGATGCTTAAACTTGGCCTTGTACAACAAGTATGAGCTAGCCACTTACTTTTCTAATTTTTACCATAGTCTTTCAGTAGTTAACATGGCTACATTCGCATAACAGAGATTCACAAGCTCCAGGTATTTCATCATCTCTTCAATTTGCAACTCCTTCATGCAGATTTCTACTTTATTGTAGGCATCTATCCCATCAATGAGAGGTTGCCATAATTCTTTTCCTTGCTAGAGTTGTTGGAGGTTTTATTTACTTTCACCTTCATCAACTAGATGTGCTTTTCATTTACTTCTCTTTGTAGACTAGCTTATTCTTTGTAATGATTCTTGAGTCTCTCAAATTTGAGAGCCTCCAATCAAGTGTCTACCTCAATTGCAATTTTCTGGCAAAGGACATAGACCTCCTGCATGGAAAGGTTTCTATTTTCTACTACCAATCTCCTTAATTCTATGTTTGCTCTAGCGAGTTTCTCATGTTGTTGATAGATAAAGTCTATTAATTATTATCTATGCTCATCAACATTCTGCAGGCGATGGTTCTTAGTGGTCAACTGTACATTTACCTAGTAGGTCTGATCCAGCCTTTTGAATTTTGTGGCCTCTACCAAGGATCAATAGAACACCACCATTTCCATTGCATCATCAACCCGTTTTAGTTTAGTGTGAAGTTTTTCCATAGCTTCATCTCTTTTCAATGTTGAGTTAAGAAATGCAGAGTCAACAATCTAGGCTCTTAATTTCACAATTTCAATAGCCAAGCATTCCTTCGGTGCCTTGGCTATTACAAGTTGCCCCTCTAAGATAATGTTCTTGCCCCTTACCTCAAGCAACTCCGACTAGGTTGTAGTAATATTGTCCAGAAGGTTAAAGACATCCGAAAGTAGTTGCCTCATTTCTACTAGTCAGTCTATCAATTCTTCATGTTGCACTACATTTATTCTATTGCTTGTGCTTCCTATGAACATATGTACATCCTTGAGTGTAGTGAGATCTGGTACAGATGTTGTAGGTGTGTCAAGCATTTTGGCAACTCGATCAGCAACCACTTCTGCTATTGTCTCCTACCACATCAAGAAGGTCACAGCATTCCCCAGAGATTTCTGGAACTAACTGTTGTTCTGTAAGAGATACTGTGACCTCTCTGGCACTTGGATTTGACCTTATGGGCAACTGCATTTTTTAGGTCAAGAAAATGAATCCACCTCCACCCATCAAGCTAATTGTTTGGGCCACCTTATTGAGGTGACTCATTATAGATTTGTACATAGATGAGTCCTTGCCACTTGTGCCTACTAATTTCTCTTGTTCACTCAAGAGCCATTCTCGATATTTGCACAATCTTTGGACAGTTGCAGCAATGTTTGGCACAGTTGTTTGAGTGGCAAGTGGAGGTGGTGGTTGTTGCTCCTCTTCTTGGATAGTTGTTTAGGCATCTTGTCTTTCATCATTTTCACCTAATTAGCAGCTGAAAAATGTCTAATAACATCATTGGTGTAACGAACTATTCCTCCCTTCTAACAAAGTTTCCTAATGAGGCATGGGAAGTGAAGTGCCTTTCTTCCACATTCATTTTCTTTGAACTGCTTCTCCATCTCTAGATTGATCAACTATGGAAGGTTGACCAAGAATTTCCCACTTAAAGCAACACATGCTCGGGCAGAGAAGGCAGTGATTTTGCTTGGCCTCACCATGGGATTGAGGTGGAAGGCCACAATCTTGTAGTGAATCCTCTCTACTGGTGTAAACGTGCCAAACTATTTTTGATCAATGCCATAGCACCATCGCATTCATTCTTTCCTGATGTTGGGATCTACTTGCATTAGGATTTCAACAAGACTTGTCCCTATCTCTGGCAACCTGAGCACTTTAGCAATTTCCTGCACTGAGTAGGACACTAAGATGTCCTTGATTTTTACCATGGATCTAGGCTTCCTATTGTACCAGAATAAAAATGCCTCTTCCATGTACCACTCCCTAGTGGAAGTGATAATTGGCCACATGAGAGAAGCCTTTAGTTAGTCTTGCACTTATTTTGGTGCTTACTCTTCCTAAAGCACCATTTTTGGACCTCCCTCGATTTGATCTAATTTAAGCAAGCCTTTGTCAAGGTCACCTCAAGATTTGCTTATGGTGCTAGTGCATCATCTTGATGAGAGTGTTCTATTGCTACTATCGGTTCTGGAATCTATCGAATATATTCCACCTCTACCTCTTCTCTAAGAGGACCTATTGCAATTAGTTCTTCTTGGGCCTATTATTAGCCCCTTCCCATTCTAGGTCATTTCTCCCTTGGTTGAGATGGTCCTGCTTCCTACATGTGCTTCCCTTTTGGTGCTATCTATGGTTACAACACATTTATGGATTAGTAGATATAATGTGTAACTTCAAATTTTTTAAATACCTTCTTTCATTATTTAGTTACACTTTGGCTAAGGTTGGACCATGGTAGATTGATTATTTTATTAATTATTTATTGTAGATGTCACCAGAGCTTATTGGAAAGGTTTAACTATTGTAATTTAGTGTTTAATAGTTGATTTTTCAGTTAAACCTTTGTGGGAGTTAGAAAAATTGTAAAAAAATTTCTATCAAAAATGGCATATTTGTGGCCCCTACGACGAAGAGCTTACCTCCAATAGTTGTAGGGTTGAAGAACAAAGTGATTTGGATAAACAGTTAGGAAGTTATGGGCTCTAGAAGGCTTTGGGCTCTAAAAAATTGAAAAACTCCCTTGCCGTTTGTAAGAAAATGTAAAATTTTCCAAGTGGGGTCATGCATATATATAGAATTTTTCTGCCATGTCAACAGGGCCTCGTATACGAGTCTGCTTCATCGATGGGGCCTCGTATACAGTGCCCATAGGAAAAAATTTGAAACTTGAATATCTTGAAAAATATAAGGAATTTTTCAATGAATTTAGGGTCCATGGAATTCTAGAAAAGCCAAGAATATGATAAAATCATTAAAGAGGGGCTTTGAAAGCTCAAAATTGAAAAATTCGATGAAGAATATGTTTAATGAACAAAATATGTAAAGGAGCACATGGTTTGATGTAGAAGATGGGTGTACAAAAGATTCTAAATGCAAAAATGCCTAGGGATAAGGTGCTTAATGAACCCAACCAAGGGATATACAAGTGGGTCCTCCTCTTAGTAGGCACATGCCTTGTTTGCCCTTGTATAACCTAAACCTAAGGAGGCTATGGGCCCCATAGGCGATTAATTATCAATGGAAGTTAAGGACCAAAACCCAGAAAATTCTACCTAGGAATTCAAATACGTTAGACCAAGACACAGAATCAAGAACATGGACTTCGACAGTGAGGTGAGTATCGGACAACATAGATGGATGATGGAGAAGGTGGAAAGGAATTCCAAACTAAGGTGATAAAAATCCCTTTATGGAGTTTGTGTTTAAGAATGGCCTGAGAAGATCTATTCTTAGTCCATACCAAAACCAACCTCTTCGCATCACTACTCCAAGACTGATCCACCCCCTCAAGACACAAGAGTGTTTCCACAAAACAACCACTGTTCTAGAAGAAAAGAGAAGTAGGAAGTGAGAGAGGACCTTAGTTAGAGAGGACCTTTAAGCATGGGTAACATGTCTTTCTAGTCCCATAACTAGTGCTTGTAGCCTGTTTATTTGTCTCTAAGATATGTGCTTTAAATTTCCATCATGTTTTTTTTTTATTTGAATTCTTGGATGGGAACCATACCATGCAAAGACTTTATTTAACATCTTTTTATTGGTCAAAATGAAATGGTCAAAATTCCATAAAAAACACTCAAGCACCCAAGTAAGTAGAAGAGTACAAAGAGTATTGAGTTTCCTTGAAGTCACACCCTATGAAAACCTTTGAATCTTTCTCAATTTCGGAAACTACTAAGGTCACAAATTTATTAAAAGTTGTCTTAATGAAAGGGACCTCAAACTTCCAAAACAAGAAAAACCATAGAGTTTGTGAATGAATGGATGTTTTGGACTCCCTACCTATTCCATGAAAAAGAAACCATAACTTAGCCATCAGTATAAAAATTGAAAGATAGAAACCAGACATTAGCAAACAAAACATAAAGCACAAACCACCATTAGTAATAGCTATAGCACCACTGTGTCATGTGGCAATAAAGCACTTTTGTTATCAAGAATTTGAAAATCACACTTAAACAAAACAAAGTAAAATATATAAGAAAGTATAAAATATCTAAGAAAGATTCAAATGTACTTATGATGGTGTAAAATAGAAAAAAAAATTAAAATCAAAAAAATGTAAAATGAATAACTTGTAAAATAAAAAATGTGAAAAAAAATATCAAAAACTAAGGAGCCATATAGATGATTAGGATGAATGGCCATCTCCCCCATGATTGCATTGGAAGGAGGAGATCTAAAAAATTGAGTGTGGTTGTCCATCCATTGAGGTATTTATTGCACAGGCTTGCTTTGGCTTGTAGAAAGGCTTTATTTGTTGGATGTTGACCAACTACTTTTTGTTTGATCTCTTAGGTTTGTATATGATCATGGCCTTAGAAGGAAAATTTTTGTCAATTATATAAGGTCCCTCCCACAACGTTTGGAACTTTGTTTTCTAGGATATGTGTGTGGGGTTCCAATAGAGAACCTTATCTCCCAGTTGAAATTTCACTTTCCATATTCTAAGGTCATGTCATTGTTTGTTGTATGCCTTGTGCACTTCATTCAAAGATAGGGCTACTAATCAATTTACATCTAGCACATTTAGGTTGATCAATCTTACTCTTTGTGATAGGCTTAGGTCAAGGTCCAACTCACAAGCTATTGAGAACGTACAAAGCTCAAATTAGACTAGACGTATTGGAAGTTTTCCGTACACTAGCTCATAGGGAGAGTAGCCAATAGAGAGTTTCCATGTTGAGTGGTAGGCCCAAATGGCATCGTTGAGTTTTGTGTTCCAATCTCTCCTATATTTGCTTATGGTCCTTGTTAGGATCTATGTAATCTCCTTATTGGTAACTTCTACTTGACCATTGGCTTGGGGGGTGATAGGGTGTTATTAATTTATGTTCAACCCCTAAGTGTTGCATCAACTTTTGAAAGATGGCACCTGTAAAATGGATTCCATTATTAGAAATTAGTGCACGTGGCACCCCAAACTTGTTTACAATATGTTGTTGTACAAATCTAGCAATAGTGGATGGTGTACAATCGATGATGGCTGCTATTTCTGCCCATTTGGTGCAGTAGTCTACTACTATAATGATGTATGCCTTTCCATTAGACATGGGCATGATGGAACCCATGAAGTTTATGCCCCATATGTTAAAGGGTTTCAATGGTTAAATCCACTATTGAGGATCCTCCATTCAAGTGATCATCCCACCATCTCATTTACAATGCTTACAAGATCAAACAAATTGGTGGACATCCCTAAAGATTATAGGCCAATAGTATCTTGCCATCAATATTTTTATGGCCGTGCATCTTCTTGCATAGTGGCCTCTGCAAGGGCCTTTGTGAGCATCTTGGAGAATGTGCAATTGATCCACATTAGCGACACACCAATGAACCAAGCTATTGATGCACACTTTGTAAAGGTGTCCATTGATTTCCATGAAGTACTTAGCCTGATGAAAAAACTGTTATTTCTTCCTAAAGTCTAGATCTTGTTGTATCTCCTGAGTAAGAAGGTAAGTGAGGATGCCATCATACCATTTTGATTCAGTAGGCACTTGGTCATTTATTACTCCTGTAAAGAGAAGTTCATTTGGAAATTGATCAGAGAGTGAACTCTCCTCCTCTTTATTAACCCATCTTAACTAAGAGAGGTGGTCAACGACCACATTCTCAGTTCCTTTCCAATCTACCATTGTAAGATTGAATTCTTGCAAGATCACAAGCCATCGTATGATACAGGGGCTTACCGTTGGCTTGTTCATTAGGAAGCAGATGGCACTATGATCTGTGTGTACAAATACTTTATAGCCAAGCACATAGTGCCTAAAGTTTTCGAGAGCATAGATCACTACCATCAATTCTTTCTCAATTGTGGTGTTATTCAATTATGCACCCACAATGCTTCTGCTTATGTAGTGGATGTAATATGGATGTTTCTTATCATACAACTACATAAGCATGGATCCTAAGGCATAATTAAATGCATCTGTCATTATATGAAATGGCTTGGACCAGTTTGGTGCCTGTAGAATTGGAGTTTCTACGAGTTTTTCCTTTAGTAGTTAGAATGCATGTTCGCACTTCTTAGTCTAGACAAATGGAGCATCTTTCTTTGTAAGCTTAACCAACAACTTTGTGATCTTAGAAAAATTATCTATGAATCACTGGTAGTAGCTAGTATGTCCAAGGAATGATTAGATGTCTTTGACTATCTCTGATTAGTATGTAATTCCTTAGATGACCCTTATCTTTTTTGGGTCTACCTCAATCCATACCTGAGTAATTCTATGCCCCATTACTATGCCTTCCTAGGCCATTAAATGGCATTTTTAGTAATTGAGCCTAAGGTTTATTTCAACACATCTTTTCAAAACCTGCTCAAGACAATCCAGGGCTTGCTCAAATGTAGTCCCATAGGTAGAGAAGTCATCCATAAATACTTCTACCTTGCTACCAATTTGTTATTGAAAAATGTTAATGACTAACCATTGAAATGTTGCAGGGACATTGCATAGATCAAATGGCATCTTACAATGTGCACAAGTCCCCTAGGGACTTGTGAATGTTGTCTTGGCATGATCATCTAGCATGATCTAGATCTGGTTATAGCCACTATAACCATACAAGAAGCTATAATAACAATGCCCAAAGATAGTGTTTAACACTTGGTCCACAAATGGTAATGAAAAGATGATCTTTAAATGTTGCCATATTTAATAGCCTAAAGTCGATGTAGATCCACCACTTGCCACCTTTCTTTGACACAATTACAAGTGGGCTAATCCATTCACTATTTGTGATGGGATAAATGAACCTTCACTTGATGATTTGTTTTATTTCCTCCTTGACGATCTACTTCAACTTGGGGTTCAGTTGCCTCTATGATTACCTTCTTGGCTTCATGACAGGGTTAGTGTAGATACGATGCTGGCATATCCTTGGATCAATTCTTGTCAGTTCAGGATATGACCAAGCAAAGGCTATTGGCCATTTGTTGACCACTTTCAACGGCTTGTCTTTTTATATGGGAGCAAGATTTGCATTAATTATAACTAGCTTACCATGATTTAAAAATGCATATTCCATGTCGATTGCTAGAGTTTTTAACTCTAGGAGCTCTTGCTTAAAATAATCAAGGATTACCAATTCTCCCCAATAGGTATCATCATCTTCATCATCAAAGAGTTAGTGATGAACTTGTTCAAGTTTATTCATGCCTTCAACATAAGCACATGTTAGGCTCTCAATAGGTTCTATGCATAGTGTGCTGCTATCAGAGTCAGTTGTCAACCACTAGGTGCCCTTCTATTTTGTGGTTGTTGTGTATAGGCACCTTTTGATATCTATTTCATGTACACACTGATTACATGTTGTAATGAATGTACTCTTAATGGAACATATTTTCTGCATGCAATTGCACCCATTATTACTGTATGTGATGCATGGAACACGCTTCTTCTTTAGCCATCCAAATTCATTTTCCTTAGAGATTTCCAAGGAGAGGTTCCTAATGCCCATTCATGCATCAATCATGCTTAACCAAGCCCTTCCCCTAATGATGAGGAAGTCACCTTTGCAGTTTTCTACCTTGATCATTAGAAAATCGACAGGGTAGGATCACTTGCAAACTATAGTCACAATGTCCTCCACTAATCCCAAAGGAAAGTGATTGACTAGTTTGCCAATTCCAAATGGATGTTGCTCTTGTTGAGAGGTGGTAGGTTCCAGGCCTTGTACATGTCATGAGAGATGAGATTGACACTAGAACCAGAATCAAGAAGAGCCTTGCATGGCTCATGTCCAGTGATCTACAAGTAAATGAGAGGACTTCCCAGATCAGATCTCTTCATGGAAAGGTTGTCAACCTTGATCCAATTGGAAATAGCATGAGTTAACATCATAGTGTAGATCTGAAATGGTGTCTAGTTTGAAGGGGAATCGAATGTGTTTGATGCAGAGGATGAGGGTGTTGGAGATATAGGACGACTAGTTGCATTAGGTTGTAAAGGTTTGGAAGGACTGTTGGATCAGAATAAGGGTTGTTTCCTAGATTGATTGTCTGAACCACTCAACTAGAAGGCTGATTGTGAATGTACAACCCTCATAGCATTTTGTTGTTGTAGCTATGAGGTAATTTCACCCTACATGGATGGAGCATGAGGTAAATGGGTTGAGGGTGAAGGGATGTGTGCACATGAATGTAGAGGATGATATGGATATGGGTGCTCCCCTCAAGTAGATGGTGAATGAGTTTTATGATACTCTAGAGGGTAATAGTGATGTTGGAATGAGGTGTGGCTTGCAAAGCTTCGTGGAGAAACAAGATTTTGAACATAGTACCCATATGAATCTGGTTGCCTATAACGGTATTGTTGTCTTGGTAGTGGCATTTCTCATGATTGTGGTTGGTGCCACTATTGATATTATTCATATGGTTGTGGTGGGGCTCCACTCGAATAGTAAGTTTGTTGTTTCTGGTGGAACTACCTTGGATTACCTTGAGAATAAGACAACCATCTAGGAGCTTGCCTTCATGCTAGTTAAGGATTCAATGCGTACATCCTAGACTCTTGTAAGTGTGACACCATAGGGAAACATCCCTTAGGATGTTCATACTAATAGATGTCACACACAACATCCTCATTAGAGTCTATCTTCACAACTTCTTCTACTATAGCAGCTTTGCCCCTACCTCTCTAGTAGGCACATTCAGCTTCTTTCCACCTCTTGCGATCATGATCACTATTTTGCTCTTTGGATTCTTTAGCAATCTTCATAGCAGTTTAGAATTTTTCATCCAAAGAGTCACATAACTTATCAACCTTTGCCAAAATATTGAAAATAGATTTTTCGATGGACAAGGTTTTCCTATTCACCACCTCGTCGAGTGATGACTCCTGCTCATCACAAAATCAAACCTCCCTTTTCCTTATGGAAGGATCCCTATTATATTCTTTTGTACTTTTCCTTTTTCACAACTCACCTTCTTCTTTTGTTACTTGCTCTGTCAGCCTCTGTATATGATGATCTCTTAGTTCAAATAGTCTCCCTTGGACATAAATCCTAATAGTTCTTTTGGTTTCTACTCTAAGCCCATCTATGATGTGGTAGAGATGTTTCCTCTAAGAATAATCATGGCTAGGACATCAATGTAAGAGAGAATGGTATCTGCTTATGGTAGCATCCAAGGGCTCATGTATTCCTTATTTTGAGCCTTGGATTTGCCTTCTCAAGTTGGGCACTCTAGAGTACATCTGGTATGTATCATTGAATAGCTAAAGCATTGTACTCCATCAGTGGATAGATTCCAGCTCCAAGGATAGATACTAGCTTTCTGCTTCCTTGATGAGTGTCCTAGGGAAGAGTTTGATTTCTGTCAATCACTTTCAATGTTTTGTAAGGCGCAGGCATCATGAAAGGCTTGTAGATGGTTTTGTGAATTAGAGTTATATTTCCCCCTACTCTAATCTTGGGATATTGTTCATGTCTAAGCACTTGATCTAACTATATTTCACATGCCTAGTTGGAAGCTTGACTACCTTTGCAATGTTAAGCATACTTCAAGTTGCCAACAAAGGCTCACCATCATCATTATTTCGTTGTCATCAATGATGTCCTCTATTACCCCTTTGATTATCTTGGGCATGGCAATTAGTATTATTGTCTCACTGCTCACCTCCATCACGATTGTTCCTTCTGCGGCATCTTTCAGAACCGGAAGAAGAAGAAGAAAGAAATTCAGATGAAGAGGGTGAAGAGGGAGAAGGATTGCCACCACTGTGGTGTCTGCCAATTCCCCTTCGGTTATCACGGCCACGTTCATCATTTTTTTTATCGTCATGACACTTGTCTGAGCTCTTACCTTGACTACCATCTTTCCTTGAACTTGGATTGTTAATAGTAGATTGTAGATTCAGAACCACACCCCCATCATTAGTAATAAGAGGTGGAGAATTTTCAGGCTAAGAGCCCTTAGAGGGAGGGTCCTTTTTGTCATCTTGGTTCAACAAGAACAAGGGATAGGTGAACCATTTTCCCTTCACATCCACATGATGCTTCTCCTAGTGTTGATATCACCTACCTTGTGTTTCAGTGGGTTCGTAGTCTTAGTAGTCATATTCATGCACAACATACTCTTCTTGAAGATTGTGGATGCCTAGCTTCATAAGAGTTTGAAACAACATCATGGGCACAGATTGATAAGGAGGCATTACAATGTTGCCTTCCATATCACACCATCACAATTACTCATCCTGATGTAGGATGAAACTCATTTGGATGAGTATATATCACTTTGCACTCCTATGGGACCAACGATTTTGTATCATTTCAACTATGACAAAAGAAAGACATTTTGCAAAACAAATAAAACATCAATGTGCTTTTGTAGTTATATTATTTGGAAATGATGTTCACCTTAGGGTTTGTCCAATAATCTTAATGATATTCACTAAACCTAGATAGCACATGTTTCAACAAAAGAAAGTCCCTAGCAATGACACCAATGATGAGTGGTGAAGAGGTACCCCTATGCCCAACCATATGAATCATGAAGTATTCACGTGTGATCCTATTGAATTTCGTGAACTCTCTAGTTTCTGGTGTACTAGTCTTTTAGTAAGTAAACCTTGCCCTAATGATTGTTCGTTGTCTTCACAATTACGCTTGTGAAGTACAAAGGTATGGTTAAGTGTAATTGAGACATATGATTTTTGTCATTTTATGTTTTATGGTTTTGATGCTTAAAGAGAGAGATGAAATAAATTAAAAACTAATTTAATTTAACTAATCTTTAACTAGTCCTAACATAAGCATCTAGTCCCACTTTCCATACACATCCTGAACCCACGTATCCACTACTAGGTTACCAAGCGCTACGCTACTAGGTGCACTAAGCAATAACGTCACTAGGATTACCAAACGAATACATGTTTATGCTCGAAGCAGTCATACTTATGTGTTTAATCTATTTAGCTTATCTTGCTTAATTACTTAATTAGGTTAATTACTAAGAAACATTAAATAAATAACTAAAAACATTAAATGCATGAATAAAACATTTAAACTATCTAGAATGCTACAAGTTTTATCAAGAAGCTTGTCTTTATTACCGCACATACTATTGTGCTTAGGTACAATAGTGCTTAAATAAATATCTGTACACTTAGTAACTTCTGTTCTGGGCACTTGGGAAAATATTCTAACTTTCAAATGTAAAAATTGTAAGAGTTTGACTACTACTATGACTTGATGTCCCATAAACATGGTTGGGAGCTCATATTTATAGTTTTTGCTACAGGAATATGTTGATGGGGCCTCGTAGATGTAGCAAATGCCATGTCAACGTGGCCCCATCAATGAGGCAACACCATGTAAACAGGGCCCCATCAACAAGGCCGTGTCAATGAGGACCCATTAATGCGACAGTTTGATGCTCATCATCTACAAAAATAAAAAGCTATAGAAATATATTCCATATGCTTAATAGGACTGAGAAGACTAACAATTTTTTATTTAGCTTTCTAAAAATTTAATGAAAGATTACATAACTGAGTAAAACATAGAACTTTAGCATATTTTTTTTAGATTAGACATCAAAATCTACAAGCTACTTACAAATGATTGACATTACATGCTTATGTATAAAAGGCCCTATATCTTGGACATGTTGCACCATTGAATTGTTGCCTTGATTAGCAAGAAAAAACAAGAATAACACCTATCTTAAAGGAGTTGGATAACATGTTTTTTCACAATATCATTTAACTATGAAATGAAACTTCGATTATGAAGCAACCACAAATTTGAATGAATACATATTGGGATGAAAAATCAATAACCAATGATTCATATATATATCATCAGGAAGAATAAAATCAAGTGTCTTAGTTGCATTATCACTAAAAGAAGGTGTTACAAATTTTTTCTTACCATTTTGTAAATTTGTATTTTGATAATTAACAAAAATTTAGCAAAAATTTCAACATTGGTTGAAGAAGTTCGAAGTAATATAGAATCCCCCATACAATAATTCTAGAGAAATCAAATCCATTGGAGAAAAATCAAAGAGAAAAAAATTAGATCTATTGAAAAAAATTAGATTTGCTAGAGAAACATCATATCCACTAGAGAAAAATCAGATTTGTTCAAGAAAAATCAAATCGTAGTATTGATATATTAACTATATTAATTAATATTAGTATATGTTAATGGGCAACAAGTTCATGACTAAACCAAAGGTAACAAGTTTTGCATGCACATTTTCTATAAATTTTAGGTTTTTCATCTCTAGAAGCAGCCATGCTAGGTGGTATGATAACTCAATTTTAAAGGGTATGATAATTTATCCCTATTAAAGGTAGAAAGCATTTCAAAAAGAAACATTTGATATTGATATGAGTTGGTGGTTAGTTTGATGATAGTTGATATTTTGATCTAGTAATTAGTAGGTCTTGGGTTTAACTCCTAGGGAATACTTTCAAAACATATAGCTAATACAATATTTTTATAGAACTTCCATAAAACATAAATGTGTCTTAAAGTAAGCCACCTTTCATTGGTAACTAACATTGTTATATTTTTTTTCATAGTTTTTTTAAAGTATATTGTTAGCCATATATCTTAGGTAGTTTATTTAAAGTATCATATTGGTTATATGTCTTGAATATAGCTATAGTAAAATTGTTTCACTTATAACATCCTATTATAGTGTTGCCCATGAAAAGCACCATACAATACTACCAAAGAGTTTCAAAGTAGTGACTAGTAAGGACAAACTTAAGATGAACTATGTCTCAAATCTCACAACTCCTACATGCATAGTATAAGTGCATACAACTTGTTAGTCCAAGGTTAGTAGCATAGCAGATATGTCTCAGTAAATGTACAAGCAATAGAACCAACAAGATGTGCACACACATCCAGATAACCATTCCCTTAGAGAGCTAAGACATGTTCCCATTCTAATGCATCTAGCTTTGGACCCCACTCCAAAGAGAAGGGTGGTGGCTTGAGCCAAGGAGGCATAGCCTCCTCAATAAGTC
>MNCI01007621.1:1232828-1243706 GCA_015680685.1 Gnetum montanum
TATATATATATATATATATATAATCTAATAAAAACATTTATGTTTAAAGGAAAATGTAAGAGTTATGTTATAATAATTGTAACTTATTTACAAAATAAAATTTTTACTTGATGAGACATTTAAAGAGTTCATAAAGATATAAAAAATATTTTTTTTTTACCTTGCACTTGAAGGTATTAGGCTAAAAGCTTAGTACTAGCAGTCTATGCATGCCAACCTAGAGGTACTATTCTAGGCATATCATCTTAACCTCAAAAAAGGGAATTGTTTTTCTTGAAAGAGTAGAGGATTAGCTCTAAAAATAATATTGATAATAAGAAAAATTAAAACAGCATCACATTCTAACCATTAAGAAGAGGTGAAACTCTACAACATAGAAAAGTGAAACTCATCAATTATGAAGATGTTTATATACATGTACAACCTTGTAACCAATATTGAAAATCAAGAAAAGAAAATTAATTTTTAGTAAGAAAGTTTTCATCTTGATAACCTTTGCAAAATTATTAACCTTCATCTTTGATTTAAAATAGCAAAAAAGATTTCAAAATAAAGAATTGTGATAAAATAACAACCTTCTTTTAAAAGGTAAAATTACTCTATGCTTTACTTTCATTGTTACTTTGTCACTATAGAAAAACGCTATGTTAAGAATTATTACCATGAGCTATAGGATAGCTCTATGAACATTGAATGATCTTACTATTTAAATTACTAGTTGTATGCACAATTAAAAATTAAACTCGAGACCTCATACTAAAAATACTTTAACAATAAGTGCATAACCAACTCAACATGCTCATGTTCATGCTAATTTATCAAAATTAGTTGTGATCTTTATATTAACATTATTATTATTGAATGAGAATGAATTTGTCATGCCAACACTTTCTGCAATTGATGAAACATCAAATATCCTATCTTGAAAAGGTTACAGCTAATATGACATTTCATCAAGAAATGTTTTTGGATTTACATGAATGCATTTGATATACTACTAATCTTGTCTTATAAATATACACATTAGAATGATATAAATTAGTTAATTTTAGTTTAAAGTAGGGAAACTCTTGTAATTTTATTTCTTGAATTATATCAATCTGCAAGTTTTCACAGCATGTTTCTAAGTCAATTATTTGGGATCATTATCTAAGTGGTTATGCCTTTATGTACCTATGAATAATAATAAAGACCAATATTGATTTCTCATATTTTACTTTCATTTACAAATTAATAGTTAATTTTCAACAATGCTTTCATTTATATTTATTGTTGTTATTAGTAAAATGTTATTTATTATTGTCTAGCATCTAGTTAACTCAATATACCTAGTGGCAAACAAGTATAGTTGACTAGTATTTAATGCATAAATCCAAAAGTGTGATCATAAGTTGATAGAGTAGATACTCATTGCTTTAGGACTTTACATTAATTTGCACTGTGATGAGTGGCGAGGTACCCCCTACACTCAACCATACGAAACAAGCGTAGCACGCGGGATCCGGTCGAACTCCGCAGACTAACTGCCTAAACGCCCCATGGAACACTTGGGGTTAATCATTCGTTGTCTTTCCAGACTTACTTGTTGTTGTCACGGTGTATGGTTAAGTAAGTCTGAGGTATATGATTTTTATAGTCTTTTCTGGTTTTTCTCCAATGCTAAAGGGTGAAGGGTTGAGAGAGCTAACTATCTCTAACTAAGGACCTAAGTCTAAATTAACTAGCATCAGCATCCATTCCCACTTACCGTGCACACCCTGAACTATGCAATTGTGGCTACCAAACGCTAATCGTTACTGGGATCACCACACGTAACGCACGTGCTCGAAGTGGTTGTACTGAGGCACTTAACTAGCCTAAACGTGATGAGCAGCCGATTCCTTGACTAGCCGTACACACCCGTAGGTGCTCGTCATCAAGTCGTACTCATCCCACATTCTAGGAGTTGAGAGTGAGAGAGACTAATCGCAATGAGTAGCTGATTCCTTGGTTAGCCGTACACATTCGTCAATGCTCGTAACCAAGTCATACTCATGTCGCGCTAATGCAGGTAATAAATAACATGTAAGAAATAACAAGTAATAAATCCTATTCCATGCACTGCAAGGTTTATCCACAAAGCTCGTCTTTATTGTCGTACACAACTTGCATTCAGGTACAAAGCTGCTCAAATAAAGATCCGTTCACTTGGGACTCCTACTACAGGCACATGGAAAATATTCTATCTCTAGAGTGATCAAACTGCCATAGTTTCCCTACTTTAAGCCTAGGATCGGAAATAAGGGGAGTGCCACCTCTTATTTATAGATTTGGTGACGGATCGCGATATCGCATATGCGATATCGTAGGGGACTACGCAATATCGTGTACGTGATATCGCATAGGATGCGATATCACAGTGGCTGCAATATCGCATCTCATCATACCCCCATGACTGAATGAAAACTCGTCCTCAAGTTCCTTACAATAATATCGGGAAGGTATGGAATTATTGAGGGGAATGGAACTAATGGGATGACATGTGAACGGATCATTATTACAAGACTTGACAAAACTGGTGTTCATGACAACAAGGGTGAACACCTTATTACAATGACATCAGGCCTTTGTTGGCAACTGAGAGAGAGAGAGATAGAAAGATGTGTTGCTGTTGCCAATGCCAAGATTGTGCCTTTTGTTGTCCTTTAGTAAGCGCGCTATCGATCTTTCTCCTTGCATCACTGCTTCTAGTACTGCTCCATTCCAAGTGTTTGCTCCAGCTCCAGATCCAATCCGTTGTTTATTTAATCATCATCTGCACACACAACATAGTCTTATATTAGCAAGGGTAATTGAATCATTATGTAATTGATACCTTTCTTCAGTGTAAACTCATTGGCTAGGTTGTGGTATGGCTGATACGGATCTGGGAATATATTACTAACGACAACCGAAGGTGTAGGGGTTAGGAAGAAAATCAAAAAAATTCGAGGCTAAGAGAAAATCGAAAAAAATCATGCCCCGTACCCCCATGACTAATCGCGAACCTTCGATAGTGTTAAAATGGAGAAAGAAAAGGAGTAAGAAAGACAGATAAAAAGAGACAACTATGGCATCGATGAAACAGATGTCCAAATGGAAATGAACAAAATGAAATTAACTACAAAAATGTTAGGGAAAAGAAGTTAACTGATGCACCATATAGGAATGACAGTGGGTCCTCCCCAAAGTAGGCTCATGCCCTTAATGCCCTGGCAATCCCACATTCAAAAAGTCCGTAGGCTCCGGGAATTTCATTTGGAACAAGATTTAAAGTCTTAACCGCAAGAATTTACCAAAAAGAAAACAATGCATCAACTAAAATATATACACTAATGATACAACCGGTAATGAGGTGAATAATGGAGAGAAGGATGGAGAGAAGAGAATGGAATAGAATCCCAAGGACAAGGTGGTGTACAGCCCCTTGTGTGGTTTATGATTAATGTGACTTAGCAAGTCTCATTCCAACTCTAGCCTCAAACCAACTACTTCCAGTGACTTCGCATCAATACAGTTAGCTGAACCATCCTCTTGACTAACAAGAATGCATCTCCAAAGAGCCACCACCATTCCGACGAAACAAAGGAGAGAATGGAAAGCGAGAAGGGCCTTAGTTAGAGGGAACGCTTTTGGTTCCATAACTAGTGCTTGTAGCCCAAATTTTATTTCGTCTAAGACGTGTGCTTTGAATTCTCACTTTGTTTTTTTTTTTTTTGGTTTTGTGTTTTTATGCGTGAGAACCACACCATGCAAAGACTTCTTATTTTTATTGTCTCAGCTTCTGATAATTGGGTAACATCGGAACAATAAAAAAACTCAAGAAGAAAACGTCCAAGCACCCAAGAGAATAACCAACACAAAAGCATCAAGTTCCCTTGAAGTCACACCCTTTGCAATCCTTGAGTCCTTCCTTAGTTTGAGAAATACCTAGTCACCGATTCGTTAAAGTTCTTATTAAGAAGGGACATTACATTTCCAAGCCGAGAGAAACCATAGAAATTGGTGGATGGATGGATGAAGTGATCTCATTGCCTGCCATATCAAAAGAAACATACCTTAGTATCAACATTGTAATGTAAAGGTAAAAACCAAACATTAGAAATCACTATGAAAACAGTTCATACCATCATACTGAACACTTATTATGGGACAAACTTACAGTGTGGATTACACACACACACACAAAAAGTGGAAAAGTATAACGATGTTGTAAAACAAAAATTAGAAAAATTAGAAAAGTTAAAGAAATTTGTAAAACAAAAAATTAAAAATTTAAAGAAATTTGTAAAACAAAAATTTGTAAGACAAAAATCTTGTAAAACAAAAATGTGTGAAACAAAAATCGAAAAAGAATTGAGGGCCCCATATGATCAGCATAGGTGTCCATCTTCCCCATGACTGAGTTGTAAGGGAGAGATCCAAAATAACGAGCGGGGTTGACCGTTGGTGGAGTTGTAACTTGTACTGGCTGTTGCAGATTCACGAAAAGGTTTTGTTTGTTGCACATTAACCAATAACCTTTTGTCCGGGCCGTCAGGCTTATAGATCGTCATGGCCCCAGAGGGGAAGCTAGCATGAATAATATAAGCCCCTTCCCACAAGGTTTGAAACTTTGTACATTGGGGTACATGTGTGGGGTTCTAGTAAAGGACCTTATCTCCTAGTTGGTACCTAAACCTTCAGATTCGTAAGTCATGACGTTGTTTACTGTGTGCCTTGTGCAAATCATTTAACGATAGCGCAACCAATCTATTCTCGTCTAACACGTTCAAAGTTGCTAACCGTTGTTTTTGTGCTAGGTCGAGATCCAAATGAAACTCGCAAGCCATGGACAGTGTACGGAGCTCATTCTGTATGGGGAGTTTTGGGAGTTTCCCGTACACTAGCTCATAGGGAGAATACCCTGTAGGGAGCTTCCAAGTAGAACGATATGCGCAAAGAGCGTCATTTAGTTTCATGCTCCAGTCTCGCCTAAATTTGCTAATTGTTCGTGTTAATATTCTTGTAATCTCCCGATTAGTAACTTCGGCTTGACCATTGGCTTGGGGGTGGTAAGGTGTGGTCAATTTATGCTCAACCCCTAAGCGTTGCATCAGTTTGCGAAAGGTTGCACCCATAAAGTGTGTCCCATTATTAGAAATGAGTGCCTGTGGAACACCAAACCTGTTAATGATTTTTTGTTGTACAAATCATGCAGCTATAGATGATGTGCAGTCTATTACAGCTGCTGCTTCATCCCATTTGGTTAAGTAATCAACAGCAACGATTATATATGCCTTTTCATTGGACATTGGTGTAATCAATCCCATAAAATCTATTCCTGAGATATCAAAGGGTTCTAAAGGTTGAATCCATTGTTGCGGACCCTCCATTCTAGCAGTCATTCCACCATCACGTTGACATCGTTCACAGGATTGGGCAAAATGATGGACGTCTCGAAATAGTGTTGGCCAATAATATCCTGCAAGTAGGACCTTAGTGGTCGTTCGTCTCCCGGCATAATGACCCCCATAGGGGCCCTCATTAGCATCCTGGAGAACTTTTGATTGATCTTGATTGGGCACATACCATCGAACCAAGTCATCAAGACAGACTTTATAAAGTTGTCCCTTGATTTCCATGAAGTACTTGGTTTTGTGAAGAAACTGTTATTTCTTCCTAAAGTCCCACCCCTGTGGTATTTGTTGTGAAGTGAGATAAGTGAGAATGCTACTATACCAATTGATTTTTGTGGGTTGAATATTTATTGCACCAACAAAGAGGGTTTCATTAGGAAAATGGTCAGATACCACATATTCATCCTCTTTGTTGTCCCAACGCAATCGAGATAGGTGATCGGCGACTACGTTCTCGGTGCCTTTGCGATCTACAATTGTTATATCGAACTCCTGAAGAATGACCAGCCAACATATGATACGTGGGCTAACCATTGGTTTGTTCATAAGGAACCTAATTGCACTATGATCTGTATGGACATATACCTTGTAACCCAATACATAGTGTCTAAATTTATCCAGTGCAAACACTACAGCCATTAATTCTTTTTCTGTAGTCGTGTAGTTAATTTGTGCACTGATGATACTCTTACTAGCACAATGGATGTAATAAGGTTGTTTTTGTTCATCTAGTTGTGTCAGTACAGCTCCTAAGGCATAATTAGAGGCATCGGTCATGATATGGAACGGCCTGGATCAGTCAGGGGCTTGTAGAATAGGAGTTTCCACAAGCCTTTATTTGAGAGTTTGGAATGCTTTTTTGCATTCCCTGGTCCATTCGAATGGTGCATCCTTTTTTGTTAATTCTACCAACGGTTTGGCAACTTTGGAGAAGTTCGCGATAAACCTTCTGTAGTAGCCAGTGTGTCCAAGGAATGACCTAATGTCTTTAACAGTTTTCGGTTGTCGAGTAATTCCTTGGATGACTTTAATTTTTTCTGGATCCACCTCAATTCCTGATTGTGAAATTTTGCGCCCCAGTACGATGCCCTCTTGAACTATCAAATGGCTCTTCTGCCAATTGAGCTTGAGGTTGGTTTCAACACATCGTTTCAATACTTGCTCTAACCGGTCGAGGGCTTGATCAAAACTCGTCCCATAAGTGGAGAAGTCCATGAAGACTTCTACTCTATTACCTATTTGCTGTTGAAAGATGCTTAGAACTAATCGTTGAAATGTGGTAGGTGCATTACATAAGCCAAAAGGCATTTGTTTATACGCAAACGTTCCCCAAGGACTAGTGAATGTTGTTTTGGCTTGGTCTTCTGGCGCAATTCGTATTTGGTTGTACCCACTATATCCATCCAGAAAACTGTAATAGCGATGCCATGCTATAGTGTCTAAGACTTGGTCAACAAATGGCAAAGGAAAGTGATCTTTGAATGTCGCCATATTTAATAGCCTAAAATCTATACATACCCTCCATTTACCTCCTTTCTTTGGTACGATAACAAGAGGACTAACCCATTCACTGTCAGCAATAGGGTAAATGAACCCTACCTTGAGAAGCTGTTCTAGCTCCTCTTTCACTATTTGTTTTAGTTTCGGGTTCAAACGCCTCTGGGGTTGCTTGCGAGGCTTCATAGAGGGGTCTGTGTAAATCCTATGCTGGCATATCCTAGGATCTATTCCAGTTAGTTTAGGCTATGACCAAGCAAAGGCTGTTGACCACTTGTTTATCATCCTTAGCAAACTTTCTTTTTGCTTGGTTGCAAGCTCTACGTTGATGATCACCAATTTTTCATTTTTAAGGGTCACGTATTCCAAACCGGTGAGCAATAGTTTTAAATCTAGGGGCTCTTGTTTAAACTCCTCAGGAATCTCCAACTTGTCCCAATTAATATTTTCAGAGTTAAGGGCTGGAAGTTGGCAATGGACTCGCTCTAATCTATCTACACTTTCAATGTAAGCACTAGTTATTCCCTCAGCTAGGTCCATGCAGGCTGTCGAGCTATTCTCTTTACCAGCCATCAACCACTGGGAGTTTTCTTGTTGGGTGGCTGTCGCATATAGGCATTTTTGTATATCAATATCTCATGCACACCGATCGCATGCAGGCAATGTTAAACTTTGTATCACCCATGATTTTTGCATGCAATGACACCCTGTGTTACTATATGCGATGCATGGAACTCTTTTCTTCTCAATTTTCCCAAAAGTATTTTTCTTGGATATTTCTAGGGAAAGGTTGTGAATTCCTAAGCGTGCGTCAATTGTATTTAGCCATGCCCTTCCCATTATAATTGGGAAATCCCCTTTGTCATTGTTTATTTGGATCACTAGGAAATCGGCTAGGTATGACCATCCACCAACAGTGGTAACAATGTCTTCAACCTGTCCCAAAGGAACAGTGATGGACTGGTCAGCTAGCTCTAGATGAACATTTCTCTTCTTGAGTGGAGGTAGGTTCCAGGTTTTATACAGTTCTTGTGAGATTAAGTTGACCCCGAAACCTGAGTCGAGGAGAGCCTTATGGGGTTCATTCCCAGCGACTTAGAGGTAAACTAGGGGGACTTCTAGATCTGATAATTTCTTTGGGAGGTGGCCATCCTTGATCCAATCAGTTACTGTATGTGTTAACATAACTATATGCATTGGACGCGATTTCGCTATCGAAGGGTTTCCTGAAATCTTATTTGGTATGGGGGTGTTAGGATGCTCACCCGTGCGTGAAGGCAAAGGCTTGGTTGGATTGTTGGTCCTGAGGAAGGGTCTTTTGGGTGTATGATTGTTAGAACCAATTGATATTGGAGGATTGGGAGCCCTCGCAGTGTTGGGTTGTCGCGGTTGAGTGGAATTTATTCTAGGCTTTGTTGGAGCGGTTGATGGTGGGACCACTGGCCCAAGAGATGCGGATGGATTTGGAGAATAATGTGGGTATGGAATGTTTCCCGAAGGAGAAGGAGTCCCAAAATACTCCTAAACTTGGTAGTAACGTGGAGGGTTTATGTGACCCATAGAGTCACCTGGGGAAATCGGCTACTACCCAAAATAACCATAAGGATTAGGCTGTCGGTAAGGGTACTGATATTTCGGCGATGGCATTTCCCATGACTGTGGGTATTACCACTGCTGATGCTGTCCGAGGGGCTGTGGGGGACTTCCACTTGGATAATACGCTAGTGGTTGGTGGAACTGCCTTGGGTTACCTTGTGGATAAGGCAACCTTCGGGATGTTTGTCATTGGTTGAGTCTTGGATTAAGCGCATACACCACAGACTCTTGTAGATGTGAGATAACAGGGCAACATCCCTTAGGATGTTCATAGTAGCAGACCCCACATCCACTATCATCGTCTGAATCAGAATCCTCAGCCACATCAGCGTTAGTGATTTTTCCCTTACCCTTGTTATGTGCAGGGCCTAAATCTCTCCACTTTTTCTTACCTTTGTCACTACTTTGTTCAACCTTGGACTCTTCTACAATTTTCAAGACTATTTTAATTCTTGAGTCTAAGGAACTCCATACATCGTCTACCTTAACCACTATTTCTGTTGTTACTTTTTGGATCGGCAAGGTTTTCCGGTTCACCAACTCTTCGAGTGGTGACTCATCCTCTTCATCACAAAATTTCACTCCCTTCTTTCGAAGGGAGGGATCGTGGTTGTACTCTTCCACACTTTCCCTTTTGCGTAGCTCACCTTCTTCATTTGCTACTTGCTCCAACAAGCTTTGTACTTCATCGGCTCTAAGTTGTGAGAGTCTCCCTTAGGCGTAAGTCCCAAGAGTTCTCCTCGTTTCATTCCTTAGCCCATCCACGATGTGGCGAAGTTGATCCCGCTGAGCGTACCCATGGCCCGGGCAACGATGTAACAGTGTGTAGTAGCGGGCCATGGCAGCATCCAAGGGTTCGTGATGACTTTGCTTCCAGCCTTGGATCTGCTTATGCAAACTGGACACTCTAGAGTACGTCTGATACTTTTCGTTGAACAATTCTAGCATCGTACTCCACCTCCTAATGGTTTTCGGTTCTAAGGACTAGTACCAGCTCTCTGCTTCCTTGGTGAGTGTCCTTGGGAACAACTTAAGTTTCTGCCACTCACTGTCTAAATTCTGCAAGGCACGGGCATCGTGGAATGCCTGTAAATGATTTTGCGGATCAGCATTATATCCCCCTTCAAATCGTGGGATATTGTTCATGTCTAATCGTTTGATCCGACTATCTTTCAAATGCCTTGTGGGAATCCTAACTGCCTCCGTTATGTCAAGCATACTTCGAGTTGTGAGTAGGGGCTCGTCATGATCATCTCTTTCATGATGCCTGTGATGTCTGCGTTGTTCCCTAATCTCCCTACGTCCTTGCCCTTGTCCTCTCTCTCGACTTTCCCGTCGAGGTCTTTCATCTTTCTTACTTTTATCCTCACCTTTATGTTCATGGTGGCTATGCCCAGATGTGAAAGGAGAGGGTGAGCGATGTGAAGAAGGGGAAGAAGAAGGGGAACCATCACCATGACGATGTTTCTTGCCTTCTCTTCGGCTGCTATGGCCCCGATCGTTGTGACGATCAAAGTGCCCATCCTTGGCGTGAGTGGTTATTCCCTCTGTGAACAGCTGGTGTTCACGGGCATCAGAACTAGAGATATGGATCATTGATCGCAGATTCTGATATCCTTCCTCTTCACCATTATTAGGAGGGGGAACATCATTTGTTAAAGAATCTGTGATAAGGGGTTCCTCATCTCCTATTTCACTAAGGACGTGTTGGGCCTTGCCCTTTAGAAAAGCATGTTGACTCTCCTTCCTTAAGTCTCTCATACGTTGGGCATTAGTGGGATAGTAATCCCTCATGTCAAAATCTTCCGCAACGTATTCAGCGTAATGATCTTGCATGCCAATCTATGCCAAGGCATGGAAAAGCATGTGAGAGATTGATCGATCTAGGGGTAACACAATGTTACCTTGCAAATCTCTCCACCGCAGCTGTTCGTCCTAATGGTGAATAAAAGTAAAGTTGGGGATATACTCATCGGGATGAGTATATGTCATTTTATATTGTTTAGGACTTGGCTGATTTTGGTCATGTGTTTTAAGTTGTCGACTGTCTCGTGTATGATCCTTAGGTGGTGAGTTGCTCTTATGAGAAGAAGGCATTTTTAACCGGTGTGCTAATTTACCGTTAATTAAATTTTTATCTTGATTAACCCGAAGGTTCGTTAAGTCTCACAACGATGTGAGTGATATCCCTTATGTTCTATTCAGCGCATAAACACTTAGTCCCCGGCAACGGCGCCAATGATGAGTGGCGAGGTACCCCTACACTCAACCATACGAAACGAGCGTAGCACGCCCGATCCAGTCAAACTCCGCAGACTAAATGCCTAAACGCCCCATGGAACACTTGGGGTTAATCATTCGTTGTCTT
>MNCI01007621.1:1244161-1295211 GCA_015680685.1 Gnetum montanum
TAGGATGGGAAATAAGGGGAGTGCTACCTCTTATTTATAGATTTGGCGACAGACCGGGATATCGGGTATGCGATATTGCAGGGGACGACGCAATATCGCGTATGNGAATATCGGGTATGCGATATTGCAGGGGACGACGCAATATCGCGTATGCGATATCGCAGCGGCCTCGATATCGCGTCTCATCACACTGTTAATTAGCTTTCATTTAAATTGTTTCTATTTTTAGCAATTTTCTACTTTTAGTAACATAAGACAAGTAACATCATTGATCATATGCCTTGATTATGTTTAACTATACAATATGAGCTAGTAAAATGTAATTAAGAAGACCATGACCTACTATCAACCAATAAAACTAATAGACTTATAACCTAACACTTTCATATATTACGATAGGGTTTATGTGTACACTTGTAGACTTGTATGGTTGGATATGGAACATGCTTATCACTCATCATTGATGCTATTACTAGGAGAAGACATTAGATATTTAGAAGTAGTCAAAACCTTAGAATATCACTATAGTTGTTAATAATGATCTAACTTTCTTATCTTAAAACTATATCAAAAAAGGCACATACACTATCAATTATTAATATGGCTTTATCTCATAGATTTGATAGTCTTAGGTTAGATAGAAATGAAGATAGAACCCAACCTATGGACCCATAAGCATGGTAGTTTCCACAAACAAGTCTGAATCATGATGCTCATAATGATCCATTTGATTTAAACTTTACATTTATCTTCCACCAAGATGAACTCTAATGGAGAAACCATAGGAACAATGTTATTTACATTCTTGATAGAGTAGATTCATTCATGTTACGAGCTTTCATAACCAATGCTCAGTTAGATCATGTAACAAAAGGCTTTTGCATAAAAAAGAATGTGGTAAGACCTTATCAAACTAATCCTACCTAACACAATGTAGATCAATAACAAGGATAACAACATTAGTTCATAAATTATAAACACAATATCCCATCAAAATGAAGTTTAAGCAAGTAGAAGATAAGGCCTATCAAGTCTATGAGAAAGAATGATCAATTCCTCCCAAGTATACTCCATGCCACCCTAAGCACACCATATTCAAATTCAATGAGGAGGCATGAAACATCACCACATGATACTCGCTAAGAATGAATTATATTGAAGATGAAGGGAATCATAAATTAAGAGGACCCCATAGACATAAAGACCCTAGCAAAGGAGCAAGGCACAAGAAGAGAAATCATAGAGAAAAGAAAAGTTGACACATTAATGACTCCTTACTATTAGATGACTTAGACACTGGTAATAGAAGAAAAGTGGAACATAATCCAAGAAGAGGAACAGATAGATAGAGCTAATATAAAATAGAAAAAGAATGTAATAATGATCTAGATAGGTTAAAAATTGATATATTACATATGATTACTAGGAATGCACTATTGTTGATTACAAGAAGCATGATTCATATTAGAGAGGTAGTGTACATTCCATTCAATCATCAACATGAGAGCCACATCAAGAGGCTTAAGATTAACACTATGCTATAATTCAGGGGAAGGTATAATGTTGGTCCACATAATTATTTACAAGTCTTCTATGATGCTTATGTCTTACATCATATTGAAAATAAGTGGTAAAAATTAAAGTTTTTTTTCTAGAACTTTAATAAAGAAGACCAAAAAATTAGTATAGGTCTCTAAAGCCAAACTTCATCCAAAGGTGTAACACTATGATAGAAGTATTGAATGAAAAGTACTAAACTTGCACTCACTTTCCTAGTTTAAGGAAATAAATCCAAGGGTAGAAGTAAGGTAATCATAAGTCATTAGATGTATCCTTAGGTACATACTACCTTTGACTTCATAGATGCCCAAGGCTTCTCTTAGAAAGAGCAATTATGCCACACTTTTGATGGGTTAAGAAACAAAACATGTGAGACCCTTAAAATGCTTACCCAAGAATAATTATTTCAATTGAAGGTCTATCATATTCAAAATTAAGAGATTAGATAGCTTTAGAGGAAGAATAGTTAAGAAAATGAGAATGTATAGAGGAATACAAGGTAAAAATCTATGAACCTTAACAGATGGAAATACTTAAGAAGCTTGTTCAACAAAAGGCCTTATCAATTCAAAAAATAATCTCAAAAATAGTGGTAAATATCAACAAAATATGGGATTTTTTTGGTATATTATAAAACATTCATCATACAAAAATTTACTATATCCAAGTTCAAGCATGAATCTTATCTCAAAAGAAATGTAAGCTTGGAACCTGCCTCCACAAAAGGAAGGTAATATTAGGTTAGAGCTAGTGGATTGATCAATCACAATACCTCTAGGAAAGGCTGAATATTCTTTTACCACTATTAATGGATGCTCCTATTCTAGTAATTTTCTAGTAATTCATATTGATGGTAATAAGGGTAACTTTCCTATCATTATGGGATGGACATGCGTAAGTACAATTGATGTAAAGTTCGAATTAAAGACCTATTCTTGGAGATTATCAAGAAGAATGAACATGACATAATTGAGAGAAAAAGAGTTCTATGCATTAGCTATGATAAATCAGGATGCAACTTTATGTAGAAAATCTAGAATGTGTTAGGATATGGCTTATAGGGCCTAGAAGAAGGAACAATCAAATTTCTCCCAAGTCTACTTCATGTCACACTAAGTACACCATATTTAGATTCAATGAGGAGAAGTTATGAAACAACACCATACAATTCTCTCTAAGAATGTAGTTTGCTAAAGATGAAGGAGATTATGAATTAAGAGGACCTCATAAACACATATTAAGGTGTGAGGATAAAGATTACAAATAAAGAGAAAGCTAGCATGTTAACTCTAATGACTTATTCCTATCAGATGTTTCAAACACTTGTGATAGAGGAAAATTTAAACATAATCCAAAAAGAAGAATGAATAGATAGGGTTGAAATGAAATAGAATAAGAATGTAATGGTGATCTATACAAGTTAGAAATATATATATTGCAGGTGAGTAGTGGTAATGAGCTATTGTTGATTATAAGAAGCATGATTCATATTAGAGAGATAGTGCATATTATAGTCATGCAGCAGCATGATAGCTACATCAAAAGAATTGACATGAACACTATGTCATGATTCAAGGGAAGCTATAATATTGATTCTTAGAATTTTTTACAAGCCTTCTAATGATGCTTATATCTTATAAAATATTGAAAATAAGTGGTAGAAATTGAAGTTGTGTCTTAAAACCTTAATAAAGAAGATAAAAATGAATATAGATCTCTAAAGCCAAAATTTATCCAAAGGTGGACCACCATGATAGAAGTTTGTAATGAAAAGTACTAAACATACACTTATTTTTCCAATTTAAAAAACTAAATCCATGAGCAAATGTAAGATAATCATGAGTCATTAGATGCAGTCTTTGATAGATATTACCTTCTACTTCATAGATGCCCAAGGCATGACTTCTCTTAGAAAGAATAATTATATCACATTTTTGATGGATTGAGGAACAAAAAATGTGAGATCCTTGAAATGTTTACCTTGTGGATTGTTGAAATTAGAAGAAGAAAATGAATAAGTTCTAAAATAAAATATAAAATTCAAACTTAATGTTGGAAATAGCAAAAAAGAAATGCACAAAAGAACACACTCATCAATATTCATGGTAAAGCTCACCATTTTCAATTAGCTAAAATTAAATGGATAAGAAAACATAAAGTTATATTTGTGCATTAAGTCTATCGTCTAGGTGTGTTTCAAAGTGTTCAGTGGTGGGGAATGTATGGTGAAAACACCCTTGCTTGATGCATGATGGTGCATGCTTGTTGACAAAACCCTAGTGGCGAAACACTCGATGCATTACCAGACATAGCACATTGATTACATGGTTAAAAACTATATATAAAGGAGGAAAGCTTAAAATTTTCTTCCATTTCCAATTTTTTTTATATAAGAGCTTCTCTTCCTCCCTTGTGTAAGTGTGTAAGTTATTGCTTTTAGTATTTTTGGATCATTGCTTCATTATACAACAAGACTCTATTGGAGTATTGCCATGCTTTTGTAGCCTAGAACCATTTGATTGATGCAAAGTTAAGTGTTTGTATGATGAATAAAGCTCATTTTGATTTCCTTAAATTTTCTAATTTTATTTTATAGAACATTGATAAGGACATCTTATTAATAAATTTATTTATTAGATTTATAAATTATAATTGAATTAATTCTCTTAGAGAGATTAACTTAGTTATATGAAATTTATGATGATTCTGCCTTTCATGAGGACGTCATACCTATGTAGAATGGTGTTGGCCCATCAAGGGTGTAGTTGAGGAGATTTTATCACTTTCATGTATTAGTGTTGCATGTGTCGCATAAGGGATTGCAACATAATTTACGTGTGTATTTGATTTTCATGTCACACCTATCTCACAAGGGATTATGACATGAGGGAATATTTTATGTCTTTTTTCTATGTGAATGTTACACCTATTACACAATGGATTGCAATAAGTTTTGATTATTACTTTATTCTTTATACTTATAAAATATATTAAAATTATAAAAAAATATTATCTTCCTATCATGGCAACATGGGTTTTCTCAATTTTATTATATGTACCATATTATTTTATTTATTTAATGTAACAATATATCCAAGTAAACTTTGCAATTCACATTCTCATCATGTTTGGTATTTATGACCAGTTTGCTACGCGTACCATTGATAGACCTCTTGTGGTCTCAGCCAAAAGGACTCCTATCATTGGTGTCTTTCTTAGGAAAGATGTTTGTGAATTGCTTATTTTACTTAGTACATTTGCAATTTTTCTTAGTTCTTGATTTTGTAGGAAATAAAGAACCAAAGTAATCATGCCTAAATTAAATAATGAAATTAAATTAAAGAAGAAAACTCTTTTGATTCAAATCACTTTAAAAAATATGGTGAATGAAGAAACATCTTCCATTATGATGAAATTTCATCAAGCAAATTTGGAACAATGATGTGATGCATATGGAGGATTTTGTAGAGAGCCTAGGGAATCTGCACTTACTGCCTTTAAGGAGTCTTTATCCAATCAAGGCTTCATTGAGGATTTAGCAAATTATGAACCCATGTTACCTCAACAATCAAAGTATGTTGCTCATGAGAAGCAAGAGCTTCATGATATAATTGCAAAGTAAGAGTATGAATGCATACATTCTAAGAAGCAAGCAGGACCTTCTCCTAGACACTCTCATTACTATAAACTAAATGATTCTAGGGAAAGGAAGTCCATGCATCTTTTTCCACAAGGTCTAAGTTATAATTTTTGGTGATTTAGATGAACCATTATTCTCATGGACCTACCATGATTAAGTTCATGAAGTGGTTTGCATCCCATCTATAAGCATTGAGAAGAGCAAAATCAAAAATATTGATATGACTAACATTTCTATATTTAATGGGTAGTCAAATGATTATTTTCAACTTCATGTTTGAACATTATGTATTACTTGTGAACTACAAGGATTGAACAATGAGTGGAAGAAACTTCATATTTTCCCTAATATGCTCACTGATCATGCTAAAACATGGTATCAAGATCGACACCCAATTCCATCTCCTCTTGGGTAGATATGTTAAAAGCTTTTAATGTTAGGTTTCAATCTGATGTTTGAATTGCAAATCTTAGAAAAAATTTAGCAAGATGAAAGTATGATATCAATGAATCATTGGATGTGGTCATAAAATGGTATAGTTACATGCTTAATCAGTGTTTGAATCATGGGTTTAGCAAACATAATTAATTAATGCACTTGGTAGAAGGACTACGACCACAAACTTGTATAAGCATGGATATATATGTTATGGGAAATCTCTACCAAATGCTAGTGGTCCAAATTGCAACTATGTTGGATGCAATGGCTAGATTAGAAGGTGAATGACATAAGCATGCTAACATAAACAAAATGTAACACAAATTTCCAATATCAAAAGGACATGAAGAATGTTGACTATAAGATTCAACCTTTTGAGGTTATTAAAGTCCTTATGTAAGAAAGCATATGAACCAAGAAGACTTTATAAAATCTTACAAATGTACTTGACAAGGTTTGGAATGTATTAAATAAAAAGATGACTGCAGGTCTTAAGGATTTGAAAATTAAAGTTATTAAAGTACCTATAAAGGCAATTACACTGTAAGGTGAGAGTGGTAAGAGGTGTTACCATGATCAAATTTCTTATCCTTGTGGTTCATTTCTTCAGCCACAACAACATCAATAAGGGATGGAGCCTAATCCATAGAACTTGGCACCTTGGAGTGCTCCCTTTACATTGCAACAATGTTTGTCATGTTATCCTTCTTCCTATCAAGGAACATTACAAGCTATGAAACAAATACCTCAAGTAATGATCCAACAACAATATCCATATCCATCACAACTATCTTAACAACCATAGGTCCAATAATTTTTATTATGGTCCTTTGTACCATTACAAAGAATATTTCAAATTAGCCATAGTAGGAACAAGTCCAGTTTTTTAATATAATGTACTACCCTCATTTTCCATCATCATTGATGAGTGGCGAGGTACCCCTACACTCAACCATACGAATACGAGGGTGACACGCATGATCTGGTCAAACTCTGCAGACGGACTAGTTGTGGCATCTAAATAGTTAGCCTTAGGTTGCAGTTCATTATCTTCCCACCTGGACTAGTATTAGCTTTGTCACGTATGGTTTAGTCTAGAGTGAGGTGTATGATGGGTTTTCTAATCTAATGCTACTCCTGAAGGCAATGGAAGATAATATTAACTAAGCTAAGAGAGAAAGGGTGAGAGAATCTAATCTAGCCTAAGTGCGATGAGCATCCATTCCTTGATTATTCGTACACATCTTGGACTTCATGCATGACTACCACTGGGATTACCAAGCGTAGATCCTAGGTATGCTACTGGGTTACCAAGTAGTCACACTTAAATGCTCGTAATCAAGTTGTACTCATTCCACATTTAACATGAGTTTTAGGGTGAGAGAGATTAACTAGGAAAATAGTAAATAAAAATAATAATTAATTAATTAATTAATTAAACTAAGTGAATGCTTCAATGATGAAGTAATCTCAACTTTATTTTTGGTCATGTGCGTGTCCAAGTACGTCATACTCGAATAAAGGATGTTGTACAATTACAATCACCACAGTGTGGGCATACACTGGGAAATATTCTAACTCTGGAATGATAAAACTACAAGAGTCTAGCTAAGGGTCTCAATCTAAGTGCCTAAAACTGGGAAAGCCACCTCTTATTTATAGGAATTGAGGCAGGCCACGATATCACGTACGCGATATCGCATCGCAGTTGCGATATTGCATACGTGATATCGCAGCACATGCGATATCACAGCTGTGATATCACTACATCACAGCCACTATGATATCACAGCCAGCAAATTCATGACTCATCAATCATACACTATTGGATAGTATCACAATAATCATGTTCCTTCTATGACAAGAAATTCATCATCTCATAAACAAAAGTATTTTCACAAGAAAAAGAAGGGAACAAATGTTAGTGAGGATTCATGCTCATTCATGACTTTATCATCATTTTCCAAGAGATAGAATCAAGGAGGCCATATTTCTATAGATCGAGAAAATGAGGTTTCTACTTCTTCCTCAAATAGATGCAAAGGGAAAACATTTACAAGTGAAAGAAAGAAAACTTTGCCTTTGAAATTCAACCATCTAGGCCAATGCTTGGGATGCTACTAAGCATCTTAATCACCTCCTCAACCATTTAGCTATGTTGATCAAAAAGATGGTTGTCAAGTACTATCCTTGCACTTAGTCATACAGGAAAGGGGCCTCCACATAATGTCTTTGGTAATATAGTATGGTTTGTTTATTTAATTTAAATTTTATTTTGTGGATATTTTTTGTATATTATTTGAAAATAATGATATATCATTCTCTAATTTTCTTATTCTTTTAGTTTGATGCGATTTTATATTCATTTTTTGAGCATACGAATCTATCAAATTTGGTTTGTTATTTTTTGGCACGATTTTTTGTGTGCCTATTTTTTTATATACTGATTAATCAATTTTGATTTTCATATTATTTTAAGTGTGATTTAATGTATTTTATGTATTCATGAGAATTCAATTCATGTACTTTATGCATGCTTACCTTAAGATCCAAATGGTGGATGTGTGAGCTTATAGATGTGATATTAATGTAAACATTCTAAATGGATCTCATGTGGAACTTTAGTTGATGAAATCCATACACAACAAAATTCATCAATCCCTTTTTCTTCCACCATCACATATATCTAGCTAGGAGTTGTATCTTGCATCATAAATAGGGAAGCTACTACTACTAAATCCATGGGAGGATTCTGTGGGCCTAGATTTTAAGGTGTAACCTTTGGAAATCTAGATGAGTCCTTGATTATTATTTAGAAAAGGGTGTTCCATCGAGAAATCTCATGATCATTGGAATGTGACTTGATCGATGGAGTTGGATCATGTGTTTATGCCTATCGTGCCTAACAACACCAGTTAGGGGAGATTCGTGATTTTATGAACCTATGCTTATCACATGAGCTCATGGGTGAGCTACCTAATTCTACAAGTGCATGTTAAGGACTCCAAGTGGTGACCTAGCACTTTGAGCATCTCCAATGGATTGTTTCTCTAAATTCATGATTATTTCCTCTTTCCAAAAGAATAAACATAGAGATAAAAAATAAAAATAGAAAAAAATAAAATAAAAAAATTAATAAAAAACAAGGATGAGGTGGTGGAAATATGAGCAAAAAATGTTTCCTTGTACTATTGCCCTAAACAAACTAGTAGCATTACCATCTTGGACTACGGATCTTTTGGTTGTTCATGATTACAAGGTGAGTTATATAAATGCTTTTCAAATTAGTACTTTTACCATTTATGAAAGATGACTTTTCTATGATTAACTTGTTAGATTACTTGAGAAGACCAAACAAGTGTAAGTTTGCAATGATTAATTGTTGCACTACCTTAACTCTAGTGGCTTTAAAGATCTAGAAGTCACTCTTAGATGAAACTCTAGTAAACTTAAATGTTACTTTAATCAAGTCCTAATCCAAAGGTTGAAATCTTATTTGATCATGATGGGTGCATCCATGTTTATTGCCCTAGCAAAGCACAATATGTAGATTTGATTGTTTAGTGTAACCAAAGGAACCAAAGAGAGGTTTTTAGTAATATCAAATTTAGGGACCTATCCTACCTACATGTAGGGAGGGAGAAAACCAAACTAAATTCTTATACTTTTAGATGATTTTGAGGTACTTCACTTAATTTAGCTCCATCAATGGTTAAACCATAGAATAATTCGGTCTAGATGGATTTGGAAGCAATAGTGCTACCTTGCATCTTTGAAGGGGGAGTTGGAGATCTATCCTTATAATAAGTGATGAATGGAACTAGTAGAAGATCCCTTATGAAGCATGGTAAATGCTAACATGCTTTAATGAGCTAATTAAATTGTTAACTATGGATCTAGTGATGTTGCACTTTTCATTCTCCTCTTTATTTCATTTAAGGTCTTAACACACATACATATATCTCTAGTTCATTGTTATACATGCAAGAGGTTAACTAAGGTAAAATAGAGGATGAGATTTGGCTATCCAAACAGTGGACTTGCATTTGATGCTAATGTCACACTAGTTATTAAGAATCCATGGGTGTTTCATCGATGGGATATACAAAGGCAACAAGGTAGAAGCTTGCTGTGGGAAGGATCCACTTACAAATTTTATCATTATGATTAAGTGAGCTCTATGCTTAATTTCCTATGGGTTGGTAAATATTTCTTTGTATAAAGCACTTCGTTGATCTCCTGCTAGAGTAGTGATGACTTTATTAACATTAACGATTAACCATGACATTTTTCTTCTTACACATATTTAATTTGTTAATTAATTTATAGCTTTAAATCTAACTATATTTAATTGTAATCTTCTATAATCCCTTGCATTTTCTTCTCTTTCCCTTTCTACTATTTTAACAATGAGATTTTGCAATTTTCTAAGTTTAAGCTTTCATGCATTGTTATGCACATTAATTAAATTGTTTAAAAGATTTTTTTTGTTCCTTAGATAGCTTATTTATGGATCTGTGGATGACATTTTTATTTTATTTTATTGATCAAGTAATCAAATTCTTTTCATTTCTCATCACCAATAAAAACTCATTATTTGATTTTCTTTACACGAAGGGTTGCAATTTGTATTCTGTTTTGAAAACCTTTAAGCCAATGACCCTCGATAAGTGTAGGAGAACTTCTATTGACATAGACAATTTCAAATTTCCCAGCTTTGTGGCTTGTGTAGAAGATCCAGCTATGGATGAAAATTGAAGCATATGGTCTAATTCTATAGGAGTAGGAAGTGAATCTTAGACAATTAAACCTCACTTTACTTTGCTAGATGATTTGCTTGATGTTGTCATTCAAGATTTCTCAAAGCATTATTTCATTATATTTTTTGCTAAAAAGATCTTACCTACATCAATTTTGAATAATTGGATAAAATTCACTATATCCATTGAGGTATGTCCAATGTTCTTATTCTATATTTAAATAAGGTTTTTTTTCTTTTTTAATTTGAAAAATAGGAACTAACAAATAATATGATTAAGAATACTTCATGGTTTGGGCATGATAGCTTTTTAGTATTACACAAATGACAAGAAGAATTTGATCTTGCTAAAGCACAAAAAATAAATTTGCCAATTTGGATTGAATTCTCCAATTTGCTTATGTTTTCTTCCTTTAATCATTGATATTACTAACACAATTGGAAAAGTGTTATTTTTAGAAAAAATAAAGGGGTTTCTATGCTTGGCCAATTAGAAGTATTTATGTAGAATTGTATTTAAGCAATGAACTTCTATCTTCTATTGAGCTAGCACACAAATGAAAGATTTTGGAACAAAAAATTTCTCATATTACCCTTCCTAATGCATGTTTTTATTATCATGAGCCATCTAACAAGGTTTTTAACTATTCCAAACTAATCACCAAAAAGTTGTTGAAGTTAAATTAGCTAAAGAAATTATGGTTTCAAATGCTACTTTTTAAAATTCTAACAAAGGGGTTATGAATGCTTTAGATGAAATATTACAAAAGCAAATGAATCCTCAAAAAGATGGATGGACAGAGGTAAAGTAGTGTTAGATAAAAATAGAGTAGGTACCACCTTCAAAATGATACAATGCTTTTAGGAGATTCTCATACTTAGAGGAATGAAAGTAGTACATCATATGCAACAATCCTAAAGTGAAAAAGCTCAAGAACTCCAAAAATTATTACTTGCCAAACTCATAAGCCAATTGTTTCTAATTTTGGGCAAGTTAATCGTTTTTATTCTATGATGGATATCAAAGAAGAAACTTAGTTGGAAGTTGTGCCCTCATAATGTTCATCTCTTAAAATGTTATGGCATTTGTCTAATATCATTATCATAAATGTGATTTTTTATATCTTTAATAGATTTAAATAGGTGATTTTAATATGACTTCAATAGCTTATTTTTTATGCCTAGGAGAAGATATTTTCTTACAAACCATCAAGTTGGAAGAGGTGGTGTTCTTCTTTGTGTTTCTACAAAACATTCTTTTCCCATCATTGATTTTGGTTTTCTCTTAGGAACTAGAGATGTTTGGATTATCTTAAATGTTTTTGGTGTACTTTTTAACATTTTCAGTATATATGATTCATGTGATTCCCAAATGTTGGCACATTTATACCATATGATGGAGCAAACTGTAACAACTATCTTATTTTCTTAAAATTATTCTGGCACATTAGAATAATTTTATTAAGTTGGATACATAGACTTCTTTAAATTCAAAGATGATAAAATCATGAGAACAGTTAGGCATTTCATAATTGGAATGGGTATATTCTAGATATGGTTGATCAAAAAAGTGTAATATATGCTTTATTGGATTACCAGTTCGTCTCAATTTGCTTTACACTTTATAAATCAATGTGTATACGATCATGAGTGTAATGGAGATTTATCTTGGATTTCTTAATAGTGACTGCCATAGTATGTTTTCAGAAAAAAAAAATATTTGAATGAAAAATTGAATTATTATACTAAGAAATAAAATGCAGAGTTTAAGAGAATGAATTATGTAGCAATGTAAAAAGAAATTCAAGGAAGATAACCTAAGAAAGTGAACCTTATACATAGGTTATATGGATACTTGCAACAAATCTCCAAGGAAACAGTATGCAAATAAAATTCCCAAAATCATAGAGTTTTATTCTCTAAATAATTCCAATAATGGTTGTATTATAAATAATTTATCAATGTGAATAGCTACTGGGATGCTATTAGATGCATTAATAAAATCTAACTAGAAGTTATCCAATATAGAACAAAACTGTGTAGTCGAATGCATAAGTCTTGAAAATAAAAACAAAGATACAATACTAGATTTTCAAAATTATCGATTTCATCAAAAGGAATAAAAAAAGAGAAAACATTCATAGTATTATTACATACATTATGATTAAAAAAAGAATTTAGAACCCGAGCACCACATCTATTGACAACATAAATTCTTAATGTGCTCATTGCTATTGATTTATCAAAATTGATTCTAAAATTTTGGAGTTGTTGTTAGACACCCATGTTTAGCACTTGTCATTCCTATGCAAGGAAGCATCATGCAAAATGTCTTTTCTTGTACAAAGTTAAAACCCTAATCTCCATTGTATCAAGCATCTGCAACAGACACAAAAATCACAAAAATGATTCGCTGTACTTTAGAATTAGAAAGGGTAAGCTCCTAACCTAGAAATAAAAATAAAAATAAAAACACCTTGGATGTTCTTGCACTCTATTTGCACTCCCAAATTCCTCGTGAAAACATGAGTTCATATCACATGAGAAAGAAAAAAACAGCAAGCACTGATAGGGTATCAAAGCATCAACATCACCAATGACCTCATTGTGACTTCATGGTAGTAGCAAGAGTAGTTCTTTAGGCCAAGAGAAGTTCCATTTTTTGCCATTTTCAAGATTTGGTAGGCAAACACGAAACCTAGGGTTTGTTGTTGTACCAAAATAAAATTCAAAACGCAACAAAGAAGGCCATCACGGAAACAACAAGAGCAAATTGATGGTGCCATTAAAAAGAGCTCATCCATGGACGGGAAACAAAACAATAATAATGCGACTTCTCTTCCATCACTGTTGGCACAAATTTAGATGGAAAATCTGCAATGACTACTAGAGCCGTAACTGTGAGACTTCGACAACTCAAGATCTGGGAGTGTGTGTGGTAAGAGGGGCAGCAAAGGCAGACAAGCAGCAACTAATGGTGGCACCACAACACAAGACCAAGACCAAGACAACATAAGCCATGGGGACTATGTGGACCTTCAAAGGGTTACACATCAACGTGAATGTATTGACACACAAAGCCCTAAGCCCACATAGCCTTATTTTTATTACAAATATTATCAGCATTACCACATACAAGATCATTTTTTAAAAAAACATAAAAAGGAAGTTTTTATAGTTTAAGAGAAGAATTTATAAACATTTGACAATTACAACTTTATTTTTTATGGAGATTAAATATTTTTCAAAAAAAATATAACTTTCTATGGTTATCTCCATGATATTTTTTGCCAAGAAAAAACTTGGCAAGCATAGCTCAAATTTCTAATAATTTCCTATGGAAGTTAGAACTTCTAGGGTGGTTATAAATTAGTCCCCTAGATATTTGTAATACCCTTAACTTCTCATTATTATTGTAACTACCCTAAGGACACTATAAAATGGCCTTAAAGGGTAGATTGTAAAAAGAGCGGATTGGGAGAAGCATACTTAGAAGAAATATTAAAGATTGTACAAGCATGGCTTGTTAAAGACATCAATTTAGCTTCTTTGTTTTAATCCTGTGAGTTCATTTCTTCGCATGTTGTTTTAGTTGTTTAGCTAATAGTTTAGATAGTATCGTGCTTGGCATTTAATTTTTTGATTTTTCTTAGGTTGCTATTATATCTTTGTTTTGCGCAATATTAGACTTCTATTAAGGTTTTCCATAAAGAGCTTATGTTGTTGAAAAGCCTATAGAGTAATTTAATTGTAATGTCTTAATAAAATTGGCTTTTTTGACCATAGAGGATCTAGGAAAATCTTTGGTATTTTGAGATGACTAAAATAGCTTCATTATTTTAAAATGTATTTCCTTAGCATTTCAATCCTAAAATTTTCAAATTTTTTAAGGCTCTATTGAATGCAATTCTTGATAGCTATTAGCTAGCAAAAATAGTAGTTCGTACCTTGTCATTTATGAACCATTTTTGGTAGTGTCATAAGATTGTTCTTTACTAAATTACTTGTTGACCTTAGAGGGTTTGGAAAATTTATAGTTAGATTGAATTAAAATAGCTTTATTGCAAAGTGTTTTCTTGTGTCAATTTATCTTGCTTAAATATTTGAGGTTTCACACAAATCTTCTTTCTTTTCTATTGTTTTAATTTCATTGAATCTCGCTCTATTTCTAGTTTTCTTGTGAAATTTTCTCTTTGGGGGAAATTAAGAGTAGATTGACATAATTGTGCTTAAATGTTTTTGCAAAATTTTATTTGTTACACATAACGCACTATAGGGACTATATAGACTAAGTGATTGAACAAAATAGGAATCTTCAACAATTCATAGTATTTGACAAAGTTAGCTAAATTCCTTTTATGAAAGCCAATTACAGTTTCATACACAACCCAACCATTTCAACATTTAAAACAACAAACACATACTTACACTTAGTTTGTTTCATAACCACTAAGTCTATTTGGAGGTATCTGGACCTTGGTGTTGCTAAAGACCAGTAAGCACCTAAACCCTGTTTGAAAAAACACCTTCACTTCCCATGACCCCGATCATGAGACTCGAAGGCCCCAAACATTGGTGGTCCTATCCCAAATAGTTGCCAATAGTTTTTCTAGTGCTAGAAGAAGGGAAATTTATCATCGAAGTTCATAAGCCTGATAGTGCTAGTGCACCAATAGTTTTTCTGGCACATTAGTTACCTATGTTCATTACATTCAAAAAGATCAATAGTCCTAGCACATCAATACTTCTTTTTGTTGCTAAGAGGGCTTAATAAATTAGATACTATTTTTGATTCATGACTAAATAGACTGATAGTTTAGAAGATTTCAAGGTTCTAAAGAAATTCTTAATTATAAGACTAATTATTCATCAGAAGAAGAACAGAAAAAAATTCTTGAATTTGGCACAAGTAGTGGAGTAAAGACCAGAAAGATAAGAAGATCACCCCTTCTATCTAGTTTATTAGTCTATAAAAGAAGGACAAAGAAGTATAAGAGTTCAACAATCAAAGGAATTTTAATAGGATGGCAAATCCTTGGCAAGAAGTTACACCATTAGGATTTCCAAACTACAATAATATTCCTAAGGTAGTTTACAAATATTTGCCTAAGTCTTTTATTCCCAGAAAAGCTTACTTAGCTTAAAACTACATCCACTTATTTGAATTAGCTTTAACTCATGCAAATATTCAACATTAAGACCAAGCTTGTAGGTTTTTTGTAGTAAATTTAAAGGATATGGCTCAAATTTGATATTCAAACTTGCCTACCCACAGTATCACAAGTTGGGATGATATGAAAAGTCTTTTCTCGGACCAGTTTGGTAATTAATTAGATCAACAACAACTATACTATGGACTAGTACAAGCTAAGCAAGGTGTCAAAGAGTTGATTAGAGATTTCAACATTAAATTTCAACGAATTTGTGGGCTCTTTCAAAGACAATATAGACCATTTGATGAAATGCTTAGAGACACCTATCTTAAGGTTGTAAATCCCAATATTTCAAATTTGGTTGAGGAGAACATCAAACTTACTAACATTGAATGACTACTTTAGTGAAGCTATACATTTAGAAAAAAAACTAAACTTGAACAGACAAGAAATTATCACAACTCAAAAAAGAGAAGAAAAAGTCAAAATCCCTGTACAAGATTTTGCTCAACTTAAAGCATTACTAGGGTCATCTTGTATTAAGATAGAACAAGAATTAGAAAGCAAAGAATCTGAAAAAGGGTAGTTAATGAGAGACTTTTCCAACAAAGTAGTGAAACTAGAAAAAGCTTTGGAAAAAGCTAAAATCAAGGAAGAAAAGAAAAATGGAAAACATAAACATCAGGATACTAAGTTAGTAGAATATGAAGATGAAAATGATGTTTTTATGTCCAAATTCCTTGATATTGAATCAAATAATGAGCTATCTAGTGTTCATTACGCAAGCAAATCTTCTACCAATGGATCTAGTGATACCTCTTCTCTATAAAGTTTTGAGGAGGATATATCATCAGATGAATAGTGTAATAACAATGAAGAAAATGGATATAATATATGATCAAAAGAAAGATTAACTACTTCTAGGCCTCCAAACGTTATTTCTAATCCATCTACTAAAAGAAAAGTTTTTGAACCAAGTAGAAGAGAGAAGAATAAAAGTAAAGAACACCACATAGAGCAAAATACTCAAAATTAGTCTTTTAAATGGATGAAGCAATTAGATTTTTATGGAGATGGAGAATATGATTTAATTGAAGATCTTAAACATGTCAAGGCCAATATCAACATGTATTAATTATTACAGATAGGAGATTAACAAAGAAAAGGTTTAGAGCTTATTAAAGGTAAAAAGAGAGTTGGAGAATCAAAGTTAAGCAATGTGTCTAACATTAATAAGATAGCAAAAATTAGCTATGATTGTACTCTTGATGAAGAAGCTCATCCTTTTCTTTTGACAATGAGATTACAAGACAAATATCTTCATAATTGTCTAGTTGATTCTGGAGCTACCTTTACTATTATATCATTGAGTATATGCCAAAAAATTGGTTTGGTTCTTGAACAATCCAAAAAAAAGATCATTCAAGTGGACAAAAGCAGAGTGAAGATTGTAGGTCAACTACCCAATGTTTAATTGAAAATAAATTTTGAACTCCATATCAAAAGTAGAATAACTATTCAAGTGGCAAATATACCAGATTCACATAGTCTTTTATTGAGTAGAAGTTGAAGTAAGAATTTCTCCAGTTACATATTAACAGATTATTCTCATATGTGGCTACCTTGGAAAAGGGAACCAAATCAAATATGCATATACAATGAACCTTTGATAAATGAAAACATTACTTTGAATGGAAATAATAAAGTCTTTGAAACAAGAGCTTTTGAAACCAAAATTTTCACACTTCAAAAAGTTGATAACTTGGAAAAATAGGATTCTCAAGATGAGAGCAAGTGGGAACTATACTTTGATGGTTCTTGTAACTCCAAAGGTGCAAGAGCTGAAGTAGTTCTAGTGAAAGATGATTCTTCAAAAATATTCAAGGAAATTTACCTATCTTTCCCTTGTACAAATAACAAGGCTAAATATGAAGATTTAAGTACTGGAATTAAAACAACATTGGAAAAAAGAATCAAGGTAATCATCATAAAGGAGACTCAAGATTAGTTTGTAAGCAAATTAAAGGTAATTGTGTAGTAAAAAGCTTATTCTTGCAATCCTATAAATAGCTTGTCTGCAAAATGCTAAATCAATTTCATCACTATAAAATAGAACATATAGGTAGAAAGGATAATTATATAGCAAATGACTTGGTGAAAGTAGCTTCATCATTAGATGTGAAAGGAATAGAAATTTATGAAGTTGTAATGATCGAGAAAAAACATCAGCCATCGGTACCAAATAACATAAAGCATTTACAAGTATTTGAAGATGATGATCAATTTCTTAGATTCTTAAGGAATAATAAGAATTCAAAAGTCAAATCATACCTAAAACAACATCAAGGTTTAAGACATATTCTATTCCCAAAAAGGTGATTGATTATGAACATGAGTTTAGCAAAAAATTTATTACTAGAAAAGGTATATAGAATCCAGATGATCAAGCTTTTGAAGTAGTAAACCTTGGATCTACTGAGATACCAAAGATGTTAAATGTGTCAAAAGAAAAGGATTCATTTTTCAAAAAATTTATTATTGCTCCTAAAAATAATTTGAAAAATTTTGCTTAGTCTTACAATGATCTTAAAATTTTTAGACCATATGTGATAACACATAAATTTCCTTTAGTAAATAGTTGTAAGAAAATTAAACAAAAATAAAGGAAATTTAATCCATCATTTGAGCCAACTATGGAAGCTAAGATTAAGAAGTTATTACAAGCCTTAATTACATATCCAGTTTGATATTCAATATGGCTTCCTAATCTTGTTCTAGCAAGAAAGAAGAATGGCAATATTAGACTTTGTGTAGATTTTAGAAATTTGAATGAAGCCTCTGAAAAAGATAAATACCCACTTCCTAGAATTGATGAAATTTTGATCAAAGTATCAGGTTGTCAAGTATATTCTTTCTTAGATGGTTTTTTAGGCTATAATTAGATCATGGTAGATAAGGGTGACAGATATAGAATAGCATTTATCAACAAGTGAGGAACTTTCACTTACTAAACAATGCCATTTGGATTGTCAAATGTTGTAGGTACTTTTCAAAGAGTAATGGATTTAGCCTTTAAAGGTCTAATAGGTGAGTTCATTATAGTTTATTTGGATGATAACACCATCTTTTCAAAAAGGAAGGAAGATCATATTGGTCATCTTTAATAAGTTTTTGATAGATGTCGTGAGTATGGTATTTCATTAAATCCTAAGGCATGTATCTTTGGGGTTAAGTCTAGATGTTTGCTAGGACATATAATTTATCAAAAAGGAATTGCTATAGATAACTCCTGAATTCAAGTAGTACAGAATATCGAGCATCCTACGAGTAAAAAGTTTCACAAATCTTTCTTTGGAAAGATAAATTTTATTAACAAATTTATCCCTGGATTCACTAAAATTACTAAACCTTTGATGCATATGCTAAAGAAATATGTTCTAGTAGAGAAAACACTAGAATCAAAAAGATCCTTGGCAAAAATTTAAAAAGCCATTCAAGTAGCTCCATACTTGGTAAAACTAAAATTGAAAAAGTATTTCTGATTATATGCTTTTACTTCAAATGATTCAATTGCTACTATTTTAACTCAAAAAGATGATGGTCAAGATGAACCAATTGGATTTTTTGAGTATCAATTGAAAGGTTCAAAATTAAATTATTAAGACTTAGAAAAACAAGCAATTGCAATCATTAAAGCACTTTAGCATTTTAAATATTATTTGGAAAGCTCATTAGTTCACATTATGTTAATAGAACCTATAATCAAACAATTGTTAGCTCAAAATGAAATTGGAATGTAAAGAGGAAAGTGGCTCATAAAGCTTCAAGGTTTCATATTTTCATTGGAAATATGCAAAACCATTAAAGGAATGGGATTAGCCAAGTTAATGGCTAGAGAAAATGAAGTATATGTACTTAAGACTCATGAGAGAAACTAGTATGATGAAATTCTAGAATTCCTTGATACAAAAAAGGTTCTAAATAATTTAATTGCAATTTAGAAAAGAGCTTTCTTCAAAAAGGAAAACAAATTTTTGATTAAAGATGGAATCTTGTATAGAAAGGATTTCAGAGGGGTTTTGTTAGGATGTGAACACAATGATCATATCAATTCCATTTTAGAATAGTTTCATGATCATTCTAATTTATTTCATGAGTCCACTAAGTCTACTATGCAACATATACTCCGCTATGGTTATTATTGGCCTAGTATGTATTAAGATATTAGTTTAAAAATTCATGTTACAAATTTCATATTCATGGGTCAAAAATCAAAAGAGCTAAAGCTCCCTTAAAATTGGTAATTGTGGATAGACCATTTCAGCAATGGGATTTAGATTTTGTTGGGACAATTTCTCTTTCAAGAGCTAGGCATAAGTTTATTCTCAAAACTACCAATTACTTTACTAAATGGTCTGAAGCAAAAGCTCTAAGAAAAAGTTCAGCATCAAACATGATTAAGTTCTTGAAAGATCATATTCTAAGTCATTTTGGTCTACCTAGAGTGTTGGTATTAAATAATTGGCCTACTTTTTAATCTAAAGAATTTATAACATGGGCATAAAAAATCCATCTTTCTATTTTCTTCTTCAAATCATTATCCTCAAGAAAATGGCTCAATTGAATCTACAAATAAAAATTTTATTTCCAATATTAAAAATTTAATAGATGGGAATTCAGGAAATTAGATTAATTACTTGCAATCTACATTATGAATTGATCATATTAGATTTAAGAAGGCTATTGGAAAGTTAGCTTATAACTTAGTCTATGCATTGCCCACTAGAATTATGAACAAGATTATAAGTTTGGCCTCATATTTTGTGTAAAAATATAGTGAGAAAATCAATAAAGATAGAAGTTTCCTAACCTTGCTCATCAAAAGGGAAGCCAAAATGAATAGAGCTAAGATAATTAATTAAAGAATTTTTCTCAAGTGAAAAGGTGGTTCAATAAAAAGGCTCTAAAAAGAACTTTTAAAGACAGTGATCTAGTATCATTATGGAATATAAAGAAGCCAAATACATTTTTAGAAATATGGACTATTCCATTTCAAATCAAGAAATAGTTATGGAAGGACACCTACAACTTATTGACGTTAAGTGGGATGGAATTGCAGTTTTCGTATAATGTTTTACATATAAAACATTATTTTGGACAACTGCCCTTAACTTATATATATATACTAGGAATTTCAAATTTACCTTACACTATATAAAGAAATGTGAATTGCTTGGAAATACATCATTTCTCAATTCAACACTTAAGTGAAAAAGCAAGTGAAGTGTTTAAGTGTGAGGTAGAAAGATGGTTCTTGGAGAGATGGTAGCAAGAAGGCCTTTTATTTCATATGTTATAGGATGCTGCCCATAGCATGTCTTGAGAGCCTATTATAAGGCAACCACTCATGGAGAATCTAGTGAAAGCCCTTTCTTACTTTGGCTTTTAGATGAGTTTAGATTTCTCACTAGTGGACTCTCTATACATTCCAATGTTTGGGACAGCTTTCATGAATGCATCATTAGAGCTAAATACCAAGGAGAGTCTAATAAATATGATTCTTAGGGAGTGGCTTTCATGTATCAAGACATAGAAGTAACTAGTTGGGGAGAACCTCAAAAATCAATAGCCAAAAGTGTTGGGTGAGAAAGAAACAAAGACAATTGTTAAAGACAAAGGTGAAAACCAAGTTGAGGCTTCAACTAGGCAAGAAGAGGAAAGCTGAGCATTCATCATGACTAAAATTACATATGAGAGGATTCACAATATGAAAATCCCTAAAAGAGTTACTTTAACTATTCTTTTTCCACCTACAAAATAGTTTGTATGAGATTATGTTTGTACAGTTTCCTAAGTTTTATTAGGAATGAGGTTTTTATTTCATCAAACCTTTCAAGAAAAGATTTCTATTTTCTATGTAAAAACAAAATGTTTCCAATAAAATCTATGTTTCTTAACGAAGGTGCAAAAAGGGTGGTAAGAAATGATATGATGGAGTAAACTATAACAACTATCTTATTTTCTAAAAATTATTCTAGCAAATTAGAATAGTTTTATTAAGTTGGATACATAGTCTTCTTTAAATTCAAAGATGATGAAATCATGAGACCAATTGATCATTTCATAAGTGGAATGAGTATATTCTAGATATAGCTGATGGAAAGAGTGTAATATATACTCGGTTGGATTACCAGTTCGTCTTAATTTGCATTACACTTTATAAATCAATGTATATACCGTTGTGAGTGTAATGGAGATTTGTCTTGGATTTTCTAATAATGACTGCCACAGTATGTTTTTAGCAAAAAAATATTTAAATGAAAAGTTGGATTATTATACTGAGAAATAAAAAGCATAGTTTAAGAGAATGAATTGTGTAGCAATGTAAAAAGAGAGTCAAGGAGCATAACCTGAGAAAGTCAAACTTATACATAGGTTTATATGGATACTTGCAACAAATCTCCAAGGAAATAGTATGCAAATAAAATTCCCAAAATCACAGAGTTTTATTCTCTAAATAGTTCCAATAACTGCTATATTATAAACAATTTATCAATGTGAATAGCTACTATGATGCTATTAGATGCATCAATAAAATCTAACTGTAAGTTATCCAATATAGAAAAAAACTATGCAGCAGAATGCATAACTTTTGAAAATAAAAACAAAGATACAATATTTGATTTTCAAAATTATTGATTTCATAAAAAGGAATAAGAAAAGAAAAAAAATTCATAGTATTATTACATACATTATGCTTAAAACAAGAATTTAGAACTTGAGCACCACATCTATTGACAACACAATTGCTAATGTGTTCATTGCTATTGATTCATCAAAATTGATTCTAAAGCTTTGGAGTTGTTGCTAGATGCTCACATTCTACACCTACCATTCCTATTCAAACTAAGCTCATATGGGAAAGCCCTAAGCAAGCAAGCATCATGTAAAATGTCTTTGCTTGTACAAAGTTGAAACCCTAATCTCCATTGTATCAAGCATTTGCAATAGACCCAAAAATTATCAAAATGATTTTCTGTACTTCAGAATTAGAAAGGGTAAGCTCCTAACCTAGAAATAAAAATATTAAAAAAAACACCATGGATGTTCTCATGCTCTATTCATGCTCCCAAATTCTTCATGAAAATGTGAGTTCAAATCACATGAGGAAAAAGAAAATGGTAAGCAATGATAAGGTATCAGAGCACTGACATCACCAATGCCCTCATTGCAACTTCATGACAACAGTAGGAGTAGTTCTGTGGGCCTAGAGAAGTTCCATTTTTTTGGTTGTTGTTCCATTTTCAATATTTGGTAGGCTAACACAAAACACATTTTTTCTTGGTCTACCAAAATAAAATTCAAGGTGTAGTAGAGAAGGCCACCATGGAAACAACAAGAGCAAATCCATGGTACTATTGGAAAGAGCTCATCCACCAGTGGGAAATAGAGCAACAATAACACGGCTTCTCCTGCATCATTGTAGGCACAAATTTAGATGAAAAATTTGCAACGACTATTAGAGGCATGGCTATGAGACTCCAATGCCTTAGGATTTGGAAGTGTGTGCAGTAAGAGGGGTAGCAAAGGTAGATAGGTACCGGCTAATGGTGGCACTACAACACAAGATCAAGACCATGCAGCTTCTAGCATGAAAGCCACAAGGACTGTGTGAACCTTCAAAGGGTTACACATCAATGTGAATGCATCGATAAACAAAGCCCTAAGGCCATAGACTGAGTTTTATTATAAATATTATTAGCATTACCACATACTAGATCATTTTTTTAAAACATAAAAAAGGAGGTTTTTATGGTTTAATTGAACAATTTATAAACATTTAACAATTACAATTTTATTTTTTATGGGGATTAAAAAAATTTCAAAAAAATATAACATCCTATGGAAGTTACAACTATATCCCCTTGATATTCATAAGGTTGTAATTACCCACAAAAAAATTGCCAACTATGGCATGTATTTCTCTAATTTTTATAACTTCCTGTGATTATCTCCATGATATTTGTTGCCAAGAAAAGACTTGGCAACCATAGCTCACATTTCTAATAACTTCCTATGGAATTTATAACTTCTAGGGTGGTTATAAATTAATCTCTTAGATATTTGTAATACCCTTAACTTGTCATGATTATTGTAACTACCCAAAGGACACTATAAAAGGGCCTTAAAGGGTATATTGTAAAAAAGGGAGATTGGGAGAAGCATACTTAGAAGAAATATTGAAGATTTTGAAAAAATTACTTGCTACAAGAATCAATTCAGCTTCTTTATTTTAATCCTATGAGTTCATTTCTTTCCATTTTGTTTTAGTTGCTTTGCTAATAATTTAGATAGTGTTGTGCTTGCATTTAATTTTGGGATTTTTTTAGGTTGCTTTTATAGCTCTGTTTTTGCACAATATTAGATTTATATTAAGGTTTACTATAAAGAGTTTATGTTATTGAAAAGCTTCTAAAGTAATTTAATAATAATTTTTTAACAAAATTACCTATTTTACAGATAGAGAATCTAGAAAAATATTTGGAATTTTGAGATGAATGAAATAGCTTCATTATTTTAAAGTATATTTCCTTGGTATTTCAATCCTAAATTTGTCAAATTTTTTAAGGTTCTATTGAATGCAATTCTTAACAGCTATTAATTAGCCAAAATAGAAGCTCGTACCTTGCCATTTATGAAGCATTTTTGGTAGTGTAATAAGATTGTTCTTTACGAAATTGATTGTTGAGAAATTGATTATTTTTTTGTGTGAATTTATCTTAATTAAATATTTGAGGTTTCACACAAATCTACTTCTTTTATTTCTTTTTATAATTCCATTAAATCTTGCTCTACTTCTAGTTTTCTTGCAGAATTTTCTCTATGGGGAAAATTATGAGTAGATTGGTAGAATTGTGCTCAAACGTTTTTGCAAAATTTTATTTGTTACAAGTAACATACTATAGGGACTATATAGACCAAGTAATTAAACAAAATAGGAATCTTCAACAACTCATAATATTCAACAAAGTCAACTGAATTCCTTTTATGAAAGCCAATTACAGTTTCATACACAACCCAATTTTAACATTCACAATAGTAAACACATACTCACGTTTAGTTCATTTCATAATTACTGAGTCTATTTCGAGGTATTTGGGCCTTGGTGTAATCAATGACCAACAAGCACCTAAACCCTATTTGAAGAACACCTTCACTTACCATGATCCCGATCACAAGACCTACAGGCCTCCACAAGAAAGAGCTCTACATTGATCTCAACTTTACAATGATCTTCCTGATGCTTTTTTGATTATTTTGTAGGGAATTTAATATGCCAAAAAATAACTCGAATAAAATAGGAGGGATACCTTTTACTTTTCAACAAGATGAATGGAGAGCTTGCTCTTCCTTTAGGAACAAGTTTGTACTTTCAAATCCTAAAGTTGGTGGATATCATAAAGATCTAGGCTAGTTTACTTGGTCTAACTATAGATCTAGCTCACTAAGAAATTTTTCTAGATTAGATAGAGATTATCTTTCTGCTTCTCCAGATTTATTCTTTGAGTCTTAGCATAGTTTATTTATTAGAGCATAGTCAAAATGCACTATTTCAAATCATTTATCCACCAAGTTTTCAAGTCAAAGAACAAGCCATGTGAATCTTCCCTCTATAATTTTTTTCACTAAGACTCATTTTTTATTTGATAAAAATTTTCAAAGGTCCTTTCAGCATGTTTAGAACTTGGTTCTAAGACTAGCAAATTCTAATGGCTTTATTGAAAGTTGGAAAAATGATATTCTTCGCAATGAGATTTTTAAGACACTTTGGTACATGTTTACCTAAAATGTTTCAAGTTGTTACTATTAAAACTAGGCAAAAAAATTCATCAATTGATAGACTATTTATCTCATACCTCTCATGATGAAAGTGTTCAACTGCAGCTTGTGAGCATTCAATAGTAGCAAAAACATTTTGAAAATCACAAGGTGTAAGATGATTTACTTAAGTGTTAGTTATCTTGATTAAAAATAGGGTATAGAGCTTCAAAATAAATTCTTAAACTTTTAAAAAGATCCTTAAATGACTTATTAAATTGATGAAATTCATGTTAATGGTGAGATACCCTCTACTTTTATAGATATTTTAGATGCTTTCTTTGCTCATTATTCAGATGTGCTTACTTCACAAGGTATTGATAAAGAGGCTTTAGATTTTTGTACATTTCCAACTCCCACTTATTCTTACTCTATTTTGGAAGATGATGGCATGTTAACTATGCAAGATTCTAAAGATGCTCTTTTCTCTATGGCTAATCACAAATCTTTTGGTCTCGAGGATCTACTCTATGGGTTTTATAGAGAATTTTGGGATGATATTACTATTGATTTTTTCAACATGTATCTAGACACTCTATCTAAAGGTTCTCTTGGTCAAATGATTAATCAAGGTTTGATAAAACTCATTCTGAAATCAAGTAATAAAATTGAGATTACTAATTGATGATCTATCACTTTGTTGAATGTTAGCTATAAGATTATTGCTAAGGCTCTCGGTTTAAAAGTTTGAAGACATTTGCCTCAATTAGCCAAAGAATAATAAGCTTTTTTTATTCTAGGTAGATTTATTTTGGATAATGTTTACATAGCTGCAGAGATAATAAATTTATCCATGGATACTAATCAAGATATTTTTCTTCTAAAATTAGATTATGCTAAAGCTTATGATAAGAAGGAGTAGCCTTTTATTTTGGCTATGTTACAGAAGTTAGACTTGGGTTTTTCTTTTATCTCTCATGTTAGAATGTTATTTTCCTCTACTAGTGCCAAGATATTCATTAACAAGAGTTGTTCTTCCACTATTTCTTTTCAAATATTAGTTAGGGAAGGTTGTCCTCTGACTCCTTATCTTTTTATTCTTACTGTTAAAGCTTTTGGTTATATTTTATAGCACTATCTTCTTCAAGATAAGATCAAAGGTTTATTTCTTCCAATTTTTCAATGTTTGATGAGTGGCGAGGTACCCCTACACTCAACCATACGAATACAAGAGTTTTCACGCGTGATCCGGTCGAACTCCGTAGACGGACTAGTTGTGGTACCTAGACAATTAGCCTTAGGTCATAATTCATTGTCTTCCCACCTAGACTAGTATTATGGTTTTCACGTATGGTTTAGTCTAGAGGGAGGTGTATGATGGGTTTTTACTCTAATGCTACTCCTGAAGGCAATGAAAAGTAACAATTACTAAGCTAAGAGAGAAAGGGTAAGAGAATCTAAACTAGCCTAAGTGCGATGAGCATCCATTCCTTGATTATCCGTACACATCTTGGACTTCGTGCATGACTACCACTGGGAATACCAAGCACAAATCCTAGGTACGCTACTGGGTTACCAAGTAGACACACTTAAATGCTCGTAATCAAGTCGTACTCATTCCGTGTTTTAACATGAGTTTAAGGGTGAGAGAGACTAATTAGGAAATCAGTAAATAATAATTAAATAAATAAATAAACAAAGTGAATGCTGCAATGATGAAGTAATCTCGATCTTTATTGCCAGTCATGTGCATGTCCAAGTACATCACACTCGAATAAAGGATGTCGTATAATTACATTCACCACACTGTGGGCATACATTGGAAAATATTCTATCTCTGGAGGGATAAAACTGCCAAAGTCTAGCTATAATCTAAACCTAAAACTGAGAAACAAGGGAGAGCCGCCTCTTATTTATAGGACTGGCGACGGGCTGTGATATCACGTCTGGGCATGCAATATCACATACGCGATATCGCGGCTGCCCCAAATAACATCTCATCATACCCCCACGACTGAATAAAAACTCATCCTCGAGTTACAGTGATTACACAGTGGATAGGTATGGGATTATTAGATGGAAACTTGGGATGATGCTGCAGTGTGGGAAAAAAACAAAATAAAGACACAACACACGGAATATGCTACAACTACAAAAATTTGGAACTCATGTAGTTCCAAGTGGCGGTGGCTCCTCCATTGGCACCTTTCCTTTGTCTTGTGCTCCAGGCTTTGAGGCTTGATGGCATTGAAGTATGGCCTGGAGCTTCTCCTCTTCGGTTTGAGGGTCTTGTGTCGTCCATGCTAATGTTCTAACATTTGACGGAGTCGGCACTTCCCACCGACAGGGTAGTTGTGGAAACATTTGGTTGGCCTTGACATACCAAGTCGCGAACACCCGTCGTTCCTCCTCATAGGCTCTGGCTTTATCCTTGTACTCATGAAAGTCTGCTAGCTATCAATCCAAGTTGGTTGTGACATCTTTCTGTCTCTGGTAGCTGGCTTTCACCACCTCAAGTTTAGAATTTGCAACATCCAGTTTCTCTGCCAGCTTCTTACACTCTGCAAATTCTGCTTCGTATTTGATGTGGGTGGTTGCTACCTGCTGCTTGAGCTCTGACCTCAAGTTCCCTACTGTTAACATGGCAAGATTGGCATATCTTAGATTTTTCAACTCCATGTACTCTTTCAAGTCTTGAATCTGCAGGTCCCGATTTTTAACTTCAGCTTGGTGGGCGAGGGCATATGTGTCCAATATGGCCCGCTAGTCAGTGTGTTGAGCATTGATAGTGTTGATTTGCACCTTTGCCATATGGATCTCCTTTTCAAGGACCTGTTTATACATCCCCACCTAATTGCGGAAATGCTCCTTCAACTTCTCATGTCGTTTAGCCTTGTTCTGCCACGCGCTTATCTCAATCGCTGACTTTTGATGAATGGCGTGTACCTCCTCCATTGAGAGGGTTCAATTTTCTTTGGCTAAATGGCTTATGTCTTAGTTGAACTAGATGAATTGTTGTCATAATTGATGAAAGTGTTCATCAAGAACATTCTTTTGCTTTTCTACAATGGTCAACCGAAGGTTGTCTGCAACCAGCTGCTTGTTTTCTTCTTGTAAGGCCTTGAGTGCCTTAAGATGCACATGAGTTTGTGCCTATGTTGCGAAGGCATCCCAAATAGCCTTCTCTTTCTCATCATCCACCCTTTTATTCTCCGCTATTAATTTGGTTAGGTGCTCTATTCTAAAATTTTCTAGCTGGTCTGCAAGAACAAATTGCAGAAGGTCCCACTGTGCTTCTTGTAAGGCCACAAGCTGCTTTTATACTTTTTGCACTTCAGCTTAGGCATGCTCGGCCCTTACTTCTATTAAGACCAGCTTCCCCTTTGTGGAAATGAGGTCTGATTGAATTGTTGTAACATCCTGAGGGATGTCGAATAGGGACGTCATTACTTACCCTATTTGAAGTAATCGATCAAGCACATCCTCATGTTCCGCAAGAGTCATTAAGGTTTCGGCCAAATTTTGAGCATCCCGTGCTCCTATGAGATCTGTCAGTGGCACAACAGGTACATTGAAGGATTCTTTGATGTAGTCTGTGACCACTTCTGTAGCTCCCGTGGCATTTTGGTGTTGCATGACCACTACGATGGCCCCTTCAACAGTCTCTAACTGCACCAGGGAAGATGCCGCGTTTCCTAAGATCTTTTGTGACAATCTACTTTTCCCTCCTCCTATGTGAATGGATACTTCCCCCCTTGTGCGATCCAGTGAAACCGTAGGCTGAATGGCATCATCCATGATGCAGAAGAGGTTTGCATCATCACGACTTCCCCAACTGACCGTCTCAACGATGGCCCTAAGATGGCTCATCGACGGTATGTAGTCTTGCGGTAGTGGTGGCTGATCCTGGCCTGTGCTATGCCCTACTTCTTGTTGTTGGCTAGGACCCGTGGCTGGAGGTTGACTGGGTCCAGCCATTTGTTCTTCTTCTTGTTCTGGTCCCAGCTCTTCGCCAGTGCTTTTCCTTGGAGCTAGCGCCTTTAGTAATTCAGCATATGAAGCAGTTTGAGCTTTTCAGAGGACATCATTGGTGTATCCCTGAATACCAGCATGTCGGCAAAGCTTTTTAATAAGATAAGGGAAAGGCAGCACCATCTTCCCTGTCTTTTGTTCTTCAAACCATCTCAGGATCTCTATCAAATATAGATGGGGTAGGTTAGCGTTAACCTTTCCCATCAACACTGCACATCCTCTAGCTGCATACGTCGATATTCTTTTTAGGCCCTTTGTGGGGAAGAGGTGATATGTTCCAATTTTGAAGTAAACCCTCTCTTCCGTCGTCAACTCACAAAATGTTTTATCTCTGCCATAAGCCTTCTCCAACCAATCCTTTCACACATCGGGGTCTGAACGGGAGGATAACCGAGCAACCTTGGACCTTGTATTCAAAAGGTTTAACACTTCCGAAATGGCCTACGTAGAGAAGTCAACTATCACACCACAAATATTAACAGTGGTGCCTTGCTCCTTATTGTGCCAAAATTGATACGTCTCTCCTAGGTACCAGGCACCGCTCTCAGAGAGGATAGGCCATAAGGGAGATCCTTTAAGGTGATCCCTAACGGCCTCAGGAGTAAACTCTACAAATGATTCAAAGTTCAATTCCACAATCACCGCAGTAAATGTGGACTTCTCGTGGATGGCCTGAACACAATCTTGGGGTAACATGAGTTGTTGTCCCGGTTCAAGCACTACAGCAGCACCTCCTTCTACCTGCCCGGACCGTTCGGTAGGAGGTTCGTCTTGATGAATGCTGAATGATTACTCCTCCTATTCTACATGTTGTCCAGTAGGTCTTTGTCTTTCACCTCTCCGAGATCGTTTACTTCCACCCTGGGTAGGACCTTCCTGTTGTCCACGTTTCGAGGCCATCTGCAATCACACGGGCCAAGCATTAGTAAGGTTATTTTTGAAGTTAAGTTATACCTTACTACTTGCCCTAATTAATGATCTTATGTTATCATGTGTGATAGTGCCCGAAATTTTATAATAATGAGTCTTGTGACTTAGGTGGTTTCCATTTTAGTTTCCCAGTATACCTAGGGATTAAATGATTTTTAGGCACAATTATTCTAAGTATTATAGTTAATTACCGTAGCTGATGTCCTTTGGGTGATGATAAATTTCAAAAAATGTTAGGCACTTTTCAGCAAGTGTCCCTCCCCCACGACAAAGTTGAACACTCTAGATTCAAGCAGGTTTAAACGGAATTAAAATCAGAGTACCAGTGAGTGAAATATAGTGAGAAAAGCAAGGGTCGCTCAATCGCAAGTCGCAAAGAAAAATTTCAAAAACTCCCCCATGTGAATGAAAAAAATGATGCTAAGTGTTGTGGGGGGATCACCTATTTATAGGTTGCAACGACGCGATATCATGTACGGTACATCGCATACACAATATCATGTCAGACGTGATATCGCGTACACGATATCACATCCCTAGTGATATGAGGCACAACAAAAATACCAAATTTTTAAAGAATTTTTTTGAAATTAACGGTGTAAGCTGAGGACATTGGGCTATTATGAAGGGGTTCTAGGGTAATTCCATAGGCACAATTAATGATGACGGTGTGGATTTTACCAATAAAACTTTGGATGGGAGAAAAAGGCTATGTAATAGTACATAGGAACATTGAAATTCAGAGGGATAATAGTAGGGAAAGAAAATCATTTAAAAATTATGCCAAGAGTAAGAAATGGTGTGTGTGAGCTATTTCATTAGTGAAGATTATGAAAAATTACACAAGTGGGTCCTCCCTAAAGCAGGTTTCAACCTATAATGCCCTTGTGTAACCACACTTAAAGTGTCTGTGGGCACTAGAAGGGTTAAATGTAATCTGCACTATCTCCACAAAACACACACATGTAAATATCACCGAAATGAGGTGAGAATTCTATGCTACGTAGGACACGAGCTACAATTACACGAACAGTGAGATGAGATGAAGTATAGAAGGGATCGTAGAGATTGGGACATGAGGTAACTGACCCAGGGCACAGTGAATCCTACATGAAAAGCATGATTAACGTGTCATTAACCCATCATTCCAAGATCAAGACCAAGTCCATTCCTCTAATCAGTGACATCGCATTGTTTCATCCCATGATGAGCAACTATGAGAGTACCATAACAACAAGGTATACGATCCTTGGCGTTTAGTGCAAGGGAGGAGTGATTTTTTTTTTTGTGGCACTTTTTCTTCACATTTTTTTTGAATACTAGATCCAGAGAAGCTGCCAACCTTCAAGCATGGATGCATGTCTTTCCAGTGGAACCCCTAGAACAGCATTGGATTTTTGAGTGCCCTTTTGATTACTCTTACTTCCATTTTTCATTAGATCTACAAGGATCTTAGTATAACCACGTTGCATGATAACTCCCACAGACGTCACCAAAGAGAATCCACAAGTCCCCTTGATGTCACACCCTAATCATTCCCTCTTGGTCTATCCTTCTTCATTCTGGGTATAATGAACACAAAATTAATTTCAAGTTTTAAGAATGTCAAGAATATCACTGTACCCTCGAACAGAACTTCTTATTTGTAGAGTAGATTAATGGGTGTAATGGGCTCACTATCCAAATAATCGATCATCCAAGACTTAATAACATAAAACACACCTCAACCAACGATCCACATGAGTGTTTTATTCATAGATGAGACTACTTATAAAAAAGACAAAAATACCAAAAAGATAAAACAAGAAGTTGAAAAATGAAAAACTGGAAAACAAAAAGTTGAAAAATTAAAGAAAATTGAAAAATATTTATTAACCCTGCTTGTTATTAGAATGGGGGTTATCCCTCATAGCTAAATGGTTAAGGATGTCAAGGATTAATAATTGACGACGAGGATCCTTGCATTTTGGAAGTATTCTGGCTTGGTCATATTTACCCCATCAGGTTTCACACACTTGATTATAATAAGCATAGTGGGGCAATTTGTGCGATGTAGTTCTCGGATAATGAGTTGACCCACTCTGATGTTGGTGACCGTTAGATGGTATGCAAGGATTGGGTTGTCGCTCTCCATGGTTGTGTTCATTAGGCTAGATTGTTGTTGGAGTGTGAGTTGGTGGCCCTGATGAAGTTACATGAGGCGTTGAGTTCGAAGGTAAGGATGCACCACAGTGTGGGACTTGTGCTAAGTTGGATGATGCAATGGCCTTGGAATTGTGTTGTCCCTTCTTACGGTTATGTTTAAAGAAGGGGCACTTTGAATGTTGAGGAGGTCTCTTACTGCTATTGGTAGTATTAGCACAAGTAATGTTCGTGGGTTGTTGTGGTGGTGCAAACACCTTAGGAATAGTTGGTGGCGATATGGAAGGAGGGAAAGGATGATAATGTTGAAAGTTAGGAGGAGTATAAGGTGCACAAGATGGTGGTTGTGTTGGAGGCATGGGTTGATAGTATTGAGGAGAATGGTACTGTGGTGAGATAAAGTGCGTTGGCCTAGTTGGAGAAATAGGATGTTGAACAAGATAAGCATTTGGGTTCGGATGATATGAAGGGTGTCTCCAGTCTAGTGGTGGTCTCCCCCATGACAAGGGTTGTTGCCACTGTGATCGAACATAGTATCTTTGCATGAACTCTAGATGTAGTGTGTTTTCCCAATGCTCATGTAAATGTAACAATATTGGGCATTGGCCCTTGGGGTGATCGTACAGGCATATGTTACATTCATATGCATGATTGGCAGTTAAGCTCTTATTTTCCTTATCCCTTCTTTCCGATTGTCTAATGTTTTGTCCTGCTTCTTGGGTTGTCAAAACTCTATCTCCAATAATGTTGATAAATTCTCCACACTTTTGATATGTTCATTCCAACATCTTATTGATCTTTGCCTCGACCTCTTCTAATGCTTGTTGTGTTGGCAAAGATGATGTTTCCACCTTGAGATTGGTTGATTTCTCCTTTTTATGATCATGGACCTTTGTTAAGTTGAAATTTTGGTCCCGTTGATGTTTTTCAACACTCTCCCATCTAGCCATTTCTCCTTCTTCTTTTACTACCCATTTAATAAGCTCTTGGACTTGATGGGTTTGTAGTTCATATAGTTGACCTTGGGCATACATTCCTAAGGTCTCTCTTGTTTCATCACGTAGCCCATCAATGATATGGTACATTAGCCTTTCCTCGGAGAACCCATGGCTTGGACAATTGTTTAACAATGCATAATATCTTTCTAAGGCCATGTCCAAGGGTTCATGTTGTGCTTGTTTCCATCCTTGGATTTGTTTCCTCAAGGCTAACACTCTTGTGTAGGTTTGATATTTTTCGTTAAAGACTTCTACCATTGTTGACCAGCATCGTATTGAATTTCGTTTTAACGATCTATACCATACTTTTGCTTGGTCAACGAGTGTCATAGGAAAGAGCTTAAGTTTTTTCCAACCATTATCAATGTTGTTCCATGCATAGGCATCGTAGAAGGCTTGTAAATGTTGATGTGGATCTAAGTCATAGCCTCCTGAAAAAGTAGGGAAGTTGTTTAAATCGAGCCCGGGTAGACGGCTCTCTTTACGATGCCTACGTGAGATTCGAACAACCTCCTGTATTTGCATTAAGCTTGTAGGGGTTCATCGTCATCAAGTAATTTATGCTTTCATGTGTTGGGATGACGTTGCTTTCGTTCATTTTTATAAGAAACCCCTACCTTAGGTTGCGTACTCCAACCTTCATTGTCATATAATTTGTTGGTTCTCCAATGAATTTCCTCACTAGGTGTGACATTATTGTAATCTTGTAGGAGAGGCATTGTTGTGAAGTTGTGTGTGCGTGTGACTTTTAATAATTAATTCTTTCTAAAAGATATATTGTTAAGTCCTTATACAGCGACCTTCTATGATATAACTAATCTAGATAACTAGCACCGTCCTCGGAAACGACGCCTATGATGAGTGGCGAGGTACCCCTACACTCAACCATACGAATACAAGCATTTTCACGCGCAATCCGGTCAAACTCGAACTTCGTAGAAGGACTAGTTGTGGCACCTAGACAGTTAGCCTTAGGTCGCAGTTCACTGTCTTCCCACCTAGACTAGTATTATGGTTGTCACGTATGGTTTAGTCCAGAGGGAGGTGTATGATGGATTTCTACTCTAATGCTACTCCTGAAGGCAATGGAAAGTAATAATTACTATGCTAGGAGAGAAAGGGTAAGAGAATCTAAACTAGCCTAAGTGCGATGAGCATCCATTCCTTGATTATCCGTACACATCTTGGACTTCGTGCATGACTACCACTAGGATTACCAAGCGCAGATCCTACGTACGCTACTGGGTTACCAAGTAGTCACACTTAAATGCTCGTAATCAAGTCGTACTCATTCCACGTTTTAACATGAGTTTAAGGGTGAGAGAGACTAATTAGGAAAGTAGTAAATAACAATTAAATAAATAAATAAATAAAGTAAATGCTATAATGATGAAGTAATCTCAATCTTTATTGTCAGTCATGTGCGTGTCCAAGTACGTCACACTCAAATAAACGATGTCGTACAATTACATTCACCACACTACGGGCATACACTGGAAAATATTCTATCTCTGGAGGGATAAAACTACCAAAGTCTAGCTACAATCTAAATCTAAAACTAAGAAACAAGGGAGAGCCGCCTCTTATTTATAGGACTGGTGGCAGGCTGCGATATCACGTCTGGGCATGCGATATCGCGTCTAGGCATGCGATATCACGTACGCGATATCACAGTTGCCCCAAATGATGTCTCATCAATGTCAAATTATTAATAATCTCTTTGCAGATGACAACTTTCTTCTTCTACAACTAAAAATAATTTAAACACCGTCCTTCATTATATCCAAGTTTATTGTAAAGCTTCTAGTTCTGCTATTAATTAGAAGAAAATTCATGCTATGAAATCCAAGCTTTGCGATATTCCTTTGGATCATTCTAATTTTATTTAGAGCTAGGTTCAAGCTTCTAAGTTTATAGCTCTATTGGGTATTTCTTTTTATCCCTTAGCTTCTACTAGTCATTTCTAGGAGAAAGTTCTTCATAAAGTTTGTCAAAAAATTAGTAAGTGGGTTGGCAAATCATTATCTGTAGCAAGAAGATTTATTGTTGCTCTAGAATTTTTCACTATACTCACATTTATTACTCTTTCTTTATGGCTTCTTCTAAAAGATCATATGAGCAGTTAGAGTAGCTTATTAAATCCTTGTTTGGGGGAAAGAATGATGCTCTCCACTACTTTCCTAGAGTTAATTAGGAATTTTATAATCTTTATGGAGTATTATCATGTTTTTGTAGCTTGGAACTATTTAGTCAACATGGAGTCTAGTGTTTGTGCAATGAATAAAGCTCATTTGGATTTTCTTAAATTTTTTAATTTTATTTTATTAAACATCAATGAAAACATCTTATTAATGAATTATTTATTAAATTTAGAAGTTATAATTAAATTAATTCCCTTAGATAGATTATCTTTGTTGAGCAAAACTTGCAATGATTTTACCTTGCCTATGTGGAATGGTGTTGGACCATCAAGGATGTGTATGTGGAGATTTTATCACTTTCATGTGTTAGTATCACACTTGTGAAGGATTGAAACACAATATACATGTGTATTTGATTTTTATGTTACACTTGTCTCACAAGTGATTATGACACTAAGATTTGTTTTATTTCTTTTTCATGTGTGAACATTGCACCTACTCCACAAGGGATTACAACAAGTTTTAATCATTGTTTTATTCTTTACACTTAGAAAATACATAAAAATTATAAAAATACTATCTTCCTATTGTGGTAACATAGGTTTTCTTATTTGTATTATATGTACCATCATATTTTATTTCCTAAACATAACAATATACACAACTAAACTTTACAATTCATGTTCTTATCATCTTTGGTGTTTACGACTAGTTTGCAACGCATACCATTGATACACCTCTTGTAATCTCGACCACGAGGGCCCTTGTAACATGGTGGTAGATTCTTAGATTCTAAAAACTCTCCACAGGATTATCAAGACTCTAAGCTTAGTATCCCATAGTACTTCTAATAACCTTGTAAACCTGAGTATACATATGATGCTCTTGCAAGATGCAAACATAATACCTCAAGAAAAATGCAAAACATCAAACACTTGGCCACCCAAGAGATAATTCCTTAAGGCAAAAGTAGATGCTCCCTTAGAGAGGATTTAGGTTTCTCAAAGTAATGTGAAAATACAATAGAAAGAGTGTGTAGGGAGAGAGATTCACAAATGAGATTCTACATAAGCTAAACTAATATCTAAGACATGATTAATGCAAACACAAGGAGACCTAGCTAGTGGAATAATTACAAGAAAATAAAGAAAGAACTAGGAATTATAAGTCATTCCAAACCCTTAGAGAAAAAGATAGTTGTAGCAAAGGTAGTGTAGCTTCCAATCTTTGATCTTCCAACCCTAATCCAATAGTCAAAACAATGTTAATCCAAATTCAAGTGATGTCATGCTAAATGCTCAAATATCTAAATGAAACTAAGAAAAAAAGGTTTATGGAAAGTTCTTGTTTATTTACACATGAATGATGGAATGAGATCTGGATATTCTCTTTTATATATCTCATGCCTTAGAACTTTCTTGCCTTCTCCAAGTCCAACTTGAGTTGTTGAAATGACAAGGAACAAATTTTTATTTTATGTAATGGATATCTAGGATGTTTCATTCATGCCATGGACATCCACTCTATTAAGGGTAGCTCTTAGATGGGATGTCTAGAATTAGTTAGGATGTCCATCCTAATATGTTAACATATGTAATTGGGATTTCCACCTTCTAGCTTGAACATCCACTTTCTAGGACATCCACCTTCCATATGGGACATCCACCATGGTTAGAGACTAAGCTATAAAATAATTTTGTGTTCTATTGGAACATTCACAATTTGGTGTGTATAGCCATCTTGTATCTGGTATTGAGTGAGGATGAGCTTTAGCCTCTCAAACTTTACTCTCACACATTTTGAATTCTTTGAATGAACATGCAACAACATCTTCTATTTCTTATCATGTTCCAAGTTCAAACACTCAATAGAGCACCTTGCACACATGCTTAACTAGTCACTCCTCTCTCTTTTCTATTTTTTAGATCACCAAAACAGAAAAATAGATAAAGAATCTCCCTCTTTTAGGAAATATCTAAAAATTTGAACATGGATAAGTATAATAGATAATCCAACAAGGTATAAAACCAAGATTCATTAAGTATAAAAGAGAAATATGGATATTGAAGTTTCCAAAAGCCTGAAAAATATATATATCATACTACATCCAAATAACATATATAAAAACTCATAACTAAATAACAACATATTTTCATAAATCATAAAGCATAAAGCATCCTAACTAAGCATAATGTTCTAGAACAAAAGCATGGATAGCAAAAACATACACAAAATATATGCGCTAAGACTAGAGCCTATGGACATGGTCCTCATCCTTTGTTCCCCTTTTTTTAAACATTATCCAAAATGTGGAAAGATATTTAAAAGCACTCAATTAGAGTCAACCTGATGTTCATTTGGTCTTTACTCATCTACTTGATCATCATCATTACTAGGAGTTTTTAACTCTCCCTCTAAATCAAATGTCTCTATCAAAATTATCTAACATTGCTAAGATTGAAGCTTTTCTATAACACTTAAATACTATACTAGAAATTAATGAGAGTGGAATATATTGAGAGACTGAAACTATTTATAGGTCTTTGATATTAGTAGATCAAAGAGACTATCCTTTGCATCCTATAGGAAGGGATGATTAGAAGTCCCCTACCTCTTGGTAGATAACTTCCACTAAACATGTACCTTTTGCTAGAAAAACATGAGAGCCATGAGGCTGATTCTCATAGCATTGCTACTTTCCTTGTTGATGGGTCCTCCTACCAATGCTATCTCATCATCAAATTCCTCTACTTTGCACAAGTCATAACCTTTGAATGTGCCCAAATTAGAAGCACATGCATGAGGAATGTGTTCATCAAATGATCATATAACTATTCTAATAGGGGCCTCATATGAGATGAAGAGAAACTCCTCCTATTATGAGATGTCTCCTCTCAATCCTATTAACTTATTTGCCTAACCTAGATAATATGCAGCCTTTATTCAAAGATGGAACAAACATTATCTTCAATTAATCTAAATCTATCTAAGTGAGGCTTGGTGCTCTACAATAGATAATATCTAGCTACTCCTTCATGAACACCTTATTTCTTTATGTAATTTTCTATTTCCTTCTCTTCATATTTGGTGGACATGTCAAGGATATCAATGCCCTCATTGTTGATAATGAGGCTAATCAATAATGGATGCTTAAAGACTTAGACTTTGGAGTGCTTTGCCATGATGTCCCTATAGGTGTTATAGCGAAAATTTAGCTTGACTTTTACAAGAAAGCAATAGAGCACCAAGGCTTACTATGAAAGTAAATGATCATAGCTTTCATCCTTACTACAAGATTATAGTAAATGATAACAGATATAATGAAAGCATTCATTGTCATCTCTACCTTGTACACTTTCTTCTTCAAGATAAAGTTAGGATTTCCAAATAATCTCAAGTAAAATTCCATTTTGAACACAACAAAAAGAAGTTTTGCAAATATATCACCAAAAGAGTCAACTCATAATCTATGAGTACATGAAGTATAAAATCCTAGCAACTTGTTTATCAAACTATAAGAAACTATAATAATAGTATCATTAACCAAAGTACTAAATACATTAGTTTCTACATCCATCCCATGAATGTTGCAAGAAAAACTCTCTAACCATAATCTCAAGAATAGCAACATGGAGACTCAAAATGAATGACATTCCTAATTTATTAACATATGACTAAATCTAAAATCTCCTATGTGGTTTGAAATTTAAAATATCCTATGTGATTTAAAATCAAACACTCTTTCAATACTAATAGAGGCTCTCTCTGATGGGACTCATATCTCTTCTTTATTACCTCTAATTTGAAGGAGGATTCATAAATCCTTTCTTCTTGGTAAGAGGATAAATCCTCATTCATTGTTGTTGCTACTCTTCCATTGCTAAATCTACTCTTCTAAAATGTCTTAGTGTTCTCCTTAGTTCTTTCCATGGCTCCTCCCTAACAAGCCAAGCAAAATTTGATGTTGGATACCTTTAAAATATATCTTTCCTTCATTGTAGAGATTGTCACCTCATCTATGACTGACCCACAAGTTGTATCCTGTAGAGGAATGGTTCAAAAGTCAAAAAGATCATCAAAATAATAAATAATTAGAATCAAATCCAAATAAATTCCATACTTATGACTGTCACTCATAAGTAAAATCATGAATTTTCATCTAACTTCTAATCACAAGTTCAAGAATGAAAATTAATGATTAAATCAATATTAAATCATAAATACAAGCACAGATCTCAAGGATCACAAAGGATACTTTTCCTTATTTGCAATTCTACCTTGTTGTCTTCACAATGTAGCAACCTTGACAACCATACAAATTACTCCAATAATCACCACAAGGCTCAAGAGATCCTCTCTCAATAATTTTAAGAAAATTGATTTCAACTTGATGTATTTTTGCTTAGGTATTGATACCTCCTCTTCCTCTTCTATTCTCCAATATGATGTGGAATGTCTTATTTATACTCCACAATATTACAAAAATAATTATATTAATAATAGATGGATAAAGAAGAATGTGATACCGATCCATTATTTTTGGTGTAATTGCCAAGTTTGGCGTCTTAATGTCTTCGATGAACATGGGATTTGATGGAAGCCGTGAAAGAGGTGTATGTGATGTTCAATGCTTTTGCATATTTTAAATGACCAAAATTAGTCAATAATCTAAGCCATAGTATGCAGTGCATATTGGTTAGCTGTAGTGAAGATGACATGCAAACTCACGTTGCCGCTAGATGTCATTCTTGGATCATACTCTACTAGATCTTTGCCCTTGGCCACTACGATCACCAATAATCTTCCACTCCATTGAAAACTAGTTCCAAATTGGTCATTGCCATTTTTAACAAAGCCACAACAAAATATTTGCAAATCAAGATTTGATGGTCTGCGTGCAACTCCTTAAATCAAGCATGATCCTATGCATCTCAGACTTGTTCATTTGTGGAAAGGATGTTTGTAGTCTCTACATGTCTCTGCATATCCTCATACTCTCTCGCTTATGCTGCACACGTAAATACTAAATCCTGCCTTCCTTTTAAAACCCTCCATACATGCCCATCAAAAATAATCCCAAAAGATTTAAATGTGATTTCCACCATACTCATTAACAACAACATTGTTGGTGGCACTTATGCTTGACATTGTTGGCCATAGTTATCATGATAAATTTAGGCCATGGTTATTATGATAAAATTAGGCTATGGTTATTAAAATAGTAGGTGGCTATCATTAGTTATTTAAGGCCCCTTCACCAATATAAAAGGGACCTCCCTCACCACAATTCAGATCCATCACATACATCCCCTTTCCATCCCTCTTACATTCTTCTTCTATTGCATGAGAGAGAGGCTTCTTCTTGTTCTCTCCTTGTGATGAAGAGAAAAGGTTGTTATCCCCATTTTTGATAGTAAAATCCTTCTACATTTGCCCATGGTTTTTTTTTCCACTTTAGGTTTTTTCACGTAAAAGATTCATGTCCATTGATCTCTATTTTCATTTCATATTTATTTTTTGTAGTCTCTACGTGTCTCTGCATATCCTCATACTCTCTCGCTCTCTCGCTCATGCTATGCACGTAAATACTAAATCCTGCCTTCCTTTCAAAACCATCCATACATGCCCATCAAAAATAATCCCAAAAGATTTAAATGCGATTGCCACCATACTCATTAACAACAACGTTGTTGGTGGCACTTTGAGATAAGATGGATTATGCTTGACATCTCCATCAAATTTACCACCTCCATCGGGGAGTGATTTCGCAATAACTTCAAAAACCATTTCGCTAAGTTTGAGCATCTCTAAGATTACATCCATTGTTTCAAACAGCCATGAACTGTAGCAATTTATAGTCAACGTCCTCTGAAAATGCCACCATTCTTGAATTGAGCCACCCACTTTAATAGGCTGCCACAGTTTTAGACCATAACATTGTAGAAACACAATTGCTGCCATGGTGAAATGAAGACTCATCAACTTGGGCAAGGATGGCTTCTGCGTTAACCAACTGTAAACGGGCACAACTGCATAACAAAATGTTGCAACTCCAATGATTCCCCATCCAGTAAAGTAAGAATATAGAATTCTTTGTCTGATGCTTAATTTTCTTGATGACCAGCCTAACCATAGGGATGATGCCTAAAATTCTATCTTAAAAAGTATAGAAATCCATCTTCTTTGATGGATAGACGCTTCTTGGATACTAGATGGAGCACAACCCATGAAAGCAGCAGTTTCTGGCATGCAACACAGATTTCCAGCCAAGGGCATGGATGCTTAGGCCTGTAAGTACATCTTCGACTATGGATCCATACTTCCGTCCAATCTCTTTTCCCATGAAGTGTTGGCCTCATAACTGCAGCTAGTCAATTTCAGTGCATCGGTTAATTTAGCAGACAGATCATTGCTATTACAATGTTGGACTTCTTTAAAAGCATTAATGGTAGATTGCATCAAAGGATTGGATTGACCAAAATTTTAGGTGAAATCTCCACGGGACCATGATGATTTAAACCCTTTGTATTTTGGTGGGTTGCCATAAACTGCCTTCCTACAATGAAAGCAACCTATTCCACAGTACAGGGCTCCTTCCAAACCATTCATTCCTTGCATAATTCTTTCAAAGTCCTTTAATTCCTTTAATTGTATTACCCAAGGATGATTATCTTTCTTTGATGAACAGTAAATTTGTGGAAACTACACATAACCAAAATCTCTTTCTGATTTACAGTTCAAGAAGAGGCACATGGCATGGTGTATCACTTTGCAATTGTTGACAAACATGTCACAGTCCAAATTTAAAATACAAGGGGCATTTGTCATCAACTTAGAAACTTGAGCCATAGTGTTCATGATGCCTGCTTTAAAGTGATGCTTCACTTTGGGCCGTTTTTCTCTGGCAACATAGATTGGGTGCGACAGAATATTTTCATTTTCTTCTTGTTCATGTATGATCTGTGATGAGCCAATCATGCTGAGAATTCATTGTTGGCTATTACGCTGCTTTCATGCTGAGAATTCATTGCTGGCTATTACGCTGCTTTCATGCAATGCTTGAAGGTTGTAAATCTGTTGCCCAGAATGTGTACATTTGAACCTGCAACATGGAGTAACCGAATTTTTGCCTGCAATTCCAATGATGAGTGGCAGGAAGTAGTGGGATTGTTCAGCCAGATGCTGTTGAAAAGACGTGCAGTAGTCATACTCGTCCTTAAGTCTGCGTAGCATGAGGTGGTCATTAACGTCGTTGTCAGATTTCCTTGGGTCTTTCCAATCATGGCTGCCGATGTGATTTTCATTTTATGCCACCTACCTACATGATATTTTGGGGCTCATTTGGAATTTGGGCGATGAAGTTGAAGGCAAAAGGCAAACATGGATGCCGATGACACCGTGGCAGCCGTGCCAAAAGTATAGTTGCTCATTGGTCATGACAGGATGTTCACCCTAATTCTAAAAAGATAATGTTTATATACTTTATATATAATATAATTATAATCACATTAATATAATATATAATATTAATTAAAATAAAATAAAATAAACTAATACTCACCATTAAACTAAAATATAATAAAGTAAACATTAATTAACAATATAATATCAATTGAAATGCATGCCTTTGACAAGGATACTTATTTAAAAATTGAACAAATTTTGGTGTTTCACACAACCCTTGACTAGCCTTTGGCCAGTGCTTGGTCATAAAGGAGAAAATAAACTATAATAAAAAAAACATTAATAGATGCATAACTATAAATTATGCTACTGCTATTTCAAGATATTCTTTTGGGCTTGATGAGTTGCGATATCGAACCCCCAATATCAGACCCTCGATATCGGGTACATGATATCAGAGGTGCCAAAGCGATATTAGACATGTGATATCGAAGCTTGTCTCATTGCTTATAAATAAGAGACAAGGGCACTTGATTTCATAGTTAGTTTCGTAGTCCCTTACCCAAACTCTTGCAATTTTCCCTTTCCAGAGTTAGAATTATTTCTGAGTGTCTGTAGTAGGAGTCATAAAGTGAACGAATCTTTATTCGAGCATTGTGTTCCTGAGCACACCTTGTGTCCAGAAATAAAAACGAACTTTGTGATAAACCTTGCAACATTCAGAATAGCTTATTTATTGCATTTAATGTTATTTACAATTATTCAATGCTTTCGTTAGTTAAGTAAGCACACTCAATACGACCACTTCGAGCATACATGGAACGCTTGGTAACCTAGTAACGACTAGCGTTTGGGAATGGATGCTGGTGTTACGACTAGTTAGAACCTAGCTAATTAGTTAAATTAAATTAGTTAATTATTTCATTTCTCCCTTTTTAGCACCAGGACATAAAACATAAAAATCATATACCTCAAGTTTACTTAACCATACAATCACGCCATATGAGTAAGCTTGGGAAGACAACGATCGTCTAACCCATCCTTGTTCTATGAAGGCGCATAAGCACTTAGTCCTTGAAGTTCAATAGGATTGCGCGTAATGCTCGTATTTGTATGGTTGGGCGTAGGGGTACCTCGCTACTCATCATTGGCATCGATGCTGGGGACTTTGTTGTTTATGCACTAATTAGAACTTAGGAAATCTTCCTATTGTTGGAACAAACCCTTAGGATTGGTTATCCTACAATTATAGAAAAGAGAGTATTGCACACTGAAGAATTAATCATGTCTTCTTCTTCTTATGAGAGTGCTTCACCGCCTAGGTCTGACACCATGAACAATTAGAGGCGGGGTGTACAGGATAATCCGCCAGTACCCCAACAATTTCGCTTGGTATACATTCATCCTGATGAGTATATACCAGACTTTACCTTTATCCTCCACCAGGATGAACAACTGCGTTGGTGGGATTTAGAAGGTAACATGGTGTTATCCCTTGATCACTCAATCCCAAGCATGCTTCTCCATGCTCTCACATGAATTGGTATGCAACACTTACAATCGGAGTATGTTGTGCATGAACAAGATTCAAAAGATTATCGACCCATAGAGGCACAACATCAAAGGGACCTACAACAAGAGAGACATTACAAATCTATGAAGGGAAAGTGGTCTCAGGATGTCCCATATGTCATAAGTGAAAACGAGGGTGGTGAACCTGCCTCGAGAGGTTTTCAACATAACGATGTTCCTCTCATTGACTTCAGTCAAGGAGTTGTGTATCAGAATCTTTACTCAACCATTCATAACCCAAGTTTTGATACCAATGAACACAAATGGTCTGAAAAGGGAACACGAACACATGACAACGATGGACATTTTGATCGTAATCGCGGCTGCGGCCGCGATCACCAAAGAGAAAGTGACAGGCGCCATCATGATGCGAGTCCTCCTTCCTCTCCACCTTTATCATCTCCTTCCCCCTCTCCTTTAGGATCAGAAGGCAGTCGCAAGGGAAAAGACCCTAAGGATAATGGTAGGTGAAATAGGGATCACAGACAAAATAATCGAGAAAGGGGACGAGGGCATTCTAGAGAAACACACCATGAAAGGAGGGAGAGTAGGGAATAGCATAGGCATCATAGACACCATAGAGGATATGATCACGATGAACCCCTACTCGCTACCAAAAGTATGCTAGATATAACTAAGGTCATTAGGATCCGAACAAAGCACCAAAAAGATAGTAGGATCAAAAGATTAGACATGAACAATATCCCACAATTTGAAGGGGGATATAATGTTGATCCTCAAAATCATCTACAAGCATTCTATGATGCATGTGCCTTGCAAAATATAGAAAACGAGTGGCAAAAACTAAAGTTGTTTCCACAAACACTAATTAAGGAAGTGAACAGCTGGTACCAATCCTTAGAACTAGAATCCATTCATCAATGGAGCACCATGTTAGAGCTATCCAACGATAAGTATCAAACATACTCCCAAGTGTCTAACCTGCATAAGAAAATTCAAGGATGAAAACAAGGAAGACACGAACCCTTGGATGTTGCCATGGGCCAATATTATGCACTATTACATCATTGCCCTAACCATGGTTACTCATAGAGGGAACAACTATGTCATCTCGTAGATGGGCTTAGGTATGAAATGCAGAGAACCCTTGGGACTTATGCCCAAGGGAGACTATCCAAGCTTAGAGCCCATCAAGTACAAAGATAATTGGAGCAAGTTGTCAAAGAGGAAGCTGAGTTAAGGAAAAGAGAAAGTGTAGAGGAATACAACAAAGATCCTTCCCTTCAAAAGAAGGAAGTTAGATTTTGTGAAGATGAAGAAGATTCATCACTCAAAGAGATGGTGAATTGGAAGACTTTACCCATTCAAAAATTTGCATTAGCTGTATCAACAAAGGTAGATCAAATGTGGAGCTCCCTAGATGATAAATTTCAAACCGTTCTAAAAATAGTAGAGGAGTCTAGAGAGCAAAGTAGTGATCGAGAGAGAAGAAAAAAGAGAGAAGCTGAATATGCATGTAACAAGGGTAAGGGCAAAGTTACCATCATTGAAGAGGTTGTGGATTCAGACACAGACAATGATAGCAGATGTGAGATATGCCAATATGGCCATCCTAAGGGATGTTGCCCAGTAGTGTCACATCTACAAGAGTCTAGATTGTATGCACTAAACTCACGATTAAACAGATGACAAACACCCTAAAGGTTACCTTATCCTCAAGGTAATCCAAGGCAGTTCCACCAACCCTTGACGTATTATTTGAGTGGAGCTCCAACATAACCAAATGAATAGTATCAACAATGGCAACACCCACAATCATGAGGAATGCCACCACCATGTCAATAGTACCCTTACCATCAACCTAACCCGTATGGATACTACATGTAGCAGCCGATCTCTCCACTTGACTCCACTAGTCACGTCACTTCTAAGCCTCACTACAAAATCCATGAGTACTATAGAACTCCTTCTCCTAGGGGTGATGTTCCACAAACATACTATGCTTCTCATCCAACTGCACCTCTTCCACCCTTAGCTCCATTACCACCTACTCCAACTATGCAGGGCGAGCTCCCTACCCAACTGCAGCAATGTAACGTTACAAGGGTTGTCAATCCTCAACCTACTATTGGTTCAGACAACCGCATAATGAAGCAACCTTTCTTTAGAATCAATAATTCAACCAAGTTCTTACAACCACAAGTGGCTAACTATCCAATTGCCTCACCATCATTTGAATCTTCGAAGCTTCCTTCAAACTAAAGATCACATCCAACGCACACGGTCATGTTGACCCATGACATTTCCAATTGGATTAAAGCTGGCCATCTTCCTAGGAAATTCTCCGATCCTGGAATTCTTCTTATATATTTACAAATTGCTAGGAATGAGCCTTGCAAATCTCTTTTGGATTTAGGTTTTGGTGTTAACTTGATCTCCCAAGAAATGTACAAGGCCTGGAACCTACCTCCGTTGAAAAAGAGTAACATTCATTTAGAGTTGGCCGACTAATCCATCACTATCCCATTAGGGCTAGTGGAGGACATTGTCATCACTATTTGTGGGTGGTCATATCCAACCTATTTCCTAGTGATTCAAGTCGACAACTGTAAGGGGGACTTCCCAATCATAATAGGAAGAGCATGGCTAAGCACGATTGATGTGCACCTAGGAATACGTGATCTTTCTCTAGAAATCTCAAAAGAAAATACATTTGGAAAGATTGAGAAGAAGAAAGTTCCATGCATCATATACAGTGACACAGGGTGTAACTACATGCAGAAGTCCTGGTTTATACAATGCTTGACACTGCCTACATGCAACTAGTGTGCACAAGTAATGGATATATAAAGATGCCTATATGCAGTAGCCACAAGACAGGAAGGCACCCAGTGACTGACAATTGACCAAGAGAGTAATTCAACTATATGCATGAAACCTACTAAGAGCTTGACTTGCACCTACATCAATAGCATAGATACATTAGAGCAAGTCCATTTCCAACTTCCAAGTCCTAACATCGAAAATATCAACTGGAGGAAGTTGGAAATCCCTGACAAGTTCAAGTAAGAGGCCCTTGAGTTAAAATCATTGCCCATCGGTATGGAGTACACATTTCTCAAGAGTGGAAAATCGATAATCATTAACGCTAAGCTCGCTTCTCAACAAAAAGAAAGACTGCTAAAAATGATAAACAAATGGTCAAAAGCCTTTGCTTGGTTGATGGGATGCGATATCGCATGGGCCACAACATCGCGCTCACGATATCGCATACGCGATATCGCGGTGCGTCGTCATATCTATAAATAAGAGGCAGCTCTCCCTTGTTTCCTCATCCTAGGCTAGACAGTAGGGAAACTCTGGCAAATTGATCACTCTAGACACCCCATATTTTCCATGTGCTCGCAATAGGAGTCCTAAAGTGAATGGATCTTTATTTGAGCAAACATTGTACTTGAACACAAGTTTGTGTACGGCAATAAAGACGAGCTTCTTGGATAAACCTTGCAGTGCATGGAATAGGCTAATTAGGATTTTATTTACTGTTATTTATTGTTTATCATTTAATCTCTTTATTAGTTATTTACTGCTTTCTCTCTCAACCCTTCTCTCCTAGTTAAGTGCCTCAGTACGACCACTTCGAGCACGTGCGTTACACGTGGTGATCCTAGCAATGACTAGCGTTTGGTAGCCACAGTTGCATCGATTCAGGGTGTGTACAGTAAGTGGGAACGGATGCTGATGCTAGGTTAATTTAGACTTAGTTCGTTAGTTAGAGTTAGTAATTAGACTCTCTACCCTTCACCTTGTTAGCATAGGAGACAAAAACATAAAAGACTATAAAAATCATATACCTCAGACTTACTTAACCATACACTATGAAAAATAAAAGTAAGTCTGGGAAGACAACGAATAATTAACCTTAAGTGTTTCATGAGGTGTGTAGGCACTTAGTCTGTAGATTTTGACCAGATCATGCATGTTACGCTCATATTCGTATGGCTGAGTGTAGGGGTACCTCACCACTCATCATTGGCACCGTTGTCGGGGACTAAGTGTTTGTGCACTAAGTAGAACATAAGAGATCATTCACATCATTGGGAGCTTTAACGAACCTTAGGGTTAATTAAATGAAAAACTATATAATAGTTAAGCAGCACACCGATAAGACACAATGTCTTCTTCTTCGTCTTCTCACAAGAGCAATACACCACCTAGGGATCATACAAAGAACAGTCGGCAATCAAAAACACATAACCTAAATCCGTCAGTTCCTCAAAAATATAGGGTGGAATATACTCATCTTGATGAGTATATTCCCAGTTTTACTTTTATCTTTCATCAAGATGAACAGATGCGCTGGAGAGATCTACAAGGTAACATTGTGTTACCTCCAGATCATGCAGTTCCCAACATGCTCCTCCGTGCTTTGGCACAAATCGGCATGACTCAGCTCTATGCTGAATACGTTGCGGAATATTTTGACATGAGGGATTACCATCCCATAGCTTTACAACATATGAGGGACTCAAGGCAGGAGAGCCAACATACTTTGTTGAAGGGCAAAGAGGTCCCACACGTCCTAAGTGAAATCTGAGATGGTGAACCACTCATAACGGGTTCTCTATCGAAAGATGTTCCCCCTCCTAACGATAGTGAGGAGGTAAGGTATCAAAACCTATGCTCCACGATACACAACCCTAGTTCTGATCCCCATGAACACCAGCTGTTCACTGAGGGAACAACAACAAATGACAAGGACGAGCACTCAGATCATCACCACGATTGGGGCCAAAGCCACAGAAGAGAAGACAAGAAACATCGTCATGGCGATGGTTCTCCTTCTTCTTTCCCTTCTTCACATCATTCACCCTCTCCTTCCACATCAGAACGCAGCCATCATGAGCACAATGTTAAGGATAGAGGTAGGAAAAATGAGAGACCTCGACGAGAGATTCGAAAGAGAGGACAAGGGCATGAACGAAGGGAAAGTAGGGAACAACGTAGACACCATAGATGTCATGAAAGAGATGATCATGATAAACCCCTACTTGTTACTCGAAGCATGCTAAATATAACAAAGGCAATAAGAATTCCAACAAGGCATTTAAAAGATAGTCGGATCAAGCGCTTAGACATGAACAATATCCCACGCTTTGAAGGGGGATACAATGCGGATCCACAAAATCATTTACAGGCATTCCACGATGCCTGCACCTTGCAAAAAATAGAGAACGAGTGGCACAAACTCAAGTTGTTTCCCAGGATACTCATCAAGGAAGCAGAGAGTTGGTACCGGTCCTTAGAACCGGAAACCATCAGGAGGTGGAGTACGATGTTAGAACTCTTCAACGATAAATATCAAACGTACTCCAGAGTTTCTAACTTGCATAAGCAGATCCAAGGATGGAAACAAGGTACTCATGAACCCTTGGATGCTGCCATGGGCCGCTACTACGCATTGCTACATTGTTGCCTGGCCATGGATACGCTTAGCGGGATCAACTTCGCCACATTGTGGATGGGCAAAGACATGAAACTAGAAGAACCCTTGGGACTTATGCCCAAGGGAGACTATCAGAACCTAGAGTCCATGAAGTTCATCACTTGTTGGAACAAGTAGCAAAAGAAGAAGATGAACTACGAAAAAGAGAGAGTGCGGAAGAATACAACCGTGATCCTTCTCTTCGAAAGAAGGGAGTGAAATTTTGTAATGAAGAGGATGAGTCACCACTCAAAGAGTTGGTGAACTGAAAAACCTTGGCGATTCAAAAACTAACAACAGAAGTATCGGCTAAGGTGGATCAATTATGGGATTCCTCAAACTCCAGACTTGAAACTATCTTGAAAATTGTGGAAGAGTCTAAGGAGGAATGATGTAGTGACAAGAACAAGACAAAGCGGAGAGATTTAGGCCCTGCACATAACAAAGATAAGGGGAAAATTACTATCTCCGATGAGGTTGTGGATTTGAAAATAGACGATGACGGTGGATGTGAGATCTGCCACTATGACCATCCTAAGGGATGTTGTCTGATCATCTCACATCTACAGGAGTTTGGGGTGTATGCACTTAATTCGAAACTTAACCAACGGTAGATACCCCGAAGGTTACCTTATCCCCAAGGTAACCCAAGACAGTTCCACCAACCATTGACATACTATCCAAGTGGAACTCCACCACAACCCATCGGACAACATCAGCAATGGCAATACCCACAGTCATGGGGGATGCCACCACCAAAACAACAATACCCTTACCGGCAACCATATGCTTATGGCTATTATGTGCAGCAGCCGATTTCTCCAAGTGACTCTATGAGTCACACAACTCCCCAACGTCACTACCAAGTTTGAGAGTACTTTAGGAGGACTCCTTCTCCTCCAAGAGGTACCCCACATACTTACCATCCTCCAACTCCATCCACACCTCTTCCACCTGTAGTTCCCATACAACCTGCTCCAACAATGCAAGGGGAACTCCCTACTCAACCGTAGCAA
>MNCI01007621.1:1297509-1350462 GCA_015680685.1 Gnetum montanum
AGTTAAATTCTTTTCCCTAACATTTTTGCAATCTATTTTATTTTGTTCATTTCCATCTTGACATCCATCTCATCGATGTCATAGTTTTCCCTTTTTATCTATCTTTCTTATTCCTTTTCTTTCTTCATTCTAACACTAACGAAGGTTCGCGATTAGTCACGAGGGTACGGGGCTTGATTTTTTCGATTTTCTCCTAGCCCTGATTTTTTCGATTTCTTCCTAACCCCTACACCTTCGGTAGTCATCATTAATATATCTCCAGACCCATATCAGCCATACCACAACTCAGCCAATGGACTTTCATCAAAGCAAGGTATCAATTACATGATGATTCAATTACCCTTGCTAATATAAGATTCTGTTGTGTGTGCAGATGATGATCATGCAACAACGAAAGGGATCTGGAAGGAACATTTGGAATGGAGCAGTGCTGGAAGCAGCTATGCAAGGAGCAAGACCGATGGTGCGCTTCCCGATGGACAATGAAAGGTGCAATCTTGGCATTGGCAGCAGTAACACTTCTTTCTCTCTCTCTTTCTCAGCTGCCAACTAAGGCCTGATGTCAATGTAATAAGGTGTTCACTCTTGTTATCATGAACACCAATTTTGTTGAGTCTTGTAATGATGATCTGTTCACATGTCATCCCATTAGTTCCATTAAGTCAATAATCCCATACCTTCCCGATATTATTGTAATGAACTTGAGGATGAGTTTTGATTTAGTCATGGGGGTATGATGGGATGCGATATCTCATGGGCCGCGATATCGCATCCCTCGCAATATCGTGTACGCAATATCACATCCTCCCCTGCGATATCGCGTATGTGATATCGCGGTGTGCCATCATATCTATAAATAAGATGTAGCTCTCCCTTATTTCCTCATCCTGGCTAGACAATAGGGAAACTCTGGCAGATTGATCACTCTAGAGATAGAATGTTTTCCATGTGCCCACAATAGGAGTCCTAAAGTGAACGGATATTTATTCGAGCAAACATTGTACCTGAACACAAGTTGGTGTACGGCAATAAAGACAAGCTTCTTAGATAAACCTTACAGTGCATGGAATAGGCTAATTAGGATTTTATTTACTATTATTTATTGTTATCATTTTATCGCTTTATTAGTTATTTACTGCTTTCTCTCTCAACCCTTCTCTCCTACTTAAGTGCCTCAGTACGACCACTTCGAGCACGTGCGTTACGCATGGTGATCCCAGCAACGACTATCGTTTGGTAGCCACGGTTGCATCAGTTCAGGGTGTGTATAGTAAGTGGGAATGGATGCTGACACTAGGTTAATTTAGACTTAGTTCGTTAGTTAGAGTTAGTAATTAGTCTCTCTACCCTTCACCTTGTTAGCATAGGAGACAAAAACATAAAAGACTATAAAAATCATATACCTCAGACTTACTTAACCATACACTATGAAAAATAAAAGTAAGTCTGGGAAGATAACGAATAATTAACCTTAAGTGTTCCATGAGGCGTGTAGGCACTTAGTCTGTGGAGTTCGACCGAATCGCGCGTGTTACACTCGTATTCGTATGGTTGAGTGTAGGGGTACCTCGCCACTCATCATTGGTCATATCTCGAATTAACTAGAATAGATCCTAGGATATGCCAACATAGAATTTACATTGACCCCTCCATGAAACCTCAATGACAACCACAAAGGCAACTGAACCCAAAGCTTAAGCAAGTGGTTAAAGAAGAAATTGAACAACTTCTAAAAGCTAGGTTCATCTACCCCATTACTGATAGTGATTGGGTTAGCCCATTAGTCATTATGCCCAAAAAGGGAGGCAAATGGAGGATGTGTATAGACTTTTAGGTTGCTGAACATGGTAACATTTAAAGACCATTTCCCATTGCCATTCATTGACCAAGTCTTAGATACCATTGTAGGGCATTGCTACTATAGTTTTCTGGATGGTTATAGAGGATACAGTCAAATTCAAATAGACCCAGAAGACCAAGCCAAGACTATGTTCACAAGTCCTTGGGGGACATTTGAATATAGGCATATGTCGTTTGGCTTATGCAATGTCCCAACAACATTTCAACGTATTTTTTAGCAGAAAATAGGGAATGTTATGAAGGTCTTTATGGACGATTTCTCCACCTATGGAGCAGACTTCGAACAAGCATTGGACTGATTAGAGCAAGTATTGAAATAATGTGTTGAAACCAACTTAAGGCTCAATTGGCAAAAAATCCATCTAATGGTTCAAGAAGGCATTGTATTAGGGCACAAGATTTCACAAACAAGGATAGAGGTAGATCCCGAAAAGATTAAAGTCATCCAAGGAATGACTCATCAACCTGACACTGTAAAAGATATCCGATCATTCCTGGGACATACTGGCTATTATAGATGCTTCATTAAGAACTTTTCAAGGATTGCAAAATCTTTGTTAGAACTAATGAAGAAGGACATACACTTTAAATGGACCAAGCAATGTGAGCTAGCCTTCCAAACCTTGAAATAGAAGCTTGTAGAAATACCTATTCTACAAGCTCCTGACTAGTCCAGACCATTCCACATAATGACTAATGCATCCAACTTTGCTTTAGGAGCTGTACTTACATAGTTAGATGACCAGAAATGATCTTATTACATTCACTATGCAAATTGAAATATTGCCGGTGCACAACTTAATTACACCACAACAAAAAAAAAAGAATTAATGGTTGTGGTGTTTGCACTAGAAAAATTTAGACACTATGTATTGGGCTATAAGATATTCATACATAAAAACCATAGTGCAATTTGATTCCTAATGAATAAACCAATGGTGAGCCCTTGCATCATACGATGGCTCATGATCTTGTAAGAGTTCGATCTTATGATGATCGATCGTAAAGGCAACAAGAATGTTGTTGCTAATCATTTATCTCGGTTATGATGGGACAACAAAGAGGACGAATATCCCATTTCTGACCACTTTCTTGATGAACTCCTCTTTGTAGGTGTAGTAAATAATCAATTAACCACAAAGACAAATTGGTATAGTAGCATTCTTACCTATCTCCTTACACAAGAAACACCACAAGGGTTGGATGTTAAAAAGAAACAACAATTTCTTCACCGAGCCAAATATTTCATGAAAATTAACGAATAACTTTATAAGGTATGTTCTGATGGCCTGGTCCGATGGTGTGTTCCCAAAGTAGATCAATTACAAGTTCTCCAAGATGCTCACAAGGGCCCTTGTGGGGGTCATTACACTGGGAGACAAACAGCCATTAAAATCTCGCTCGCATGATATTATTAGCCTACATTATTCTAGGATGCTCATCATTTTGTCCAATCTTGTGAGTGCTGCCAATGTGATGGGGGAATGACTACTAGAATGGAGGATTCACAACAATGGATTCAACCCTTAAAACCCTTCGACATATGGGGAATTGATTTTATGGGACCTATTACACCGATGTTCAATGGAAAAGCATACATCATTGTTGCTATTGACTATTTTAAAAAATGGGTAGAAGCGGCCACTATCACTGATTGCACATCATTTACCGCCGCATGATTTGTTCAACAATAAATCATAAACTGGTTTGGCATGCCTTGTGCACTTATTTCCAATAATGGTACACATTTTATAGGTGTGACTTTTTGAAAGTTGATGCAATGCTTAGGAGTTGAGCATAAGCTAACTACACCATATCACCCTCAAGTGAATGGTCAAGCCAAAGTCACCAATAGGCAAATCATAAGAATCTTGACAAGAACCATTAGCAAGTATAGGAAAGATTGGAGCACCAAACTGAATGACACTCTTTGGGCGTCTCACTCTACATGGAAACTCCCTAAAGGTTATTCTCCTTATGAGTTAGTGTACGTAAACTTCCAACACTTCCTATCCAAGCTAAGCTCTCTACACTATCTACAGTGTGTGACCTTAACCTTGACCTAAATCTAGCACAAAAAAATGGTTAATGAACCTGAACTTGCCAAATGAAAATCGATTAGCCACTCTGTCATCCAATGAATTGCATAAGGCCTTCAACAAGCAACATCATGACCTAAGGATTAGGAAAGTAAAATACCAACCAAGATATAAGGTTCTATATTGGAATCCCACACATGTGCCACAATGAATTAAATTTAAAACACTATGGGAAGGGTCTTATATCATTCATGAAACTTTCCCTTCAAGGGCCATGATGATCTATAAACCTAAAAGCCCAGATAGGAAACTATTAGTCAACATCCAGTAAACCAAACCTTTCCATGAGCCTAAAATGGCCAATACTAACACTACCTCTATTGATGGACAACCTTGCTCATTATTTTAGATCTCCTCCTTCCAACTCAATCATGAGGGAGATGGTCACTAATGCTAACCATTCTAAAGTCCTCAATTCTTTTGTCCTTTTTATTTTACACATTTTTGTTTTACACATTTTTCATCTTCACTTGATTTTTATTTTACACCATCGTTAACATTTTTACTATTTCTTTTTTCTACTATTTCTTTTTCTATTACATTTTGTTTAAATTACTTTCACTCGTCATCTAATAAGTGCTCATGATGGTGGATTGTACTATAATGGTGTTGATTGCTAATGTTTGGCTTTTACCTTTGAATTTTCATGTTGATACTAAGATATGGTTTCTTTTGATGAAACAGATAATGAGTCCATATCATCCATTCATCCATTCAGCTCTATGGTCTCCCTTGATCTTAGAACTATACTATCCATTTTTCTAAGTAAACTTATTAATGAATTGGTGGCTTGGTATTCTTCAAACCAAGAAAAGATTCAAATAGATTGAAAAGGGTGTGACCTTAAGGGGATTCAACGCATTTGTGTTGGCTATTCTCTTGGGTACTTGGATATTTTTCATAAGTTTTTTGTCATTCTACTCTTGACAAAATATTAGGAAGTTGACTAAATCAAATAAGTCTTTGCATGGTGTGGTTCTCACACATAAAAAAACTAGTGAGAATTCAAAGCACACCCCTTAGACATAATAAGAAACATGGGCTACAAGCACTAGTTATGGCACTAGAAAGACATGTTACCCATGCCTAAAGGTCCCCTCTAACTAAGACCCTTTCTTGCTTCCTGCTCCTCTATCTTTCTCTTGTTGGAATGGTGGTGGCTCTATGGACACATTCTTTTTACCTTACGAGGATGGATTGGTCAAGTGTGTTGATGCAAGGTCACTAGATGTGTTTAGTTTTAATCTATAATTGGGCCAAATTTTATTAAGTCACCTTAATCACATACTACACAAGGGACTTTACACAACCTTGATTTTGGGATCCCATTCCATTCTCTCCTCTTTTTCCGTATTATCTTCCATATCCCACCTCATTGCTAGTTTTATGATTAATCTATATCTTGGTTGCTACATTATTATTCTTTGGTAAACTCTGGTGGGTAAGTTCTTAACCATTATTTCCATATGTCATTCTGAGAGCCTACAGACTCTTTGGTCTATGGGTTTGTTAAGGCATTAAGGGCATGAGCCTACTTTGGGGAGGACCCACTGGCATTCCTTTTTGGTGCACTTGTTAAGTTATTTTCCTTAAAAACATTTCTTGCAATCAACTATTTCTCGTTCACCCCATCAATGACATCTATTTTTGTTTTGTCTTAATGGCTTCACCATTGTTATTTCTCTCACCTTTCTTGTTCTTTTAGTTTTTCCACCCTATCGCTACTGGAGGTTCACTCTTAGTCATGGGGGTCTTTTCACAAACTTTTCCATTCCATTACTTATCTCACCCCTACACCTTGGGTAGTCATCAGTTATAAACCTCTAACTCAGTATCTACCATACCCACAACCTAGCCAATGTGCTTCATATCGAGGCAAGGTATCAACGGCATTATGTCTTATTTATCCTTGCTAATTCGTGACTTTGTTATGTGTGTAGATGGCAATCACATGAACAATGGACTGGGATAGAAGGGAGCACTCAAGATGGACTGGAGCAAAAAGCATTTACGCAAGGAACAAGCCTGATCATGTGGCCATGAATAACATTTTCGACATCGGTAGCAAAATGCCTTATTTTCTTTTCTCTCTCTTTGCAAGCTATCAAATGAGGGTCTAGATGTCATTTATGCACAGTGTTCATCACAATGGTTATGAACACCAATGTTGTAATATGTTTGTCGATCTGTTCACCAGGCACTTTGAGTCTGTCATTCCATGTCATCATCAATTGTCGTTCAGTCAATAATCTCATACCTTCCCAATATTTTGTAAGGAACTCGAGGACGAGTTTTCATTCAGTCATGGGGGTATGATGAGTCACGATATCGGACCCTTGATATCAGACCCTCAATATCGGGTACACGATATCAGAGGTTCCAAAGCGATATCGAACATGCGATATTAAAGCTTATCTTGTTGCCTATAAATAATAGACGAGGGCACTTAATTTTGCAACCAGTGTTGTAATTCCTTACCCAAACTCTTGCAATTTTCCCTTTCCAAAGTTAGAATTATTTCTGAGTGTCCACAGTAGGAGTCATAAAGTGAATTGATCTTTATTCGAGCATTGTGGACCTAAGCACACCTTGTGTTTAGAAATAAAGATGAACTTTGTGATAAACCTTGCAACATTCAGAATAGCTTATTTACTGCATTTAATGTTATTTACAGTTATTCAATGCTTTCATTAGTTAATTGGCTATTTTATTTATTTGTTAATTTTCAACAAGTAAGCACACTCAATACGACCATTTCGAGCATATGTAGAAAACTTGGTAACCCAGTAACGAAAAGTGTTTGGTAATCCCAGTAGTGTTACACTAGTTCAGGATGTGTACAGAGAGTGGAAATGGATGTTGGTGTTAGAACTAGTTAGAACCTAGCTAATTAGTTAAATTAAATTAGTTACTTAATTATTTCATTTCTCCCTTTTTAGCACCAGGACATAAAACATAAAAAGCATAAAAATCATATACCTCAAGTTTACTTAACCATACAATTGCACCTTACAAGTAAGCTTGGGAAGACAACAATCACCTAACGCATCCTTGTTCTATGAAGGCACATAAACACTTAGTCCTTGGAGTTCGATCGGATCACACATAATGCTCGTATTCATATGGTTGGGCATAGGGGTACCTCGCCACTCATCAGAGCTATATATTTAAAAACATGTAGATATTTAACAAAAAAAAATTAATTTGTCCATTGTCCAAATGTCCAAATATTTATTTGTTAATTAAGTACATATGCCTATTCCTCTTTTGATAATAAATTCTTATTCTTTGATATGAGTCCACATATAACTTAGTTAGGAAGGAAGGCCCTACCTAGCATTAATTGGGCTTAACCTCACCTCACAAGGTCTACTTCGTTAGGTGTAAAAATGTCTTATAAACTCAAGGTTTATCCTTTCTTATGATTTAAGGATCCAAGATGCATTACTTACATCTAACTTATTCCCTAACTTGTTCTTGGCTTAACTTTCAAGTTGGTTATACCCTACTACCAGATCTGTTATTAATTGGTTATCTCCCAACCACCCCCCACCCCCCTCCCCTTTAATTAAGCCAAGGTATGTAACATACCTAGGTTAATTAGAAAATATAAATTATTAAAATGGACATGGTCAAAGGATATATCAAAAGCAAAAATTGCCCTGGGTTTTATATATCTAGATGATTAACAGGGTACTAAAGGGAATGGGTGAACAAGTGTTAGTATCCATCATTGACCACTATAGTAGGGATCTTAACCACTGATGCTTATGAAAGACATGATGAGAAACACAAACAAAACCCATGCACAAAAGTACCACTAGTCAGAAAAGATGACCATGCAAAAGAAAATAAGAAGATAACACAACAAAAATGAAAAAGAGAAATACCAATAGTTAAAAATGAGGTAAAAAAAGAAAAAAAATAGCAATAATATGAGAAGTACAAAGAAACAAAAGCAAAGTAACTAAATAACAGCGTAAGAAGAACTTTTAGAAGCGATGGTGTCCATTAAAATACTAACTATGGAGGAGTCACTCCTTCGCTGCTAGTGTTATACCCTAGTTCTAAGGTAGTGGCATCATTATTTGATTGGTAATTGTTTAGTAACCCTAAAACACTGTGCCCACATAAGGGGGTTCTTGTTGGATTCTTGAAATTGTGAGCTTGGAGCATCATCCCAACTGTAAGGTTCTTGTGGAAGTGTGGCTCGACTCATGATTAAAGGTTCTTGTGGGATCATCTTTTTCTTTTGTTTTGCCTTTTTTTCTTCTTCTCTCTCTCTCTCTCTCTCTCTCTCTCTCTCTCTCTCTCTCTCTCTCATCCACCAATTCTTTNGTGTCAGCCTTATTACTTTGCTTTTTCTTTTTCTTTTTCTTTTCTTTTCTTTTCTTTTCTCTTTTTTTTTTACGCAAGAAATTCAATATCTAACCTACTTCAATCATGAGGTTCCTATGAAAGCCAAATTCATTTTGTAAGGGTTGCTCACATGGTATTGATCTTACTTGATATCGATACATGTCTTTACCACTAGAGAAACTAGGTCCAATATAACACACCATTTCCACCTTAGTGACTCATCTAAGAAAGTATTTAATAGAAACCAAACACTAATAAGCATTATCCTAAACTGAGCTATTTAGCAACCTTGACTTATGAACATTGTACTTAAAGAATATTGTTGAAAAATAATGAAGTTTATTATGTGTAAGACACTTATTAATTTAAGGTTTACCCTTAGTTGGATTTTGGGTTTAAACCTACCTATTTTAGGTAGGAGGAGTTGTTCTTCTCCCTTGCATTCCAGACATGATGCTACTGTTAAGGCCAACATCACCCATGCTAGGCATGGGGCCATGATCAACAATAATCAAATATATTACTTCTTGGTTAAGGAATAGAACCACTCTACAAAACTTTGTGCATGGAATAACTTTACAAAATTTTGTATATGCATACTCGAAGTTATACAAAGTTATTACATTCCTTGTATAGGATCAGGACATTGACACTAAAGAAAAGGAAAACAAGTTTAACAAACAAGTGAAGGGAAAGCTAATGTGTGCAAAACTTTCTCATGGTATTTATTCAGGTTTTAAAATTATTTTTTTATGAGTCTTAGGCTCCTAGCTTTAATTTTGAATTGTAATCATCTCAGATATCCTTCAAATATGTAAAATGGTAGAGCTAAAATTCACCCCATGTGCTGAAAATATAGTCCAATTTCACACCATGTGATTATGGGCATAGTCTTCATCATGTAATTATGGGCATTAGAGATAGATTAAAAAAAGAGAAAAATGTAATGATGGGAACCTATCACATGGAAAATTTCATTCAATGATAGATCCATCATAGTTATGGATAACTTATCATAGTCCTTTATATGGTCAAGTTATAATGCACACTTTTTCTGTAAAGTGAAACTTAGTGATAATACTTTTAATTTAGAAAGTGTGATCATGGGTTCCAACAATCCCATTACTTTACAAAGTCAAGTCATAGTTAGTTTCCTACAATCCCATCCTTTACAAGGTCCCACCCACCTTAGGTAGTTTGCTATCAATGTCCACATTTTGCATTGCTCCTTTTATTACAGTAGGTGTGTTTTCCTCCATACCAAAAGGAGTGAACATTGAACCAGTCATAACCCTAGATGCACTATAATTTTATATTAAAGAGAAGTTTTATGTTTGGCGTGTGCTTTAGGTTTTATCATATTGATGGTTCATTATTACTCATTTTGATGAAGGAAAATCCCTATGAAGCCATGGAGAACAAGCCCAATACAAATGGCTACCTCTTTTCAAAGGTCAGAATGGCTTCCATTTTATTTTGTGGTAAATGTCGCACGCAAAGCAAACATGACATGCATAAATCTATTCAGCTTTATCTATGGTCTACCATATTTCTTCTCTACTTTGTCTGCTCAACCACCAAGAAAACAATCTTCCTTAAATCATTGCACGAGAAAGCAGGAGTAGACCTTCAGTAAATGTTACCATAAGGCTCCCTCAACTATTTACTACATTACTGAACATGGCAATGGCGGACATTTCATGTGGTGGATGTGGGTGGTGCTAGGTGTTTCGAGCATTTTGCGTTGGCAGTGCAAGCATTACACAAAATGTGTGTTGCAGTGGTTGTTACAAGACAATAATGGTGATGTTGATTATAATTGTATGTGGGCATCATTATGAATGATCGCAGTGGCTATAAACGATGGTAGGGGGCAGGTCTACCTGGGGGGTCTTCCTAGCAAGTCTTCCTGGGAGGGATCTAAGGAGAAACATCAAATCCAAGGGATTCTCCTAGGTTGGGAAAATCATCAAATCCTAGTAGGGCCTGGGAGAATCAGCAACCAATAAACTAGCAGGTAATGGTTTCTTTCTCTTATTTATGGGGGGGGGGATGCCTGATAGTGGTGGCTTACGATCTTCATGCATCAGAGATGCATCAAGGGGGGCTCTCTCTTCTTTGGGTCAGCACCAATGTAAACTACACAGCCCACATGCAGGCCATGAGACGTGTGGTTTTCTTTGGGCCAATGGCCTATCTCAGTGGCCTAGATGTGGGTGGACAGTCTTTCTCTCTATCTCCTTTTCTCCCACCAGCAGTGGTGCATCTCTCTCCATTGCAAATAACAAAAAGTAGTGGGGGACGTGACGGTTGCCACCAGTAGTTGCAGATGCAAATGCATCTACTGTAGTGCGTCAGTAGTAGTGCTGTTGGTAGTCGGGAGGCTACAAGTGGCACATTGAGGTTGTCAGGCAACGATGACGCAGAAGAGGTGGCAAACAATGATAGGCTTTGAGCAACCATAGTTGCCACCCCATGCAAACTACGGTGGGTAGTCTCTCTTTCTCTCTTTCTCCTCCTCCTCACTCCCTCTTTCTCTCTACAATGGCAATAGTCCAGGTGGTGCACATGGCTAGCGGAATGGCGAATGATCTCTCTCATTTTCTTTTAGCTCCCTAGCATGTTGGCAATATTCCTCTCTTACATTGTAGCAACTATAGCAATAGCACTAAAGAGGAAGCACCTCCCTATGGCAATCTCTCTTTCTCTCTCTCTCTCTTTAGGCAATGGTCATAGTCTTCCTACCCAATAGTGGACACCATCAGCAGTGACGGACTAGCAGCATCAATGGGACCAGGGAAAATTTGTTTCTTTTAGTTACTTATTGTATTTAAAACAATCATTTAATTTAAATTCCAAATTTTCTTTTTTTAGTTTACTATTTTCAAAAAGCCACGTAGCCCTCTCTAGCTGAGAATATTCTTGGGTTTCCATAACCATATGAAAGGCACCCTCTACAATAGTCTCCTAAAACAAGTTTTCTTTCCCAATGTTGGTGCATCGAAAATTTACACATCAACAGCTACCAAATTCTTTATAGTTCTAACTAACAATAGAATTTCCTATTGCCCTCTACATTTTTAAAGGTAAAAGTTGTAGACTATAAATAATTTTTGATTAGTTTACTCTATGACATAAGAGTCTTTTTGAGGGGTACATTTGAGAGCTAAGACTTCTAATGGATTGTTGTCATGTAATTCATCGATGGTGGGATAAGTTGGGTCACTTACCTCTACTAGTTCATCTTCTCTAGGTTCCTCAATGTGATGTTAAGAATATAGCTTAAGCCCTTGTCCATTGACTAGGAATGTAGTTGAGGAATTGTCAATAGGTAATATGAGAACACTTCCATTATCATGGGGTTGAATAACTAAATAATGGCCTTCCCAACTAGTTGTTAACTTCCCTAGAAATTTATGTAATCTCATATTGTAGAGAATAACTTTATCACCTATGGAAAAGTATTTTTAAAAAATATTCTTATCATGTAATGTTTTCATTTGTTTCTTTACAATTTTTTATTTATCAAGAGCATGTAGCCACATTTCATCAAGTTCATGAACTTGGTTTATTCTAGTAGCCTAGTTCATGTCTTCATCAAAATTGATTTGTTGGTCTAACCACAAATATTGATACTTGAATTCAACTAATAATAAACATAACTTACCATAAACCAATTGATAAGGTGAATATCCTAAACTTGGTTTATAGGTAATCCTATAAGCCCAAAGTGCATCTTGTAATTTTTTAGATCAATCCTTCCCTTTAGTATATACAATTTTTGTTAGTATAGTCAAGAAAATTCTATTAGCATTCTCTACTTGGCCATTTTTTTGAGGATGATAGGCAATAGCTATCTTATATTGGATACCACAAGACTTAAGGAATTTTTCCATGATTTTATTAACAAAATGGGTTCCTTGATCACTAATGATCATCCATGGATTTCAAAAACATGTTAAAATATTTTCCCTAAGGAATGCTACAACTACCTTATCATCATTAATTGGGTGGATTTTGCTTCTACCCATTTGGTGACATAGTCAATACAAACCAAAATGTATTGACATCCATTAGATGGTGGAAATGGTCCTAAAAAGTCTATACCCCACATATCAAATGGTTCTCTTATTAAAATTGGTTTTAAGGCCATTTCATGTCTTTTTACTATTTCTCCCATTCATTGACATTTATCACACTCTTACACATGCTTATGTGCATCTTTAAAAATTGAGGGCCAATAAAATCCAATTTGAAGAATTTTGATAGCAGCACATCTGCTATCAAAGTGGTCACCCACTAAATCATCATGGCACATTTGTAGAATTTGTTATTGTTCATTCTCAGCCACACATCTTCTTGCTATGTTATCTTTACATATTTGATAGAGATATGAACTACTCCAAATATACCTAGATATGGTGCATAAGAAAGATTTCTTTTCTTCCTTAGTCCAATTGGTAAGGGTTTTCACAGTGGCTAGATAGTTGGCTATATCAACAAACCAAGGATCCTTTCTTGTAGAAAAAATTTGTTCATTAGGAAATTCATCATGAAAGACACCTTCTGTTTGATTTTCATCTATCGTTTCTAGCCTAGAAGGATTATTTGCTACTACATTTTCCCTACCAATTTTATCTAAAATATCGAGGTCAAATTCTTGGAGTAATAAGCACCATCTCATTATTCTTTTGTTTTCTATTTTCTTAGTAGCTAAAATTTAATGGCTGAATGATCAATATATACTCTAGTTTTATATCCTATTAAATAATGTCTAAATTCTATCTAGAGCATATACAATAGCTAATGATTCTTTTTCTATAGTTATATAACTTACTTGTGCTTCGTCTAAACTTTTGAACACATAATAAATCACTCATGATTTATGATCAATGTATTGTCCTAAAAATACCCCTATAACTGTGTAACTAGCATCACACATTAAATCAAATGGATAATCCCAATTAAGTGCATTTAATATAGGGGCTATGGTTACTCATTTTTTCAATTTCAAGAATGTTTTTTAATAGTCATTAGTCCAAACAAATGAAACATCCTTTTCTAAGAGCATGTATAATGCTTTAGTAATTTTTAAAAGTCCTTGATAAACCTTCTATAATACCTAGCATGTCATAGAAATATTAAAGAGTTTTTAAATTAGTTGGAGCTAGAAATGTAGATATGACTCTTCCTTTTTCGTCATCCATACTTATCCCATCTTTAGAAATAACATGTCCTAACACTACACCACTCGTAACTATCAAATGACTCCTTTCCCAACTTAATTTTAAATTTTTATCAACACATCTATGTAAGACTTGTTCGAGATGTTGCAAATTTTCATCATAAGTATTCATATAGACTAAAAAATCATCCATAAAAACTTCAACATAATCTTCTAACATATTAGGGAATATTGAGATCATGGCTCTTTGGAAAGTTGCTGGTGCATTAAAAAAGGCCAAGAGGCATTTATCTATAAGCAAAAGTTCCATAAGGACATGTAAAGGTTCTTGTATGCTAGTCTTCAAGGGCAATGGCTACTTGATTGTATCCACTAAATCCATCCAAAAACAATAATATTCATGTCCTTCTAACTTTTCTATAATTTGATTTATGTATGGTAATGGAAAATGGTCTTCTTTGTATTTTGGTTTAACCTTCTATAATCCACACAAACTCTCCATTTTCCATCCATTTTTGGAACTATAGTAATGAGGCTTACCCGTTCACTATTAGCTATTGGATAAATAATCCCTTCTTTCCAAAGTTTTGAAATTTCATCCTTAACAATTTGTTTTAAGGCTTCAATTAATTCATCTTGGGGGAATTCTTACTAGTTTTACATTGTCCTCTAGATATATATGATGTTGGCATCTGTTGGGTGAGATTCCTTGGTGAAGATCCTCGTAACTCCATGCAAATGCCTTAGACTTTCTATGCAAAACTTCTAATAATTTTCTTTCTTGCTCATTAGTAAGTGGAAAATTTATAATTAATGGTTTATTTTGATCTATGAAGACATACTTAAAGTGTACTAGGAAGTTCTATAAGATCTAAGGAATCTTTATTTGAAGGTTGAATTATTTCTCCAATATTTCCTAAGCCTAAATTCAAAATTTGGTCAAGGAGATCTTGTCGTTCTTTAGTTGAGGGGTCTAAAGGTCCTTTCTCAAAATTATTTAATACTAAGGTTTCACTATCATTTGTCATTGTTGAGGTGGATAGAGTGTAGAGCATTCTTGCTTCCTTCAAGTCTACATCTTATTTTACCTTATCATATATATTTAATGTAAAAGTAAAATTAAAAAGGAGAGTTGAAGTTGCCCTGATCTATAATTAATTACCACATTAGTTGTTGCTAATGAAGGTCTACCTAATATAATTGAAAAACAATTAGGATCTTTTACTTCCAAAACAACAAAGTCAATTGGGTATTTTCCTTTTTCTCCCTCAATTATCAAGTTCTCTACTATTCCTATTGGTTTAACATTTGATCCATCAACCAATGATATTGTCATGTTTACTCCTTTGATATCCTCAATATCAAGCATCCTAGTCCTTTCAAGAGGCATGATATTAATGCTAGATCCTAAATCTAATAGGGAATTTTTGATTACTTGGTCATTTATTTTGATTGGGATGGTAGGAACTCCTAGATCCTGATATTTTGAAATCTCATGACTTTGTATAAGTTGAGAAAGATTATCAACCAAATAAACATATTTAAATATTTTTTTCCTTTCTTTTCCTAGTACATAATTCCCTTAAGTATTTGGCATAAATAGGTGTGTCTTTTACCACTTGCTCCAAAGTAATATGCAAATACAATTCACTAAACATTTTTTCAAGATGAGCTTTAGTTGTAAAATCCTCTTGTAATTGTTTAGGGAAAGGAGGTAAAACTAGTTCTCTATAGAATAATGGTTGTTCTTTTTCCCTAGTTGGTTGATCTTACTCATTTACTATTTGTGGCTGAATTTTTTCTTATGTCCCTACCTCCTAACATCTCACCTTCTTTTGGGGTTTAGGTTCAATTATTTTTACACTTCTTCTAATCATGGAATGTAATTGTTCTTTTCCCTTTGTTTGAGACATGGGATTGGTTTTAGGTTGGGATGGTAACTAATTTTTAGTTAACTCTTGAAATCTTCTCCTGGTCTCACTCATGAATTATCTACTTTCTTCTATGAAAGAAGTAACACTTTAGATGAGTTTATCCAAGTGTTCATTAATTGGGTTTTTGAATGGCCTAAAATTATTTTGAGAATATTGTTGTGGGTAAAATGGTCATTGAGGAAAGTTAATTGTTGGTTGGTTCCTATATTGTTGGAAAACCTTTGCTAACTCTTGCATTTCCTCTTGACAATATAACAAGGTTGGATAGGTTGCTTGGTCATGTTGAGGACTACCACAAATGTTGCATATTTCACTTTGAATTACATGAACTTGTTTCTTAATCAATCATGTCGACTGATCCACTTTTCTATTTAACTATTCTATTTGTTGGGTCATGCCTTACATAATGTTAGATTTTGGCAAATATTTACTTTGATCTAATAACAAGTCTATAATTTTCTAGCCATCTTCCAGTGTCACATTTAAAATATTTCCTTCACATGCAAAGTCAACATTTTGCCTACAATAAGGTATAAGCCTTCTACAAAGATTTCAATTAATTGATGGGCTAGGATTCCATGGTTTGTATTCTTTAAGCACAATCCTTTAAATCTATTAAAAATACTCTCATAGTCTTCATCTTCATGTTGCATAAAGCTCATTAATTATTTCCTTAATGAGCACAGCCTATCATTAGAAAGAAATCTTTGTAGGAAAGCATTCTTAAAATCATCCCATGAACTAATATGTGTTCTAAGGATTTGTAGCCAAAAATCAGATTTTCCCTTTAAGGTTTGTTTAAAGGCAATTATCTTAGTTCTATCCCCACTTTGAAAAGCTAACATAGCTAATGTTTTTTCAAAATCTCTTATGTGGGTAACTAGATCCTCATCATTTTTCCCCTTAAAAATAAGTAATAAGTGAATATTTTTAACCTCTAAATCTCTTCCTTGTGAAAAAACCAACGAGCCTTGAGGTATGATTAATGCTCTTTGATTCAATAACTCTCCAAGGATTTGGCTTGGGTAAGGCAGGCCAAGTGAAACATTGAAACTCAAACTCCCAAGGGAGAATGGTATGGAACCTAAAGAAAATGGGGGAAGTATATGATATGAAGATGATTCCATCATGTAAGTGGAGGACACTATTGGGGCTACTATAGGATTTGGTATAGACATAAAGACTAGTGGTGGAGTTTGTAACTTCAAAGTGCTTATTGGTTGGGTAGTTCCTCCAATTATGGTTACATAAGTTGATATTGGGGTAGTATTTTGAAACCCTTCTCCTCTAGTTGAACTCATGGTTGATATTGTAGTAGTTGAAATATCAAATAGAGGATTAATAGATATGGAAAAATCAAAAACTTGATTGTATTAGTTCTTCTTGGCTTTCTTTTTGACTAACTTTTGTATGTTTGTAAAGACTAAGAATGCTCCTAGAAGGTTGAATTCGTGTTGGTTTCTTTGGTTGCTTTGTTGGTTTCATTTAACAAGAACACTCTTTGTTAGCACATTCATGGGATACCATTCCTAATATTTTACAAATTGATTTAATAACTTCTACTATCATGGCTTTAATTGCAACTTTTTTAACAGTTTTAGCTAGTTGTACAAGAAGAGGAGCTAATTCCTAGGATTTTTCTTTATTTTTAGATTTTCTTAATGCAAGAAAAACAAGTAAAAGAAACCATTTCTAAAATTACTTAAATGAAAAAAAATAAAAATAAAATAAAATTTACCTAAAACATAAAATTGCAAAATGAAATTAAAACATACAGAAACCTTGATAATGATTAACTCTATCGGCCTCCTTGGCAACTGTGCCAAAATTGACAAGGCACCCATTTTAACAAACTCCCATAGTTTCAGACCATAGCATTATAGAAACACAATTGCTTCCATGATGAAATGAAGACTCAGCAACTTGGGCATGGATGGCTTCTACGTTAATAAATTGTAATTGGGAACAATTACATAACAAAATGTTGCAACTCCAATGATCCCTCATCCAGTAAAGTAAGAATATAGAATTCTTTATCTGATCCTTAATTTTCTTGATGACCAGCCTAACCATAGCGATGATGCCTAAAATTCTACATTAAGAAGTATAAAAATCCATCTTCTTTTATAAATAGAGGCTTCTTGGATACTAGATGGAGCATAACCCATGAAAGTAGTAGTTTCTGGCACGCAACACACAAATCTCCAACCAAGGGCATGGATGCTTAGGCCTATCAGTACATCTTTAGCTATGGATCCATATTTCCATCCAATCTCTTTTCCCCATGAAGTGTTGACATCATAACTACAGCTAGTCAATTTTAGTGCATCAATTAATTTAGCAAATAGATCATTGTTGTTACAATGTTGGACTTCTTTGAAAGCATTAATGGTAGATTGCATCAAAGGATTGGATTCACCAAAGTTTTGGTTGAAATCTCCATGGGACCATGATGATATAAACCCTTTGTATTTGGGTGGGCTACCATAAACTGCCTTCCTACAATGAGAGCAACCTATTCTGCAGTACAAGGCTCCTTCCAAATCATTCATTCATTGCACAATTCTTTCAAAGTCCTTTAATTATGTTGCCCAAGGATTATTATCTTTCTTTGATGAATAGTAAATTTGTGGAAACTATACATAACCAAAATCTCTTTCTAATTTACAGTCCAAGAAGAGGCACATGGCATGGTGTATCACTTTGAAATTTCTCACAAACATGTCACAATCCAAATTTAAAATACAAGGGGCATTTGTCATAAACCTGGAAACTCGAACCATAGTGTTCATGATGCTTACTTTGAAGCAATGCTTCACTTTGGGCCGTTTTTCTCTGGCAACATAGATTAGGTGTGGCAGAATGTCTTCATCTCTACCTTGTTCATGTATGATTTGTGATGAGCCAATCATGCTAAGAATGCATTGCTGGCTATTACGCTGCTTTCATGTAGTGCTTGAAGCTTATAAATCTGTTGCCTAGAATTTGGTGTACATTTGAACCTAAAACATGGAGTAACAAAATTTCTACCTGCAATTCCAACACTGAGTGGCAAAAAGCAATGGGATTGTTTAGCCAGATGTTGTTTAGAAGATGTGCAGTAGTCATGCTCATCCTTGAGGCTACATAGCATGAGGTGGTCATTAACATCATTGCTAGATTCCCTTGGTGTCCCTAGTCATGGCTACCGATGTGATTTTAATTTTATGTCGGCCTACCTGCCTAAACTTTTGAGGCTCATCTGGAATTTGGGCAAAGGTAAAGATAGATGTCGATGATGCCATCATCCCAAGAGTATAGTTGCTCATTGGTCATGACAGGATGCTCTTCAGCACCTACAACCGCTACCCTAATTCTAAAAGATAATGTTTATATACTTTATATATAATATTTATACAATGTAAACTATAATGTTTATATAATAAACTATCATGTTTATGTAATCTATATAATTATATATAATATAATATATAATATATCATATTAATTAAACAAAACTAAAATAAACTAATAATAATAAACTAATACTCACCGCTAAACTAAAATACAATAAAGTAAACATTCATTTAAACACTAATTAACATATAATATCAATTGAAATGCATGTCTTTGGTAAGGATACTTATTTAAAAATTGAACAAATTTTGGAGTTTAACACTCCCTTTCATCAAGATTTGCTCCTTCTCCTTACTCTTGGACATCTTACAAATTATTGCAAATGAAAAAATGTTAACATCTAGGACTTTTATGAATGCACCCAAGGATTAGAATATCGTTGTTTACTACCACACAACTAGGACATCCGAAATACAAGATGGATATCCTAGGAATCCTACTAGGATGTTCTACTTTAGTATGAACATCCTACTTGAGGGGACCTAAGTTCACAATGAATGTTCCACTAGTATAGTGAACATCCCATCTATCTTGAGAAATGATTTTTGATACATGTATAGGGGTTCATAAGTCTCAAAAATCTCCTCAGATTCGTAGCAAGAAAATTTTATCTTGACTTATCCCAAAAAGAAAAAATCCTAATTATCCTATCCTACAATTTAGGAAGAAAATTTTATGTTGACTTACCTAGTGCATAATGGTTCCAATCTTGAGATCGTATAGTAATGGTGTATGGTGAGCATCCTCTTGTTCATTCTTATTCTCTCAATTATTATGTCTTCTTATTCCCTTCCTTCCCTCCTTTTAAGTACATTGTTCATTACTTATCTTAATTATTGAGTATGAACTGGAAGGTCTTTTTCTCCATGTAGCTTTTTTTAAGAGCTTCCCTTTTGTACCCGTCTTTTTATAATGCAACCTTGCAAGGTGTTACTACCCTATCTCATGGTATTAATCAAGTCAGAAGCATCATGGAATGGTATATTCCTAGATAGACATTAAGCCCTAATGTGACATATTTGAGGGAAATAAAAGAAAACTATGGATTTATAAAACCTTATAAGGGAAGATTGATTATACCTATTTTGATATGCTTTCATTATTTTATCAAACTAGCTTGAAGTGGTGGGTTTGAAAAAAAGCCCACTTTTATCATTTGGGCTTCTCCCTTGTTAAAGTATGTGATTCAATGATACTTTTCCAAGGGTAAACTTCTTAGAAACTTTTTTTTCTTGTTCAAATTTCTTGTATCTTTTTAATCTTCATCTTAATTGATATATTTTTGTTTAGGAGTGAGATGTTCAATCTTTTAAGATCTTCTTTCTCTTGATCCTATAATATTAGAGATTCATTCAAGATGGTTAGTTCACCAATCTCAACTTTTAAGAGTTGTGACTTTACTTATTAGGGTCAAACATGAGTTTCTTTCATGTTCAAACTCTAACTCATGTTGGCAAAATTTACTTTTTAGCTTAATGCTAATTTGATGTAACTTAATAAAATTTTCTTTCAGGCATTCATATCTTTTTTGAAGAATTCCTATATCTTTGTTATCACTTGAATCTTCTTCATCTTTGTAAGGTGGATTTATGTTTGCAATTACCATGCAAACAAGATGGAAGTTATTAGCATCACCATCCTTCACTTCTTTCTTACTTGTCTTGCTTATCTCATTTACTTACTAGGGACTTTTTTTCCTCATCTTGGCCTCATCCTATAATAATTTTTTTATAAAATATTTTTTTACTTTTTCATATTTCATGATTTGAACTTCAATCATTGTCTTTCATTCTTCCTTCTCTCTTTTTAGCAAAGAGAAATTTTTAATTACTTCAATAACTTTTGCTTCTTTATGCTCTTATTCTAGTCTAAACACCACATGGTGAATCATGGATTATACATATAAATAGGCATCCATTCTTATAAATTCATGCTTCATCAAGATATTGTCCTTCCTTGAATCCATCTAGTAGTTCACTTCTTCATAAATAATTTTCTTAAGATCATTAATTTCTCTTTTCAAAGTATTTCACCAAAAGTCTCTATGCATTCTTCATTTGTAAGCATAGGATCAAGGATCCTGATACTAAAAAAATAATTTTAAGCCGAAATCATCTTATCAATATCAATCATCATCCTATTCACATAGGCTCTTATAACATGAATCAATTATGTGGCATTCAAAACTTTTCTATTATTGTTCAAGGCATCATAATCAGGTATCTTCATACTAACAAAATTACCGTCATCTGCTTCATCAAAATAAGAAAGTAAAAATGATTTTAAAAAAATGTATCTTTAAGTAGCCTTTTCAAATAATTCTTCCTTAATACTCTTAGTGAAGTATTGTTTGAATTCTTTTTTGATGTAGTGGTCCTATAGCCATAATCAATCTTTAAACTTTCATTTTGCTAGTGCTTGTTGCTAGTGTTGTAGTTATCATTTTCTTCAAGTTCTACCTGATTCTAGATGTTTGAGTAGCCTAAGTAGTTACAATGATTGTTGTCATAATAATTGAGATAGATTTAGATATGATTATTTCCTTGCCTTGCAAGTTCATGAGTTTTATTTCTAATAAAAGGACCAACATTGATATATGGGTAGCAAAACCTAACAAAATTCTTGAGTTAAAAAAAATTTTCCCAATAAAAGTTAACAAGCTTAAAAACCAAAATGTTGATGTTGTGTTCTCCTTCACCTTTGTAAGGAGCTTATAGAAATTATTAATAACAAACCAAATATAGCTATACTTTACTTTTCTTAGGTGCACATAATACAAATTCTTCATAATATACCACTAGATTGATGTTTAATGATATGAATAATCAATCCATTTGTTGTATACTTTGCATATTGAGCCAATAAGCTTCCTGAAAATGTTAAAATTAATCTTAACGATTACCCTTTATACTAAAATATCTAGTTTGATAAAAAGATTACCGTTAAAGAATACTTATTGACCCCATGCATATCCATGAAGTATAGGTAAACACTTTTATTCTCAAATGCATGTCTAATAATTTTTTCAGTAATAGGAACATGCACATATGTACCTTTATTTTATATTTGTAATACCTCATTATTGTGTGTCTTTATGGTCTTGAGCATGTTAGCTTTTGAGCTTAGCTACAAAGTTGGAAGGTTGAGTGTTGCATATCCACCCATCCCCATCACTGCAAGTTACCTTTGAATTTGAAAGTCTACAATTAGCTATAATTAATTCATGCTAAAAATTATTGGATTCTTAACATGGAATGTTCCCTTCAATGGTTGAACAAATGGAAACACAAATATTTCCTTTCCTAATAAAATAGCTTCAAAATTAATCTTCTTTTCACAACTCATTTTGCTTACAAGCTTGAATTCAAGATACAGAAGATTTGTAGTAGAGTTTTATACTATACTACTATTAAAAATTTTTCACTATAATACAAGTTTTCACTCTCTATTATTGTTGCTTGTTTGCCAATTTTTCATTTGAAATTGTGCCCTCATTATAAGTCCAATATCTTTTTTTATATGATAGTATTACTTTTCATAAACAAACATGGTTCATAGGAAATAATAATTCCATTGCAAGCTCCTTATGAAACATATCATCATTTTTTATTTTACTGTTACATCAAAATAGTTACAATAATAATTTAAAATGAGATTAACACAATTTAACTCATTTCAATGATAATCATAACATCATGGATTTTGATGAGACAAGTTAGGAATGTAAGGTTTTGACTAAGGAAATTTATTTTTTGATCTACATCCTAGATTTCACGTATTATTCATTAGTAATTAATACTACTTATGAGGTCAAATATTATATTTACATTGTTGATGTCATTGTTGATTTAAATTTTTTTGTTGCACCATTTTGCCATTCTCTAAAATTCATATGAGATTGTAAAGAATATCCAATTTCTCTCTCATCATTCGCAATACATGCATGATATATTCCAAGAAATGCTCTAGAAGTGGATTCTACATTTAATTACTTGAATAATCTACATTTATCATAAAATGTAGACATGATTTATTAATTGTAGTTATTGAGCATATCAATTAGTTACAAACCTTCTTTATGTTTTACAAAATTGTTTTTTCACACTTGTTCAATTCTTCTACAAATGATCCTCTTACTCATCCTAGTTCATACACTATGTTTCTATTCTTATTTCTGATAATTATTCTTAGTAGCTCTTTTGATTAGGTATATCATCTCTATTGACTATTTATTTTCATTAGACCTTATTTGATAACCATCATTTAATTTATTCTCACATTGTAACTTCCTCTAACCATAACTACTTCAATACCATGTTAGATTTTAGTTTTATGTGACAAAGACAAGTCTTATTACCTAAGAATCTTATGGTAGGGAATATAACTAAATAATTAAATAACTTGGTATTTTCATAAGTGATTGTAGAAGTGGAAAGACATATTTAAGAGTGTAACATACTTGATATATGTTACGAATTAAATAATATAGAATAATTATAATTTTTTATCTTACACAAAAGACATTAGTCATTCTCAACCAACTTTAAATTAGATGTGTTAAATATTTAATGTATTTTATCAAGCTCAACATGTCAAACAAGGTCTATATTTTGTAATACTATGAATATTTGTATACATCATCATGGTGTACAACACCATCTATAGTGTTGGTGAGTTATACTCTTTGTTAGTTACAACTCATTATAAGTAATTCTATTATTTATGTCTCTTAATTTATATTAATCACTCATCATGTCTAGTCACTCTTTCAACATAGTTATTCCTTCTAACCTATATATGTGTTAATTTTAGTTTGATCATAACACACATACAACATAACAGAAACAAAGAAACATTGTATAGTAACATTCATCTTTCTTATATATTTGACTATTTTAAAATAACTTAAACACTTAACACTGTGACTATTTTAGCACTAATAGTATGTTACAACGTTCATGTATTCTTCGCTTATCTAAGTTATCAAAATTTTTCAAGTATCATCTTGACCTACTAATCAAAACATCATAAAATTTAATAAAATGAACTTTGTGAATGACCTTGCTACTCTTATTCATAGCTTCTTCTTACTTCAATGTAGCTTATTATGTGATCTTTTCTTCTTATTAAGGAAACTAGATTCTAACTCATTCCTAAGTCTACTTTGTACCTTTACTTCTCTAGTAAAGGATATTCATACATCATCATTAACCTTTCGGTCTATGATGATATGGAATTGTCATGACCTTCTTTGAACACAACAACATGCACTATTAGTGTTCATGTTTTTACCTTTTACTACTCATAATTTTTATTCTTTTATTCATTTTTCTTACATCTCTTTCACATTCAATCTCACACACTATGCAACAATACTCTTTCTTATGATTCTATCTTGTAGTAGAGTTGCAAAGTTTCATAACTTACAAATCATAAGATTTGATTATAATTTATTACAAAACTGATGGATTATTGAAGTATGTGCAAAAGCTTTGATCTTTTTAAAAATTTAAGGATATTACTAGAGATCATGGGAACTAATGGGAATCAATACTCCTATTTCCTTAATTACAAGAAGTCACTAGAATTATGATAAAAATCAATACACTTGGGTGAAATTTGCTCATATCACTCTACATCATTGGAATCAAAAGGGATTGATATCCTTGCTGTACTTTTAAAATTTAAATATATCATGCAAGATCACAGTGGTGACATGAATTGATATCATTCTTCTCCTTATTGTTAGCTATCACTGGAATCCATTCCAAGAGATTTGCAAATTCTTGATTTTTGAAAATGATGATCTTCTTGGAATGTTGGTCATTTTATCTTAAACAATAATGAGTTAAGCTACAAATGATGTGAAAATTATAATTCTAATAATATTTATATGAAAATGATTAATAAGTAAATAAAGAACAAAATGCATTAGAAACTTGTTCATAACTACAAATCCATAAAATGCACCTTTAAATTCTGAAATCATGATAAAACTTGAATTTTTCAACATTCTAAATATCAAATAACTAAAACTCTACTCATCTTTGAGATCTTTAATGAGAGATTAATGAAATGAAATTATATTAATGAAATTTAATGAAATATCAATGTGAGATAAGAGAAATTGTGATATGAGATATTGTAATTATAAGAATTTAGAAAGATCTTATGAGAACTATCAGAGATTGTGAGTAGTGTGAAAAAAAAAGGAGAAAAACTAAAGCACCTTCTTCTTGTATCTTCAAATGCTTGATGATTAAATGAATAATAAAAATGAGAAAAGAGTGTCTCTTGCCATGAGCTATGAGAGGGAACCTCTATTTATAGCTTTGGTTGGCCAAAATTTGTCATTTTTTGCATATTTTAACATAATTATACATTATATATGAAATTTTTCATTTATCGAAACTTTTAGAACCATAGGGCTAAACAAGTAATTTTCACATGTGACCAATCTAAATTGTATCATAAAAAGTAGTAAAATATTATTATAGTAGTACAATGGAAATTAAATATTATACAACTCTAACAAATCATTTAAATAGTAAGTAATGTTCAAATGTAAAGATGACTTGTAAGGAAGTCTACTTAGTGTACTATTAAGATTAATATTCAAGAAAGTGTTAATAACTAAATAATGCACTATTAAAATATAAATTCAAGAAAGTGCTAAATAAATAGAAATAACAAGGTAACAATAATCTATCTATTCCTAGATAGATTAGTATCTCACATGATATACTTAAACAATATGTTTCTAGACTACAGTTACTCTATTTCTAGATTAATAATAAAAACAACAGCACCTATGTTGAAGAACATAGATAATGTATCACCAAGATCCTTGTGAGGATAACATCTATCCTTGTCAGAAGATCTCAAATGCAAATTCACGTGCATAAGATGAATTAAACTTCCAAATCCAATTGATTCATTCTATCAAAAAGCAAGTTTAAATACATGTGAAATCAATTAATTCATTGTTCAATAGGTACAACATCCCACCCACTACTTTAGTTTTAAAAGAAACATTAACTATTTGTACATGAATGATAGTGGATCCCTGACACTCAAAGAAATGACTTTTTTTTCATGATAATTAACTTCTTCCTTAACAACTTGATCCTAGTTATCATGGTCTAGTTAGCAGAATCCTACAAGAATAAATAAAATAATATTTAAAAGGTATAATAAAATATCATATTTCACATAACTAAATTGATCCTTGTCACACCCCAGGCTTATTAATTATTGTTCTTAGTTAGAATCAATCAAAAATTCTTAGTCTTTTTGATGCCTTCGAAGGACAAGGCTTCTCGGCAATTTGTTTTCCTTCTTTAATCCTAAGCTGCTTAATTAGCCTATCAGCGTACACATTTTCTTTCCTAACTCTGTCGCTTAATTGTGCAAATTCTGCATTTTTGGGTAGAATTGCTCCCAGTTATGTCAAGAATGTGATTTTTAAGTTACTAAACCTCTTCCTGCTCCTAGAGGTGACATCCTTCACTACATGCTCCTTAAATATTTGGAAATGTCTTCTTACTAACTTTGGAACATGCTTCACTTGATCTTTAATTTTTTCAACTATTTCATGTATCTTAGATATTGACATTCCCTAGTTTTTGGCCAAATCAAAGGGAAGCTCAATATGGGAAGATACAATATCTTTTAATTTTCTCTCAGCTTACACTAAGAGTTTGACAATCTCTTAACTTTGCAGTAACACTTCTATCATATTGGCCTATTCAATAACACTTTCTTCTAGATTTTGGATCAAGATTTATCCTATTTTACTTCAACTTCATGTTTGAGTTCTTCAACTTCAAATGTGAATGTTGGTTTAGTAGATGGTCTTGGCAATTGTTATTTTTATTTATATTTCTGAATGGTTTCAACTTTAAACATAGTACCTATAAAGGATGTCATATTTGAAAATATCACCATTCTTGGATCGTATTCCTTAGCTTGAATAAGTTGATAAATGAACATGGGAAAAGTAGGGGCTAAGGATGGAATGGTAGTTATGCTTTTCAACCTATTGAAAATCATCAAAGAAATGTCAATAGATTTTTTATATAGGAAGTACTCATAAAACTGGGTAACATAGAAAGTAAGTCATACCCCATGTCATCCCATCGATAGTAAGTTAATCTGAATCATTTAGCCTAGAGCATAGGCTTTTGGGTATCTTTCTTTATCAATTATAATCTTGTCCTTAAAATCAACCATAGTAGTAAATAATTCTCTTGCTAACCTCTTCCTCTTGTCCTAGGGCAAGCTTTCTCCTAAGTCAAGTCCACAATTGATCTTTATACCCAATAAGCATTGAATATCAACTAGGATAAATCATACTAATTTTCCTTGAATTTTGGTGAGATATTTTTTTTTTTTTTGAAATATGAGGAATACTCTTAATAAAATTATTTGACTTGGTTTCTCTCATAGCTATCTTTGACATATACCCAACAATCCCATTGTTGTTCATGGATCAAGATGACTAATGTTGCTAACAAAGGATCTTGTAATACTTGCATATAGTCTCCTTGTTTGACCATTTTTGCATAGAAAATTACATTAGTTAAAATATGTAAGTGCTTTCTTGGGAAGCACCTATTATTTCAACTTTTTCATTTTGAGATTTGTAATGTGTTCTCTGTGCAGAATCCATCGGTCAATCTATTGGAGGCATCATTGTAGGTCTTTTTCTATGCTTTATTCATGCATAAATCCTAAGTACAACTAGAGAGAAAGAAAATGAAATAATATACTTAAAAATACAATAACAATCATGACAACATACCCTTCTCCATGGATTATATGTTGTGGGACGATTTATGTGGCACTGAGAAAACTATGATGATCATCAGTGTCACATCAAGTTAAACATAGATGTTGCATGGTCAATGATCCACCAAGTCTAATGAACCCATAAGATACAGTAATGATAAGTATGGTAGCTAGTAGAATTTTTATTACACCAACTTATCAATGGGAGGTATCAATGTGACACCAAGTTCTACTATTCCAAGACTGATGGCATGTATCGAGAGGAAGAAATGAGTAGATACCACTTGCCAATTTTTTCTTTTTTTCATACTCTAGTGGCACATGTTAGTTTAGTTTTAGTCACTTTTATTACTGTATTATAATTCTCATTCATAAGCCCTACAAATTGCCCACCACCACTGACATTACATGTTAATTAATTAAACTCAATGTGGGTCTCACTCCCTTTCTTTTAATAGCATGATGAGAGTCTCTTATGTTAACATAGATGGATTTGTGGACACATATCAATAAGGTCTCACCATAATGTCAACGTGATGTGTTTAGCTTGAGTTTTAAAACATTATTTTACAAGTTCTTATTTTCTATGTTCTCCATTCTTTCCTCTCATTGTTCTATTCGGTCTAGCAAAGTTTTGTGTTACACTGAGAGGTCAATGCTCTTAATAGTGGAGATAAATAAAGTTCCACTAATGAAAAGTCCTAGATTTGTGTAACACCAATTTTTTACAACATTTCCCAATGTCATTAATTCAATGTTGCACTGATACCTAAGATATCCTTACTAGTGGAGCTTAATGAAGTTTCACTAATGAGCAGCACTTTGATTCAATGCAACACCGACTTCAACTAGCAATATATCTTGTTTGAGTTTGGTGTTGCACTAATGACTAACATGCCATTGATGGTGAAACTTAATGAAGTTCCACTAATAATAAGTAATTTGATTTAGTGAAATACTAAATATATAGGATTTACTCTACCTACATGTTGCCTAGGCCTTTGATGGTTTGCTAAGTATATAACTTTCATTTTACGATTTGTTTATTCTTACCATTTCATTTTCTAGTACAAGTTGATGTGTCAATGATCTGTAGCTATGTTTAGTTTGATGTTGAGAGAATAGGTATTGGTTGAGCAAATCTTATGATTCTCGGTGCTACACTAGATTTTTCATAGGTTTCCTTTTAGGTGCATGCCCTATTCCTATTCTTTTTTTCTATCAGTTACTTTTTTCTTGTGAGTTTTTGTTATAACTTTGTACTTTATCTTTATGAATTTATTAGTATCTTAGTACCTTATATAGTTAGTACCCATGTCAAGTAATAAAGAATTAAAGAAAGTGGTCATAAAGTCAAGGGATTCTAAAGTGGAAGTGGTAGCTCAAGGTTTATATGTGCCTAAGATTATAGTTCTAATTGATAGTGATGAAGATGATGTTAGACGTATAGCTTATCATTCAATGGATGATGCTCTTAGAGAGATAGATTCTCTATTGAGCTTCCATGGTAATGATAACCTACCAACTATGTTCGTAGGGTGAAAGCTTCATCACTATGTAGAAGAGTATTATTGCTTGCACAAGAAGGATGTTGTTTGAGAGTATGACTACATCCAAGGTTATCATACCCTAGAACATTTGTTAGAACATTGATTTGTTGAGACTATAGAGTGGCTTAGTAAGATCTATGATTTGTTAGCCTTAGAGATGAATAACCTAAAAAATGCTTCGTATTTCCAAGGATAATGGCTTAATGAGATTTGTGAAAAAATACCACAATTAGGTAAAGGATTTATCTCATTGTCTTGAAGGCATGTCTCTAATCGGCTCTTCCATTCATCTATCATAGTGTCATAATCAATTTCACCGATCCCATCCTCCTAAATGTTTTATTTCCTATTGCACACTTTCCCAAAACTATCATTGCTAGGGTTAAGGTTTATTTGGGAAACTCACTATAATAAGAGGTTAATCCTTATTATATTAAGAGTTTTTGTAAAAATTTTATTTTGGTTAATAAAGACTAATTTACCTTATATTCTCTTTTTAATAATTGTGTTTATACCATCAGAACTCTTTTTTTTTTATTAAAAGATAATAGTAATGTTGATGCCTATCTAATTGATATTAAACAACTTGTTTGGTGTATGTGTGTGTGTGTGTGTGTGTACATATATATAGATGTTTATAAAAGTCAAAGCAAAATGATTCCCAAATAAGCCAAAGAAAACATTTGATAAATCATGTTAATGACTCTATTTATGATTAAACCTCTTTTTTTGAATATTATTTCTCTTAGTATTTTTTTTATAGTTTGAACATATGAAAAGCTTTAGATATTTCACAATACATTTTCCATTCCATGTTTTCTTCCCCCTTTTATCAATCTCATCTTATCTTTAGGTATTTTTCAATACCTTTCTACTGGTGACTTGATATCTTAGATTAGAGGAACATGATGGGATTGTTGTCCTAATAAAGATAAAGTCATTTCAAAATTTGTTTTGATTCCAAAGTCTTTTCGTGGTTTAAGATTATTCTTAATAATTGTTCCACAATATATCTTTATGTAAACTTAGACATAATATATGTTCATCAACTAGATAAGACTTGTATTATATGATTTAATTGTATGCCCATTTATAGGGTTGGTTGTTCCATCCAAGTCTTGAATTTTTATAGATTCATTTTCATTAACCTATCACACTGTATATGGTTTGACTCATCTTTGCATGAACGTTTTCTTGTAAATTTTCAACTCTAGATCAAACATTAGTATCTTGTCATCCTAATAGAACATGACTATTCTAATATGTTTATCGTGCCAAAGTTTATTTTTAATCTACTCTAACTCTGTTCTTAAAAAAGCATCCTTCCTAATTTCATCTAATTCTACTATTGCTTTCAAGTGAATTTATAAATCTTCCTCTAAATTAATTTTTAATTCCTTAGCAGTTTTGTAGGTTTCACATTTAAATTTGATAGGCAATATAAGGTTTTCTCAAAAAAAAAAACTAGTTCATATGGAGAGTGTCTCATAGTATGTTTCAATGTAATTCTGTGTGCTCATACTACATTTGATAAGTTTCAGCATAATTAGTTTTCTCATCCTTAAGTAATTCTCTTAGTATCCTATTTATTTCCCTATTAGAAACTATGGACCTCTTGGTATGTCAAAACATTGAGAACAATGGAAGACAAGGTTGTTTGTGCATGTGTGTGTGATTGTTATGCTTGCAGGACAAGAGCTTGGATTGAGACAAGAAGATTTGCAAAGATCAAGGTTGTGGACAAGGAATGATGAATTCATCATGCAAAGGAAGGTTCAAGAAAGATGTCTCTAAGAAATAGTAGATGTCTTGGCAGAATTGAAGGATGCATAGGTAAAGACATCTTCAAGAAACAGTACACATCTTTTATCAAGCAAAGATTTCTTCACTAGAGAAATATGTCTTCTAAAAATGCAAGCCAATTTTAGAAAGACATCTTTTCCTAGATGAATATGTTTCCCCAAAATGGAGATTTTAGAAAGATGTCTTTCCCAAATAAAGACATCTTCCCAAAATAGAGAGCAAATACATAAAGATGTCTCAGGCATGAATAAGACATATTCCATGATCGTTAGCTACCATTAGCTAGTAGTTGCATGAGTTCCAAGATGGATTTGAAAACATGGTAGCTATAAGAAGACATCAAATGCATTGGGAAATGTGCAAGCTCTTGTCCTATCATTATGAAATCAATTATCAATCATTATAATCATTGTTACTCCTCATTGTGTTCTCATTTGTCCATTGTAAAGTGTGTTGTATCTCAAAGTACAAGGATTAGCAAACTAAGTTGCATTCATCCCTTGTAATTGTTCTTCTCCCTTGGACCCTATGGGGTTGATGTGCTTCTTGCAGCAAGGCATCTTGCTTGAGCTTGATGGGATCCTACGAGATTGAGTGGTTGGTGTTGCAGCACAACACTTTGAAGTAGAGCTTAAGACTGTAAAGGTTGTCGAAGCCTAAAAATCACATTTCAAGCCTAATGGGACCTTGCAAGGTTGAATGCTTGGTGCAACATCACAACACTCTAAAGTGAGGCTTGAAGACTATATAGGGTGTGAACCCTTCAAACCACATTTGAGAGAAACAAAGTTCGAAGGTGTGCTTGCGATCTACCCTCTAAGTGTGGACTACCTAAGTTGGGGAACCACATTAAATTCAATGTGTGTACTTTGTCTCATAACATTTTAATTTTGAGATTTTATTCATCCCTCCTTCTAAGTTCAATGATCCACAACTGGTATCGAAGCCTGGTACTCTTCTTTGTCATCATCAAATTCAAGAGTGAACAATGGAGGGGACATCTTACACAAAGCCATCCATGTTCAATGGATTTAACTTCACCTATTGGAAATCCATAATGCAAGGGTTCTTTGAAACCATGGAGTTTGAAGTATGGAAGTCAATCCCTGAAGGCTACACTCCACTTGTCAATAGCATCATCAACATCAACAAGCCCTACAAAAAATGGACACAAGAGGAAAAAGATAAGTTCATGTTCAATTCTAGAGCAAAGAATTATTTACGTTATGCTTTAAATAAATCCGTATTTAATAGAGTAGTAGGATGTGATATGGCCAAAGAAATTTGGAAAATTCTAGAAGCTACATATGAAGGTACCTCTATTATTAAGCAAACAAAATTGTTAGTCTTGCAAAGTGAATATGATAAGCTTAAAATAAGATAAGGTCAAAAAATAAAAGATTACTTCTCTAGAGCTAATGATATTGTTGTAGCCATTAGAGATACTAGTAAAGACTTGCCTGAAAGTGATGTGATCATTAAAATGATCAAAACTCTTCAACCAGAATTTAGATCTAAGGTCAAAGCCATGGAAGAAATTAGAGACTTCTCAACTCTAAAATTTGAACAGCTTCAAAGTGCTCTCATTGCTTATGAAATGAATCTCATAAGCGAAGGAGCTATCCAAGAAAGGCCCATTTCCTTGAAGACTACCTCAAAGGAGAAAGAGCTCAATGAGCATGATGAGGGTTAGTGAAGATGAGATTGCCTTTCTCACTAGGAGGCTACAACAATTGATGACTAGAAGAAACAAAGGAACATATCAGCAAAGATTCAATTAGTCCAAAGGTAGAGAAAGTGGTAAGAATTTTTTAAACTCTAATCTAGATTTTTCTTCTATAGAATGTTGGATATGTGATGGAAGAGGCCATACGGCCTCCAAATATCCAAGCAGTTTCAAGTTGCAATCCAAGAACAAATTCACTGATGAAGTGAAGAAGACCAACTTCTATACAAGTTGCAATGATGGGAAGAAGAGTGAGGAAGAAGTGGAGGATGATGCAAAAAATTCTCATCTCATTTGCATGGCCCTCATTAATGATGAAGCTATTCATCAAATGATGACCTTAACAATGATAAGAGATTTGATTTATTATGTAATGAACTTTTAAATTTTCAAAATCTTTGCACAAAGTTGAACAAGCAAGTAAAAATACAGGATCAAGAAGTTTCTTTATTAAATACAATAATTTTAGATCTTACTGAGGAAATCTTAGACCTCAAGTTTAAGAATAAAGAACTAACCAAGTCATGTAATCAGATGAAAGAAGAGCTTGCAAATGTAAAACTTGTGACTAACAGGCTAGTTAAAGGGAAAGAGTCCCATCGAATGGTTCTTGGTCAAGGAAGAAGTCCACAAGAAAAAAGTGGACTTGGACATTATTCCCAAGAAGAAGAACCTACATAACCTTCATATCATCTAAAGGAATCTCCAAGGAATAAGGGTACTACATCAGAAGAAGCTCCTATCCATCAAAAGACTCCTCAAATATTTGATCATTCTAATCACTTTCTCCACAATAGGAGGGTTAGATGTTATTATTGTAATAAGTTTGGGCCTAAAACAATGGAATTGCAATTTAAAGTTTAATCATATGAGCAGCTAGTCATATCACAAGACTCCTTGGTCTTATCAAAATGCACTAAGAAAGGAATTTATGCAGGGCAAAAAGGATTAGAGGACAGATCACAAAGGATTCAAGAAAGTTTGGAGAATCAAGAGGAAGGAACTTGAAAATAAGAAGACACTATCTAACCAATTTTTGAAAGGGAGCCAAGCCATGAAAATTCAAGAAGTTTATGCAAGAAGAAAAACCTTGAAAGAGGAATCTCATTCTCTAACACTTTAGGCACCTTAATTCTTAGTTGCAAGGAAGGTAAGTCAAGTTAAGTCAAGGTAAATTTTTATTTCCTTGCTTACTAAATATCATGTCAATACTTAGTTTGGAAAGACTAAATTGTGTTGATGTGGGCTTACTTCATTTCAAGCTATGGGATGTTAGATTTAGTATTCTATAGTTTTAAGATAAGTGCTTACAAGACAAGATATTTGATACTATTAAAATATTTTAAATTATGGTATCTCTTACGTATGTATGAGCATGATGTGATTAATCTTATAATAAAATGAAAGTTTGTGGTACTTATAAAATTTTAAAAGTTTTTATTGAAAAATCATCTTTTGATATATTACTTTCAAGTGCTTTAAAAATTTTCCATAAATTTCATGAATTGATAACCTTTTCCCTTGAGATATGGATTTGTTCTAAAATTGTAAAGTCAAGTTTCTTTTGAAAGATCTTTGTTGTATGATATTTAAAGAATTTGAATTAGTACCTTCAATGCAATTCATGAATCTTTTGAGAAAAGTATCATTGCAAAAGGAATCATTATGAAGTACTATTAATACGAGACTTTAGTCTCCACACTTGATCTTAACGTTGATTTGTAGAATAGTACTTTGATGAGTGATGAATCATAGTTTGCCAAGCCCCAATATCAGGTACGTGATATTAGGACCTGGATATAATATCATATACATGATATTGTGATTCCTATGTTAGCCTATCAATACAACACTCAGGTGCACAATTGAAAAGTTTTTTAGTGAAGTTCTTTTATTTCAAGTTCTTTTAGTAGTTTAGTTTTCAATTTTCAGTTTCTTTCTTTCAAGCTAGTTATTCCCAGTGCATGCCCACAATGTGATGTTTGTAATTGCATGGCACCTTTGTTCAAGTGTGACGTACTTGGACACATGCATGACCAGCAATAAAGATCGAGATTACTTTCATCATTATAGCATTCACTTAGATTAATTTTTGTTGTTTTAATTATTTAATGCCTTCTTTAGTTAACAGTTTGATTTATTGTTATTTTCTTTTCCTGTCATTAAGCGGAATGTGTACACCTTAATCACAAGCATTTAATTGCAAATACTTGGCATGCCCAGCAGCAATTCCATGAAGTCCAAGACGTGTATGGCCAATTAAGGATGGATACCATCGTCATAGGCTAATTTAGGTTTTTCTTCCATTATTAGTTTAATCAATTTATCTTTTCTGTTCTCAGGAGTAATGTAGAACTAGGACAACATCATATGCCTCACTCTAGACTAAACGATACGTGACAAAGCTACTACTAGTCCAGGTGAGAAGACAACAAACTACAATCAACATATAACTGTCTAGGTGCCACAATTAGTCCATCCACGAAGTTTGACCAAATCACACATACATGATCGTATTCATATGGTTGAGCATAGGGGTACCTCGTCATTCATCATTGGCATCATTGTTGGGGATGGTGCTAGTTATCTAGATTAGTTATATTACACAAGATCGTTGTAAAAGGGTATTCACAATATATCTTTTGAGAAGTATTCAAACACACACCACAAATTAACAACAATGTCTCACTCATGTAGAAATGATTATGAACTATATAGCATGCCTATTCATTGGAGAACTAATGAAATATACAATGAAGAAGGTTGGAGTGATCCACTTTATGAAGGGATTTTTCATAACCATGACCACCCTAATGACACTCAAAGACTACATTCACCTAAGGTAGACAATCTTGAAGAAGATTATGTCAGTCCTAAACCAGGGAAGGCCTTAAGGCCTAAGACCTTCTCAATACTTAGAAATGATAAACCAAGGGATCTTGAGGAACATTATAGAAGCCATGGCTATCCTACCAGTTCCTCCTTTTCATCTTCCCCCTCAACTTCAATGTCTAGTTTTGACAAAGATGAATGTAGGTATAGAGATAGAGCTCCACAAAAGGGTTAAAATAAAAGCAAAAATCAAACCCACAGATACACTCAAGGTCATCAACATGAACACAAGCCCCATCATCACCATCAATCAAATAGATATTTTAATCACAACTTGTCTAACGATGATAAACCCATGTTAGTCCCTAAAAGCCTAATGCACATCACAGAGGCCATTAAGATATTTCATAGGCATTGTAAGAAGAGTCAACTACCTAAGTTTGATCTGAATAATATTCTAAAATTTGTTGGAGGCTATGATTCAGATCCACAACATCATTTACAAGCATTCCATGATGCTTGTGTGCTCAACAATGTGGATTCTAAATGGCAAAAGCTGAAGCTCTTTCCTAGGATACTAATTGGTAAAGCTAAAGTGTGGTATAGATCATTGGAACCAAATTCAATGGATCAAGATGGTCAACCATGTTAGAACTTTCTAATAAAAGATACCAAACCTATGCGCAAGTGTCTGCCTTGAGGAGAAAAATCCAAAGATGGAAACAAGAACAACAAGAACCCTTGGACATGGCCTTAGATAGATACTATGCCTTACTAAATAAATGTCCAGGTCATAGGTACTCCAAGAAAGAGAAAATACTCCACATTATAGATGGGCTTAGCAATGCAAGATTGGTGAACCTTGGAAAGTATGCCCGAGGACAACTATATAAGCTCCAAGCCCACCAAGTCAAAGAGCTAATAGAGTGTCTGGCAAAAGAAGAGAGAATTATCTAAATGGGAGAATGCCAAAGCATTTGAGCAAGATCCAACTCTGGAAAAAACAAAGGTCTAGAACTATAAGGAAGAGAAAGCAACCAATTTTGAAAGGGTGATATAGTCCTAGACTCTGCCAATACAAAAATCGATAGATGAAATTGAGGCAAAGCATAACAAGATGATCATATGGACAAATGAACAAAGTGAGAATGTAGAAGACAATGTCAGGGAGAGGGTCATCCAAAATAAACCTAGCAATCGAAAGAAATAGAGAGCACAAAAATTAGAAATAGTTAAGAACATTGTTCAACAACTGGGAAGAATGGCTAAGGGTAACAAGGCCAAAGGCTCAACTATAGATAATGAGGATGGATGTGATGTCTATTTATATGACCATCCAAAGGGCCATTGCCTAGTCTTGTCACATCTATATGAGCATTGGGCAAGGAAGCTGCACCCAAAATTCATACAAAGGTATTGGTTTAGGTGCATCCTTGTTCCACAAGGTAATTATGGACAACCCCATAACCCATTATACTATCCTGATGGAAGTTATTACTAGCCTCAACACTTTTCTCCACCACAGTGGCAAAGCTCATAGGTGTGGGGGAGGCCACCATCTAGCCAGCCACATCCCCCCTATCTACCAAAACTAAGCACCTACTATGTTCAACATCATGTTTCTCCAACTAGTTCTAAACCCTCTACCTCCAATCACCGTTCTCACTTTCCCAAGTACCATCAACACATGTCTTCTCCTAAGGGATCACCACCTCATACTTCTCACACTTCTCCTCATCCTCGATATTCTCATCCTTCACCTCCCTCTACACCACCATTAGATGTATCAAATGGTTCTACACCACCATTCCAACCAACAGATGTAACTTATGCTACTGCTATTAACAAAAGCAGGTTCCCTACGCAATGTTGGAAGCATCCCTTCTTTAGGCATGGCTTTAGGAAAAAGAATCATGCTTCCGAACCTACTCCACCCTCTAAACTAGCCCAAGGTCAACCTAGCGCCACACCTTCCTTAGCTCCATCAACAACCCCTATCACTATACCCAGGCCTCCACCTCACACTCCAACATCCACACAATCTAGTGAATTCACCAATGTGAAGGGACACATAGATCCATGCATACTACCATATAGTCAAGGGTGTCATAGTGGGTCAAATTTCCCTCATAATGTACACACACCATCTAACCTGTACCACTATGCCTTCTATAATTAGGTGTGTGACCAACGATTTCTCTACCCAACCACCATATCACCAATAGACACCCAGTGGCTGGGGCATGAAGGGTTCCTAACATTTCATACATGCATGGATCCTATTCATCCACTTGTTAATCCTATCTAGGACCAAATGTTTAGTCATGGGGGTCACCTCCCGTTCTAATTTCTAGGATTCTTAAGTGTTATTTTATCTTTCTATTTTACAATTTTTTGTCATTTCTCTATTTCTTTTCCTTTTTCTAATTGTTATTTTCAATTTTCCATTGTAATCTCAATTGTGAATATGTTGATTATGTTGCCCATTAAGGTGAGGTTTTTCTCTATGTTGCCTAATCATAAGGGACTGATTATTCAAACATTGAGACCACGACATCCATCCACCTATTCCATTAAGAAGAGGTTAGTGCTCTGGTCATAATGGTAATCTTTTTCATCATCCAACTATAAATAATTTGATAGTAATTGTGTCTAGAGAGATAAGTGAAGGACCAAGGTGGAATGACAAGGGTGTGACATCAAGGGGATTTATAGATTCTCTTTAGCTCCTTCCGTATGTTCTATCATGTTGTTAAGGTTGTAACTATATCCTTGTAGATCTAACGAAAAATGGAAGTAAGAGCAACTCAAAATGACACTAAATAAGCTTCTGTGGATCCCACTAGAAAGACATGTATCCATGCTTGAAGGTAGGTGACTTCATAGAGCCATCAAAAAATAAAAATAAATAATAATAATAATAATAATAATATAATAAAAGTGTGCCACCATGACACTCCTCCCTTGCTCCTCCCTTGAAAAAAATGCCAAGTGATGTTACTTCTTGCAACTCTGGTAGACTTATGGTTGTTTGTCAATGTGATGAAGTCATGCAGTATCACTACAATCTGGTATGGAGTTGGTCTAAAACTTGGAAAGCTAGACACATGGTTATTTAACCACTAATTACACACAAGATTCCATTGTGACCATCATTAGAAACCTCATGCCCTGATTTCTGTAATCCCTTCTGCAGTCCATCTCATCTCGTTCTCTAAATGTTCAAAACTTGTGGTTGGTGTAATATAGAGTTATTATCTCAACTCGGTGGTCCTAACATATGTGTTTTGTTCACAAGTATATGTTGCATTCAACTTCTCTAATGCCCACGGACATTAGAGGTGTGGTTCCACAAGGGCATCATAGGCTAGAGCCTACTTTGGGGAGGACCCACTTGTGTAACTTTTGTAACTTGTCCATATTGCACATGACTGCATTATTTTACACCCTTCAACTACTCACCTAAGTGAAAAATACTTTCCCTTATTATTTTAATCGATCATTCCTCAACAATTACTATACACCCTTTGTCCTAGCCCCTTTTCACAAATTTTAATATATGACTCCATCATGACACACTTTTGGTGCCTCAAAATTAATTTTCCAATCCCATACATTCTAATTTAATCTAAAATCCTCCAATAAATATCAAAACTTCATTATTTCTACTCCATCCCTACATTCAATGCATGTCAATGGGGATGCAATATTGTGTTCAACCCAATATCAGGAACATGATATTGGGTCTCCAATATCGAGTCTCGCCTACCTATATATAGTTACAATCCCACCTACTTCAACATTCATTTCCTTCATTTTCCACTAGGGGAGTTGAAATTTTCCTTTGTGACTAANATTTAGCTACTCCTTGTGAAGGTCCTGCTTGATCTCATCTTTTTGGGGCCATCTATAATCATAGAAAGATCAATTGTTACTAAGTTGTGTAGAGAACTTTATCAACTCATACCTTACCCATTGCCTTAGTTAACAATCCATAATTACATAATGTGATTTTAGAGTTAGAAATATTTTTGAGAAGTGGCTCTGAAAGGTGTTATTGTTGACCTTACATTGTTGGGTTTCGTCAATTTCTTTACATGTGGCACTTACAATCATTTGGGTGGCCTAGGTGATTGATGAAAATTAACTTGACATTTAAACATAAAATGTTTCTTTAGTAAATATTGAATTTCTTACCCCTATGATATCCTTCAGACAATAGCAAATTTTGAAAAAAGTATGCACACTTTCTACTGCAGTACCCTCCCATGACTAAGTGGAACACTCCAGGTTCAAATAGGATTAGACAAAATTGAAATCGAAATGTTAGGGAGGTAGATATTGCACTTGGAAGATGGAGAGGTAATGCTCTTAGTCACAAAGGAAAATTTCAACTCCCCTAGTGGAAAATGAAGGAAATGAATGTTGAAGTAGGTGGNCAGTATAGACTCAACTTAAGGTGTCTCCACTATGGCCCATTCTCTTAGAAAGTGGTGACTGGTATTTGGGTGAGACATACCAATTTTGGCATGACAACGAAGAAGGCACCATTTACCCTAGAAGAGAGGATTTACTTCAAGATTGACACTTATCAGATTTTCCCCACCAAAGGCTTAAATAGACTATCTACTTATGCAGAGCAAGGTAGTGTAATTTTGATGGAAAAATTTAATGCAAATTTTCCCCATTTATATTTTATGGAAATACTAAGGCGATTCAAAGAAAGAAAGATAGGAAATCTTGCCTTTCCTTTCCCTTGTCTCATTAAGAAGTTGTTCAGACGTGCGGGAATTTTGGACTATACGAATGATGTTCTTAGAAAAACCCAAAATGCTTTGTATGCTAAACTACTCAAACCACCGGTGCTAAGGAAAGATGTTGGCGAGAAATCAAAGCAAGAAGAAGAGTGAACAATTGGGCCCACTACACCTCAAACAGCAAGGCCTAGCCAACAACAAGAAGCCAGGCCCAGCACACAACCCACAAGCTAGCAAGTCCAACAATCGCCACTGTCACAATAGGACTATCGACCGTCCATCAATCACCTCAGAACCATTGCTGGGACGGTTAGTTGGGGAAGTCGTGATGCCAAGAATTTATTTAGGGTCATTAACAATGTCATGTAGCCCACTATTTTAGCTGACCCCGTGAGTGGACACAGTTCGTTGATTTCAGGAGGAGAGTCCCATTAGTCTCAACAGACTTTGGGAATGCTGCATCCTTCCAAGTCAGATTAGAAACTAGTGAAGGTGCCACAGTTGTGGCTATATAGCACCAAGATGTGGTAGGCATAATAGAGGTAGTCACAAATCACATCAAAGAATCTTTTAATGCCCCTATTGTGCCACCGGTAAATTTCACGGGAGCACATGATGCTCAAGTTTTGGTTGATTCCTCAATGACTCTTGCAAAACATAAGGATGTTTTGGATCATTTGCTACAAACAGAACAAGTCATGACTTCCTTGTTTCACATCCCTCAAGATGTTATAGCAATACAATTAGACCTCATTTCAACTAAAGGAAAATTGGTCATGGCTAAAGTTAGGGCTAAGCATGCAGAAGTAGAGCTGCAAAGACTACAAACAAAGCTCGTCATCCTACAAGTTGAACGAAGGGATCCTTCCCAATTCATCACAGCTAACCAATTGGTTATTTTCAAAAATGAGTAACTAAATAAATTTTTGGAAGAGAATAAAAAGGTGGCAAGGGAGAAAGAACAAGCCAATTGGGATGCTTCCAATGCACATGCTAAGGCTTTCCAGGCCCTACAGGAGGAGAATAAATAGCTTGCTACTAAAAATATTTGGTTGATGGCAATTGAGAAATAGAAGAATGTACTCAAAGAAAGTTTTTAATAGATGCAAGAACAATTAGTATGGGTCAACCAAGATATGAATCACTTGGCTAGAGAAAATACAACCTTTTCTATGGAGGAGGTCCGCACATTCCATCAAAAGATGGCAATAGAGATCAATGCATGGTAGAATGAGGCCAAGAAGCATGAGAAGTTGAAAGAGCACTTCTATGATCAAGTGGGAATGTACAAAGAAATAATTGAAAAGGAGATCCATATGGCTAGGACTCACATTAACTCTTTAAGTGCTCAACACACTGACTAGCAAGCCATATTAGATACATATGCCTTTGTCCACGAAGCAAAACTGAAAAGCCAAGACCTGTACATTCAAGACTTAACAAGGTACATGGAGTTAGAAAATCTGCGATATGCCAACTTAGCCATGTTAATGTATGGTTTAGTCCAAAATGAGGTGTATGATGTGTTTTCTAATCTAATGCTACTCCTGAAGGCAATGGAAGATAATATTAACTAAGCTAAGAGAAAAGGGTGAGAGAGGATCTAAGCTAGCCTAAGTGTGATAAGTATCCATTTCTCAATTATCCGTACACACCTTGGACTTCGTGCATGACTACCATTGGGATTACCAAGTGCAGATCCTAGGTACACTACTAGGTTACCAAGTAATCACACTTAAGTGCTCGTAATCAAGTCGTACTCATTCCACGTTTAATAGGAGTTTAAGGGTGAGAGAGATTAACTAGGAAAGTAGTAAATAACAATTAAATAAATGATTAATTAAACTAAGTGAATGTTGCAATGATGAAGTAATCTCGATCTTTATTGCCAGTCATGTGCGTGTCCAAGTACATCACACTCAAATAAAGGATGTCGTACAATTACATTCACCACATTGCGGGCATACACTCAGAGGAAAAGGATTGAGAGAAAGAAATTAAACACTTAACTAAGAATTACTTACTTCCTACTTACTTAAAGCTGATAATTGACTCCTCTTATTTATAGATGAGGAGACAGACTACGATATTGCGTACACGATATTGCAGCGAGGCTGCGATATCACGTATGCGGTATCGCGGTGCACTAAATGGTGACTTATCAATTAGAGACAAGAAATAAGAGCTATAAGAACAAAGGATTTTAATTAAAGAAAGATGGTTCTGATATTCGGACACTCAACCACAACCCACAATAGAAGAATGAGATGAAGAATTCCTTGAAGAGGAAGGATATGAAGAAGAACATCTTGAACCATCATCATAATAATTTAAGCCTCCACCTCTCAATAAGTCTCTCCTAAGAATACAATCCATTGAACAACTCTCAAAGTTCATACAAATGACTATAGAAGAAATAGTAGAATTAGAAAAAATTGAAGAGAGTTATTAGAGACAACAATATCAAGTATAAACTCAAGCAATGTCAATAATGAGAGTAAGTACTCACACTGAGGTAAAGACTACATTACCTATTTGTACATTTACTATAAAATTAATAGATTATAAACCTTACCTGTAGATGTACTGATAGATTTTGGAGTAGAAATATCCATTGCCAAATGGAATGTAATTCCATCCCATTTATGGAAACCAATGCAAGAGAATTACATCAAGTTTAATACATAAAAAATGTGTAGTAAACATAAGGCTACTATCTTAGTTAAAACTACTAGGGGAAGAATACTAAACCTCACAATCATACATTGTGAGATAATCTCTTATGATATGCTTATCAGTACTAACAATCTATAGAATTTTGAACCATATATCCTAGGACCCACATATGTAAGACTGTCAAGAGAACGCTTTTCTAGACAAACTAAATATACTAGTAGATTCCCAAAAAACCATCTACCAAAAAACCTAATATGCAATGGGTAATTAATAATGTCAATAAATTAGAAAATGAGTTTAGTAAAATAAAAAATGATCTACTAAAGCTAGCCACTGATGATCCTGCTATCTTTAGGCATAAAAACAAGCACTGGTATAGGATAGAATCTAAGGATAATGTAAAAATTAAAATAAAGCGCACCATGTTGGGATACCTCCAAGTTTGAAAGTAGAATGCAATCAAGAAATACAAACACTATTAGAGAAGAAACTCATACAACCTAGTACCAGTATGTTTTCTTGTTTAGCATTCTATGTGAACAAATGTGTAGAAAAAATTAGAGGAAAGAAAAGACTTGTAATTAACTACAAACCTTTGAATGATTTGATAAAACTAGTTCAACATCCTATACCCAGTAAGGATGATCTATTTCAACAACTCCTCATACTAATTTTTACTCTAAGTTTAACTTAAAGTTAGGTTTTTGGAAAATACAAGTCAAACCAAATGATAGATGGAAGATAGCCTTTATTATACCTGGAGGACTATATGAATGGATAGTTTTACCTTTAGGAATCAAGATGGCTCCCTCTATTTTCCAAAGGTGTATGGACCAAATATTTGGTAAATATACCTTTATCCTTGTATATATAGATGATATTCTAATTATGAGTAAGCATTCTCAACAACATCTTGAACAATTGGAGATATTTAGACAATTAGTTGATGAGAATGGATTAGTCCTATCTCCTACCAAGATAAATATAGCTAAGGATTCTATAGAATTTCTAGGATTAGAAATAAAGAATGGCATGATATCTTTGCGACCACATGTCCTTGAATCTATAAGAAAATTTCCAAATGAATTAAAGGACAAAACACAACTCCAAAGGTTTCTTACTTGTGTAAATTATGTATCCAGTTTCTACAAACACCTAGCAAGAGACAAGAAAACTCCTAAATAAAAGATTAGGAGAAAATCCATTAGAATGGACTTCAAAGCACACAAAAATTATTGTGCACATTAAGCAACAATACTCTAACCTAACAAAATTACAACTACCTACTGATGAGTAGCTAATTCTAGAAACTAACACTTCACAAGAATTCTGGGGTGCTACTTTAAAAGAAAAAAAAAGATAATGTGATCTGGATATGTTGATATGCCTCAAGTAAGTTTAATAATGCTCAAATTAATTACCATAGTACTCATAAAGAGCTTTTGGCAATCATTAAAGGCATAGACAAATTTAGGTTGTTTCTCCAAAATGTGCATTTTATAGTTAGGAGAGATTTAAAGCATTTTGATAAATATTTGAGTACTAAGGCCCTTAATAAAGTAGCACATACTAGATTAATAAGTTGGGCTTTATTTCTTGCTAATTTTGATTTCCCTACAGAATTTTACAAGTGGCAAGCATAAGAGTCCTATTGATTTCTTAACCATAGAGTATCAACTTTCTAACTACTAATGTTTTGTTTGATTTGTGTAGAAATATTAGTAGATGAGGGATGGATGCTCAAATTATCTCATATCTTAAGATATTGTAATATAAATGAAAGATATATGTTGATACTTGTCCAAGAATCCCTACAAGACAAATAAAAACAAAATTTTGGTTCACTTACTAGATATCTCCAAACAACTACAAGATTGTCTAGGATATCCATTGAGACATTCCTTCCTAGGTTGGGTGATGGATTCTAGATAGTAGCAATCATGGTTCAAATCAACACTGAATTACAAAATTTTTAGTTTGAAGCCTCCCTTGAATATATGTTTGATTAGATCTGCTATCAGCCTAGCCTTTCCATATCTATAAAATTGAGCTTAATCCCTAGGTCCCTCCAAATGACACCTTTTCGTTATGGTGGAAAAGGTTTGGCCATTCTCCTTCCCATTTTATGAAACCTACCCTACTCATCTTTATAATAGAAGAAATGAATTTCATGGAGATTTTTTTATGGAAAACTACAAGCCTGAGCCTAGCACATTGAAAAATTTGGGGAACCTCCTACTTATTTTGTTGTTTCCTGTATTAAAAGAAGATTAGTTTGGACAACACCCTAGAGATGCTTCTTTTACCAACATTTCTATTGTCATGTTCCCATTCCCAAATTATGCTACTACATAACAAAGATGATGGCTTTTCATAACAAGTGTTATTATTATCGTAACAAGACCTAAAAGGCTAGTTGTAATTAAGACCTAGAAACACTCTAGAGCAGAGCTCAAGATTGTAAAGGTTGTGAAAGCCTAGAAACCATATTCCAAGCTTGATAGAACCTTGCAAGGTTTAGTAGTTGGTGCAGTGTCACAACACTCCGAAGTGAGGCTTCAAGACTATATAGGATGTAAACCCTTCAAATCACATTTGAGAGCAACAAAGTCTAGAGGTATGCTTGTGATCTACCCTCTCAGTGTGAACTACCTAAGTTGGCGAACCACATTAAATTTGATGTGTGTGCTTTATCTCATAAAGTTTTAATTTGGGGAACTTATTCACAGAAACCTTTGCTTGTCTATTAGTTTCAAGGTAACAAGTTGTCGATATTCTATGTTCAATACCATATTTTACTACCAAGGTTTAGAAGGCTTGAGCTATTAGCCTAGTGGTATGAGTTTATCTTAATGGTGTAGGCCTTGGCCTGGTAACCCCACATCACAAGTTCAATTCTACTAGGCAACATAAACTTATAAACTTTTATAAATCTTGGGGTATACCAATGTTTCACATATTTTAGGTTCTAACATCCCACCTCCCCTCCTCCTCCTCCTCCTCCTCCCCCCCCCCCCCCCCCCCCCCCCCCCNCACCCCACCTCTCCCCCCTTGCCTCCCCTACCTCTCCAACAAAGGTTTAGAAGGCTTGACCTATAAAGTGAGTACTTTGATTCAAAAGAAAGATCCTTGATATACCATATTGATGAATGACATTCTTTAAAAGAAATTTAGCAATGATTTCAAAGGAGTAGTTAACTACTACTTCTACTTCCATTCATTTTGTAACATAGTCTACCATAACTATAATGTATACTTTCCGAAAAAATTTTGATTTAATAGGTTCCATAAAATCTATACCCCAAACATTAAAGGATTCTAATGCCTATATCTAATATTGGGAAATTTCCATTCATTTTGTTAGCCTTTTCCCACCAAGTGGAAGTTAAGAGCCAGGACCTGCAAATTTAGGATTTAATAGAATACATGGAGTTGGCAAATCTGAGGTATGCCAACTTTTCCATGTTAATAGCAGGCCGCCCCAAGACAGAGCTCGAGCAGTAGGTAGCAACCACCTATGTTAAATACGAAGCAGAATTTTTAAAACGTAAAACATTGTTGGAAAAACTAGAGATTGCAAATTCTGAACTTGAGGTGGTAAAGGCAAGCTAACAAGGCCAAAAAGGTGTCGTAGCAGATTTCACTTGATGGCTTGTAGATTTCCAGGAATACAAAGATAAAGCTAGAGCCTATGAAGAGGAACGTCGGGTGTTTGCGGCTTGGTATGTCAAGGCCAATCAAATGTTTCCGCAACTACCTTGTCCGTGGGAGGTGTCGACTCTGTCAAACATCGAAACATTAGCATGGACAGCACAAGATCCTTGGACCGAAGAGGAGAAGCTCCAGGCCATACTTCAGTGCCATCAAGTCTCAAATCCTGGAGCACAAGACAAAGGGAAAGCACCAATGGAGGAGCCACCGCCACCAGGAACTACATGAGTTCAACAAATTTTATAGTTATAGCACATTTTTTTTATTGTGTCTTTGTTTTGTTTTCATTCCACACTGTGGCATAATTCCATTTTCACCATCCAATAATCCCATACCTATCCACTGTGTAGTCACTATAACTCGAGGACAAGTTTTCATTCAGTCATGGGGGTATGATGAGTCGCGTTTTGGGCGACCGCGATATCGCGTATACGATATCAAGACCGCGATATCGCATGTGCGATATCGCGGCCTGTCTCCTCATCTATAAATAAGAGGTAGACAGATGATAATTGGATCATTAGGAAGTAAGTTAGTTTTAGTTTAAGTGTTTTTCATTTCTTTCTCTCAACCCTTTTCCTCTCAGTGTATGCCCGTAGTGTGGTGATTGTAATTGTACAGCATCCTTTATTCGAGTGTGATGTACTTGGACACGCACATGACCAGCAATAAAGATCGAGATTACTTCATCATTGTAGCATTCACATAGATTAATCATTTAGTTAATTTTTATTTACTACTTTCCTAGTTAATCTCTCTCACCCTTAAACTCATGTTAAAATGCAGAATGAGTACGACTTAATTACGAGCATTTAAGTGTGACTACTTGGTAACCCAGTAGTGTACCTAGGATCTGTGCTTCGTAATCCCAGTAGTAGTCGTGCACGAAGTCCAAGATGTGTATGACTAATCAAGGAACGGATGCTCATCGCACTTATGCTAGTTTAGATTCTCTTACCCTTTCTCTCTTAGCTTAGATAATATTACTTTCCATTGCCTTCAGGAGTAGCATTAAATTAGAAACCCATCATACACCTCACTCTGGACTAAACCATACATGACAAAGCTAATGCTAGTCCAAGTGGGAAGACAGCGAACTGCAACCTAAGGCTAACTGTCTAGATGCCACAACTAGTCCATCTGCAGAGTTCGAATGGATTGCATGTGTAACACTCGTATTCGTATGGTTGAGTGTAGGGGTACCTCGCCACTCATCACTATTAATTTTTTTTATTTACTCTATGTTGCAAGTACTGTTGCTTTACTTGTTGAAGGAAAGGAAATTAGTCACCAAGTCTTATTTTTAAAACACTCTAAATTATATAGGTTATCTTATAATAATTGTACTCCTACATCATTGATATTCTTATTATTTTTAGTAGGGTTAGGTCCATTTTGCAAAAGTATCTTCTTTTTCTTCTAAGTCCTTTTACCTTAGTGTTCCTAAACTAAAATTTCTATTCCTCCAATTAGTATTTGCATGGAATTTCCTCCTCATCTCTTGTTATTTTTTTGCATAGTCTTTGAGTGGTTTGTAATTTTTAAACTTTTCTCAACTCCTAGGTTGAAGTTGATAAGTTATATCCTTTTTTTCTTTAGCTCCACCTTATTCACATCCATTCATACCAAAAATTCACTAATGTAAGAATAACTATTCTACGTATGATTAGAACCATAATAATTATAGGTATTTTTAGGTGCGGTGGACGCATATTCTCGTATTTGATTTATAACTTCTAGAACAACTTGTTCCGCTATTTTATTAAAAACTAATCCCTGTTGAATTGCGTTAATTCTATTTTTTCTTTCATCTTTATGTTCCTCTCTACTAATCCAAACCTCGCTAATGGTATCAAGCATATGAAAAACTTCTTATATCTTTATTGGATTTCTAGAGAGTACATTCCATCCAGCTATCAAATCTAATTCTTTTGTAGTTATGGTAGTCACTCCATTTATGAAAGCTCTCAATCATTCTCTTAAACTAATGTTTTGATTGGCACATTTACCAATTAAGGTCTTATACATGTTATAGTATTCATTGAAACATTCATTGTCTTTTCACTTAATATGGAGAATTTCATTCCTATGATTTTCAAAGGCTCCAAAGGGTTGATATTACATAAAGAAAGCATTTTTAAGTTGTACACATGAATTAGTCCATGTTCCAAGAAAGCTACCAAAAGGAAGACCAAAGATGACATGAGAAAAAATGATTGAATATGATTTGAAGAAACTACAAATAAACAAAGATCTCACTCTTCATAGAGGTGAATGAGAAAAAAAAACTCATGTAGCCAACCCCATTTTATTGGGACTAGGCTAAATTGATGATGATGGCCCATGACTTAATGGATTATTTGGGTAAATTATAAAACCAAAATGTCACATCCTTTCATAGAAAAGAAGGAAAAATTCTTAAAAATTATGTTTCTTCATCTAAGTAATTATCATAGCAAAAAGACTTAAATAAAATCATATGAAATCAATGGTCATTGTCTTTATTTCCCTCAAATATAAGGATTGCTATCAAGTTGATATTAGGTTACCTTGGGGTTCTTTCTTCTAGACATGAGGTATCTATGGGATTATTTATCACATTATCATAATGATTCATAACTAGTGAAGTAGAGTCACCATCATCCTCATAAATGATGTTCCTAAAGACATGAATTCCTTTTTTCTTCATTTTTACCTCTACTAGTTCTCTTTGAAAATCATTACAAGTAATTTCTTTGACTTTTTGAGTGACTTTGATGAGGGCAATCTCCTCATCCTCATCAAACTCATATTTTTCCAAATCTATTCTTACTAGAGTTAAGTTGGTAGCAAAAGATTCATGTTTTTCAAGACTCTTCATAAATTTCCCCTTCTCATCCCTCCAACTACCATCCTTTCCCTTATATAAAATTTTCAAAGGCATCTCTAACTTGTTAAACTAATTTATCCCCGATAACAGCACCAAAAATGATAGGTCAAAATTGTGTAATAAAAAGTAGTAAAATATTATCATAGTAGTACAATGGAAATTAAATATTATACAACTCTAAGAAATCATTCAAATAATAAGTAATGTTCAAATGTAAGGATGACTTATAAGGGAGTTCAAATGTAAGTTATCCTCATGATAATTGAATGTACAATTCAAGATTAATATTCAAGCAAGTGCTAATAACTAAATAATGCACTATTCAGACAGAAATGCAAACAAGTGCTAAATGAATAGTAATAACAAGGTAACAATAATATATGTATATATATTCCTAAATAGATTGCCATCTCACACAAGCTACTTAAATAATCTATTTTTTGACTACAATTAATCTATTCCTAGATTAATAATAAAAATAACTACACCTATGTTGAAGAACATACATAACGTATCACCAAGATCCTTATCAAGATCAAATTACTCATTGTTAGAGATCTCAAATGTAAATGCACATGGATACAATGATTTGAATTTCCAAATTCAAATGATTCATTCTATCAAAAAGTAAGTTTAAATACATTTGAAACCAATTAATTAACTATTTGGTGGGTATAATGTCCCACCCACTACTTCAATTATAACAAAAACATTAACTGATTGAACATGAATGATAGTAGGCCCCTGAGACTCAAAGAAAAAAATTCATAACACAATCAACTTCTTCTTTAGTGGTTCAATCCTTATTAGCATGGTCCAATCAACAGAGTCTTATAATAACAAATGAAATAATATTTAAAAAGTAGAATTAAAACATCATATTTTATATAACTAAATTAAGCCTTGTCAACATGAGAAAAAAAAAGACTAAAAACATGAAATGAGAATACATGAACAAGAAAATATAAATGACATCCTATCTTGAGTACTACTTGACAATGATTATGTAAAATTAATTGATTTAAGGTACAATAATATCAAAAACTATTAAAATATAAAATAACTATAGCTAGAAATGGGTAGGAGTGGTGGGAAGAAGGGGATGTTGGGACCATGAAATAATTGTAATACAAATACACGCCAAGATACATAGTCTAATTAGAATTTTATAACTCACTATTGCCTACTAGAATTGAACTCATGACTTTGAGCTTTCAAATCAAAAGTCTTATTACTATCCTAATAAATATAGCTAGAAATAGCTATAAAAAATGTTATATAAGGTAGCCACGTAACGTGTGTGTGTGTATCAACTAACTATATCAAAAGTTGTCAACTAAAGATAAATTATACTACCAATAGTTATAACAAAAGCTATGAAAATATATTAATTAAATATATATTTAAAAAATCCAAACTATTCTTAAAGCTAAATATGGTACAAAGATAAAATAAGTAGAAGACTAAGGGTTTGAAACACTATATGTTCTAACCATCAAGGTCCTTTTTTATGGGTCTGTTAGTTTTATGTGTAGCATGGTTAGCTTAGACCCTCTATTTGCACAACCCTCTTATAGTTTCTCTTTGCATTACACCTTTTAAGATCCTTCTCTTAGTAGCTCATCCAATTCAAAAATTTTTGTTACACCCCTCCACGTGCATGAGACCTTTTATTCTGGTTGCAAAATGAATCAAATCGCACTATTATCCATCTATCTCTCCTCACAATACTGTAACTTCTTTTCTCATGGGGAAATATTCCTTATGTATTCTTTGCTTTCTTACACGCTTGTCTATTTCTCTATTCTCTAGCTCACATTCCTTTTTATAAAAACCTAAAGAACCCTCTGCTCCCTCCCTTTTTCTCGATCTCTACTTCCTTTCCAAATTCTAATCATGACCCTAAGCTCATTACTAATAATGCCTTTGTCCTACTTCAATTTAGCTTCAAGTTTCTCTCACTAGATTTCCACTTTGTACTAATGAACCCCCATTCAATTATTGTGGAACTCAAGTGATGTAGTTTCTCCTAATGTAGATAAGATCCATGGCTTTGCTAAGGCAAATCATGTTTTGACCCCCATGTTGACCAAGACTTTTTATTATCTAGAAAATTTTGGATAGATTTTAACAAATGAGTAGTGTAATAATTCTTCTACTACCTTGGGATGTATCATTTTCATATGCTTGAATTGCCATACTTCATTCTTCCCCCTTAGTATGAGACTCTGCTACATGGAGAAGGATCTTTGTATATTCAAAGTTGTGGAGTAATAACTATTTTGGAAACCTCTTTAGATTTCACCTCATCAATTAGAAGAAACATATCCTTACCAACAAAAATCTTAGAGACCAAGTTCAAGGCCAACATGATACTTATTTGCTTGGTCATTGTTAGGTTTGGCAAGGATTTAATAAAATTAGTTCAATTTGAGATATATCAATCATTTGGATATACAAATGTTCAGCTTCACTAGACCCATCAAAATTGTGGAATGCTTGGCTTGTTGATGGGTAGAGGATTATTATGTTGAAGTATATATTGGTTGTTCCTCTAATTGTGCAGTAACACCCCCATTGAAAGTGATGAGCCACAATATCGCGTACGCGATATTGCATCCGCCATGTGATATCGCATAAGCGATATTTCGTCTTGCCTCATCTTCTATAAATAAGAGGCAGTGCCCTTGGTTCCATATAGTTAGAGTTAGACCCTTAGCTAGATTCTTGCAGTTTTGTTACTCTAGAGTTAGAATTATTTCTGTGTGCCAGCAGTAGGAGTCATAGAGTGAACAGATCTTTATTCGAGCAATTTGTACCTGAGCACAATTTTGTGTACAGCAATAAAGATGAACTTTATGATAAACCTTGCAGCATACAGAATAGATTAATTAGTGTTCATTATTATTTAATGCTTTCCTAGTTAATTAATATCTCTCTCTCAACCTTCAACCCTTAGTTAAATACACTCAGTACGACGGCTTCAAGCATGCATGTAGCACTTAGTAACCCAGTAACAATTAGCGTTTGGTAACCCCAGCAGCACTGCATTGGTTCAGGATGTGTAACGGATACTGGTGTCAAGAACATTTAGAACTTAATTAATGAATAGTTAATGTAAGTTAGCCACTTAGTCCTCTCAACCCTTTTCTCCCAGTGCATGCCTGTAGTGTGATGATTGTAATTGTACGGCATCCTTATTCGAGTGTGACGTACTTGGACACGCACATGACCAATAATAAAGATCGCGATTACTTCATCATTGCAGCATCCAGTTAGCTTAATTATTTATTTAATTATTATTTACTGCTTTCTTAGTTAACATCTTCTTACCCTAAACTCCTGTTAAACGCAGAATGAGTACAACTTAATAACGAGCATTTAAGTGTGACTACTTGGTAACCCA
>MNCI01007621.1:1352964-1364894 GCA_015680685.1 Gnetum montanum
CAATCTAAAAATCCCAAAATTACTTGCCAAGGATGATACTATCTAAACCACTAACTAAACAATTTAGACAAAATAAAAAACAATAAGCATAACTCATAGGACTATGACAAAGAGGCTCAAAACTTTTCTTTGGCAAATCATCTTAAAAGCAATCTTTCACAATTTCTTCTTTACAATGCTCTTCCCAAGACCCAAAGTGAGTGATCCCAAGTGTCCCCCAAGTGAGAGCTCCTCTAAAAGTGTCTTGATTTTCTTCTTACCCCTAAAGCCTTTTTATAGGGTTCAAAAGGTAGTTACATATTTCAAAATATCTTAGCTAACTTCTCTCCCAAGTAAGGAAGTTATAACTTGCCCAACAAGTTAGGAGATCTTACTTGCCCAACAAGTTAGGAGATTACTTGCCCAACAAGTTAGGAAGTTGTAACTTATACATGAAGTTAGGAGAAAATCATGCCGAGAGCAAACAATCCGGGGACAAATATTACACATATCTTTTTCATAAGTCATGACCTATATAATAAATTTTTTTAAAAATAAAACCAAGACCTCCATCTTTTCAATCTATTTGAAAACTCTCGATGTTGGCTGTTGAATTTTCCTTGATAAGGATAACTAAAACTGCAACTTCCTTTATTTTTGTGCAGGAAAATTACGCAGAAGAGTGTATTTTGGGCAGTCCAAACGAGCATGCTATCATTAATGTTGGAGGAAGGGTTTGCGGAGATGCCGAGAGCAAACAATCCGGGGAAGTCAGTGATGGGGTGAAACCCGAAACTGAAGGTGTTGCTGCTTGAATTCCAGAACTGTAACGATCCGCCATCTTTGGAACTTGGCTATCTTGCGAATTTCTGTTTGTGTATTGACGCAAGAAAAATCATGCGAGGGCTAATGTAGAAGAGGCAGGCCCGTCGATGGCTTATGCGGAGGCTATGCAGTAGTTTGGTTTTGGAGGATAGGAACACACAAATCAGAAACCTCTGCAACAATGGAAGGTTGCAGGACACCATCAAAATATTGCAGAGTGCACAGCACATCGACAATTCCACTTGCTTATGCCTGTTGCAATGCTGCACAAGAAGCAGAGCCCTGGTCTATGGCCATTACATCCACTCACACATGAAGGCAGCTCTGGCAATTCCCCTAGACAAATCTCTGTGCAACAAGCTCATTCGCATGTACGCCAAATACGGAAGCCCGGGTGACGCACTCCAAGTTTTTCATGGAATTCCTAAACTAAACATTGTATCCTGCACTACCCTAATCTCCTGTTACATTGCCAACAACTGCGTGAGCAAGGGTTTTGGCATTTTTCACTGAATGCAGCAAGCGCAGATAAACCCCAACAATTACACCATCGCAACCATTCTCAGCGGCTGTGCCAAAACCAGGAGCTTGCAAAAGGGCGCAGAATAGGATGTTGTGTCCTAGATCTGGGACGCGGAATTGGGATCCTTGATCAGGTTTGTAGAAGCAGGCTCCATTTTGATTCCTTGCTGGAAAATGCTCTAATTGATTTGTATTTCAAATGCGGTCGTTTGGATCAGGCACGACAAATGTGTGATCATGCTTAGGTTGTAGGACTACTGTGAACAAGTTCGACGTGTTCATCAATCATGCAGGCCCTGATACAAAGCATACCATGGCCTATCTGTTCCATGAAATGGCCAAAATGTGCCAACATATTTCATAAAAATAAACATATTAATCATGAAATTGAAGCCTAGTGATAAGACTCTTTATTTGAAAACTGTAGTTATGGGTTTGATTCTAGTGGCTAGCACTAAGTTAAGAGAGTTTCTACTTGAGTTCTATAAAAGTTTCGTGTTAGCTATATGTCCTAGAGGTATTTATAGTCATTTAATTTTGATTTCTAGACATTGTGTTATGCTCATAGCTATATAATAAAATATAATTGTTGTTCCAGTCTTAAATAAAAATAAACATATTACCACTTAATTAGCCTAATTCAATTATTTAAAAGCGGGCGAGCTGTTGAAATTAGAAATATATATTTTTATAATATTTATCCCAAGATATATAGTCAAATTTAAACTTTATAACTCAATCTTGTCCACCATAATTGAACCCATAACTTAGAGTTACTCAATTAAAAGTCTTGCCATTAGGCAAATACATCATTATTTATAAGATAATTAGTAGCGAGATTTTGTAATATCATTATATTAAAAAGGGAAAGAATATCCCAACCAAAGAGAAATCACATAACTATAGATGGAAAACCACCCAATTGCACATTGCACAAAAAGAGCCCCTTTAGGATAAAAAAAACCTGGGTGCAAGAGCCCAAAAATCCATTGATTAATAACAGAGCAAGAAATCAGAAGCAAACCACTAGATGATAAGACCAAAATGCAATGTGTTAGCCAATCATTTTCTACATGTTGCCTTCTACTATTGAAATGATGGTCACTCACTTAAGCCTTAATTTGCATACCCAACTAGGGATCATGGTGTGATATAATGCTTAAAGGATTAGTTCCCAAAGCCCACCAAATTACCACTGCAACCCACACACCGAAAAATGTTAGGGAAGACATCGAGGGAACCTTGAGGTACTAGAATTAGCTTCTTTCATACCTTCCAAACATGCAACCTTTTCCACCTATGTCCTCTAGTGTGGTCTCCACCTCTAGCCTCGGTTGCAACCCTTCCTTTTCTAATTTTTGGAAACCTATAAAGGCTAGAAATAACATTGGTTGCTGATCTTAGAATGAACTTAGAAAGTGGTTCCTAGGCATCATCCCTACTAAACCCATCATGAAGGTCTTCCCATATGATCCCTCATCCAATTCCTCCATAGCCACCACCATCCAAGAGGCTGATGTGTGCTTAGATATAGAAGTAACAGCTACTGCTCAATCACTAGGCTCTTCATGTCTCATCTGCCAGCTCCCATCCTACTAGCTAGTTGGAGCAATGAGTCAATGTCAAGATTCCTTCCCTCGGTTGTTTTCTCATTGCAAGGATGATGATTATCTTGTTCTTAGATTCCCTTGACTCGCCATCTTCTAAGTTAGTGTTACCACTTTCAAAATTTTTAAACTCTTCCAATTACCTATAGGAGAAGTATGCATGAAATGACCTTGGTCATATCCTAAGAAGTCTTGCTAAGGCTCATAGACTAGAAGAGTTACCAATTAGAGAGTAGGTTAGAAAATGGATTGAGACCTCATGAATATCATCATTACTAAGCAACACTAGATTTACTCTTTACAATGATAGCACAATTCCTTTGGTGTGTTTCACCAGTCTAATAAGGAGTCCACAATGGGCAATTTTAGGTATCCTCTCCATTACTATAATTCTTAGCTACTTCATTAAAGTGGTAGTAATCCATGTGGGTAAGTTGACCTTGTCTAAATCCTTTCCTAATTTAAAATAATATAGAAGCCTAAAATGGAATCTTGTCAAGAAGGAGGACTTATAATCGAGAGTTACATACTAGATTATGTATCGTGAGACCTACAACCAAATCCAAGGAAGGTCTCCATGCTAGTAAGCCCCTTTGCATTTTGTTAACTGTAGTTCATTGCCAATGAACTACTAAACTAGCATGAAATTGTACCTCATAGCCCTTGAAATCATATCATCCATTGCTAGAATCTCCATTGTAGTAGCCATAATCTCTCTCAAAATCCTTATATGAGTGCCCTTGATAATGCATCCATCATCTTTCCAAGAGAAAGTAGCTTACATACTCTACCACACTAAACACAACCTCAAACTCTTAGAGTAGCATGCCTAACCTAGGACCATAAATAGTAAGTTGCTCGATGATACTCTTAAGTCACCGTGAGAGGTGGGTTCATGCTTGGACATCTTTGAAACTTGTGAGTTTGCATCACATGCTCGCTTATCACTAGGAAATTTTCAAATTGAAAGAGGTCTCTCATTGCACCATAATGAGGGCTCCTCAAGTTTTGAGTGTTGAATGTGCAGGCATTTCATTAGAGCCAAATCACCCATATCACCTTTCCTCTAATACTACCTCTTGCATGTAATGATTGATAACTAGTTTGCTAGCTACCCATGTCCAATAATCATGCCCATGCATCCTAGTCCACTGTTGGATGATTTTCAAAATAGCTCATGTATATAAACATTGATTAAAAAGGTGACCAATCATCTATCCCTTGCTAACATACAAAACTCACATAGTTAAAAAATGAAAACCCCTTTTTAAACCTTGTCGTTAGTCAGCACTACCTTTTGGTCAATGATCCAAATGAAGAAATAAACATTGAGTCAACATTTAAGCCTCTAGATAAACTTCCATCCATTCCTAGTTGGATAAGTCTTTCTAACTATGGCCGAGATCCATCCTTTAGAAAAATTCCACTTAAAGATTAGCTTATTTTCACCCTAGATTATGGAACTTCATAATTAACTTAGCTAGCTTTAGATTATGTCCACCTTCTCACTAACCCTAAAGGAAGGGAAAGTATCGAAGAGGGTGATATTAACCTATCCCAGGAATCCATTGTTAAACTTTGGAAAGGTCCTTTGAGTTCAAGAAAGGAATTGCTCTTGGATAAGCCTCAACCAAAGATTTATCCAACCTAAGCATGCTAAATAATCTATTGAAAGACATCCTATCTTCCCTGAGGTACCACTCATCGATGGACTAAAGGAAACTCCATCCCCTTTGAATAGTCTTCTAGATGCTCACTCGTCCTTATTCCAAATAGAAAGGTAGTGGCCTCACATCATTTGAATGCACAACTTTCAAGTTCTTTGCCACACTTTCTAGGTAAGTTTCCCAATCATGATGAAGGTTTGAATGCCAATGAGGTGGATTTTACAGCCCCCTAGCCTCTAGAGGTAAGGTACCTCTATTTTATCCCACCAAGTGTAGGAGATGTTGATCCTCATTGCCAATTCATAGAAAAATTTAGATGATTTGATCCACTTTCTTACAAACATCCTAAGGCAAATGGAACACTAAGGACAAACACATTAGTATGGTAGCCAACATCAAAATAGCTAGTGTGAGTTTCCCCACAACGAAAAGAAACATTCCCTTCCAAGATCCCAACTTCTTATGCAGCCTCATGAATACATACTTCTGTAGCCTTTATGATTTGCTACAAATGAAGAGTGATTGTCCTAAATAAATGACAGGGAACTTACTAATAGGATAACCTAGTAGTTTGGTAATCTGGTCCACATGCATTGCAAGGAATCGAATAATCTCTAGATCGTAGGCTTGGAAAAAATTCCACAAACCTACCTAATCTTCCTTGCTTATGAGAAAAACTCCTTAAAAAGATGATCTTACCATCCATATATCTTAGTGTTTGGAGGTCCCACAAAAAGAGGAATCTCAAGCCCACCTGTTTAAGACACTTGTAGAGGTTATTGTCATAATTGAAAATAAATATGAATAAAGAGGATCACCTTATCTTAGCCCTCTTAATGGATGAAAAGAACAACTTGGAAAATTCAAGTCTTTGTAATTCGCATAGGAGGATGTTCTAATCCACCTTGTCATATGTCTTTTCCAAATCAAAATTGATCATACAAACGACTTTCCCATGAACCATAGTCTAGACACTTATGGGTAGCAATGATGCATTCCAAGATTTTTCTTTCTAGAAAGAATCTAGACTAGTCTTCCTTAGTGAGGCTCAAAGGCATGGGTTGAATTTGTAGAGCACAAGAAAATGTTGCAAAAGCTGGAAGTTGCAAATTCTGAACTTGAGGTGGTTTAAACAAGCTACCAAAGACAAAAAGATGTCGAAGCGGACTTGGCTCAATGACTTACAATATTTTCAGGAGTACAGAGACAAAGCCAAAGCCTACGAGGAGGAATGACGGTTGTTTGTGGCCTGGTACGTTAAACCAAATAAGATGTTCCTGCAACTACCGTGCCCATGGGAGGTGTCGACTCCATCAAACATTGGAGCATCAGCATGGATAGCATAGGATCCCGGAACAGAAGAGGAAAAGCTCCAAGCACTACTTCAATGTCATCAAATTCCAAAACCTAGAGGAGCCATCAATGGAGGGAAGGGAAGCAACCCATGGAGGAGCCACCACCACCTGGAACCACATGAGTTCCACAAAATTTTGTAATTTTGTGATTTTGCATTTTTTGTGTTGTGTCCCAATTTTGTTCTATTAAGTTCTCCACTGCGGCAAGAATAAATTCCCTGTTAGTCAATAATCCCATACCTATCCATTGTGTAATCAATGGGACTTGTTCTCATTTTGACTCGAGGACGAGTTTTCATTCATTCGTGGGGGTATGATGAATCATGATTCATCAGGCTACAATATCGAACCCCTGATATCAAAGCCACGATATCGGGTACGAGATGTCGTAGCCCAAATAACGATATCAGATACACAATATCGTGACTCCTATGTGAGCCTATAAATACACATGTAGGTGCATGAGAGGAGTCAGTCTTTTAAGTTTGGAAATAGTTAGTTTTTTCCAGTTAGTTTTAGAAGTTAGTTCATTTCTTAGTTCATCTCAACCCTTTCTCCTAGCGCATGCCCGCAATGTCATAATTGTAATTGTACGGCATCCTTTATTCGAGTGTGGCGTACTTGGACACGTGCATGACCAGAAATAAAGATCGATATTACTTCATCATTGCAACATTCACTTAGTTTAATTATTTAATTTTAATTGTTATTAAACGTGGAATGAGTACGACTTAATCACGAGCATCTACGTGTGACTGCTTGGTATGCCAGTAGCGTACTCGGGACATGTGCTTGGTAATCCCAATGGTAGTCATGCACGAGGCCTAAGATGTGTATGGATGATTAAGGAACGGATACTCATCACACTTAGGCTAGTTTAGATTCTCTTTCCCTATCTCCTATTAGCTTAGACTCTCTCTCCCTATCTTCTCTTAGTATAGCTCTCTCTCTCCCTTTTCCCTCCTAGCTTAGCTAAGATTATTTTCCATCACCTATAGGAGTAGCATTAGTTTAGGAACACATCATACACCTCACTTTAGACTAAACCATACATGACAAAGCATATACTAGTCTAGGTGGGAAGACAGCGAACTACGATCAGCATGTAACTATCTAGATACCACAACTAGCCCGTTTGCGGAGTTCAACCAGATTGTGCATGAAATGCTCATATTCGTATGGTTGAGTGTAGGAGTACCTCGCCACTCATCAGGTGTCCTTTTGTGAATTCCAAGAAGTAGATGTGTTGCCTTTTGCTTAGGTTCCTATTTACTACCATGTGAAAAAAAGTTGGATTTTGATCCTTAATCTTAATCTAGTGAACCTTTGCCAATTGTTGCTAGTAGGCCTTCTCTGCTACACCCAAGTGTTTGGTCTTTTGCTTATCCTTGGCCACACTAACCATAATCTAATCCCATTTTGATAGAGAATTGATTCTTTCTTGAATGCCCTATGTAGCATCCACTATTTCTTGGACCATTGGAAACCAAACTTTCTTTCTTTAATGTTGGCAAAAATTCCTAAACTCTAACAACTTCTACTGAACTTGCTAGTGGTCATGTTATAAACTATTCTACTAGTTACACTCAAGGGAGTTATGGAACTCTTTTTTGCCTAGCCAAATGTTCTTGCACTTAAAGGGGGTTTTCAAGAGTTAGATTCTTCCCCATCTATGCATGATTAGTTATTGGTTCAACCACAACTAAGGAAGAGCCATCCTAGTAGAAAGCTCCTTAAACTACATGCACATAGGAAAAAAGAAATGGTCTAGTAAAGATCCCTTCCACTTTTGATTGCCCCCAAGCCTCTTTCAAGTAAAGTAAATAAGGGGGATGTGTGGCTCAATAATTTGCCCCTAAAATATTTAAGTCACAAAAAAATTCCTCATCTACCACTATTTCGAGATCATTCTAATGGCACCTGGATCATGTTCCAATCAATACTATAGATCTAGTTCCTTGATCATGTAATCTACAATACCTCTCATTGAAAACAACCATTTAGAGATGGTAGCACAAGTCCATAAACATTAAGAATTCTAATGTACTTTCTCTCAATACATGAAAAATAATAATTCTAGACAATTTCAACAAGGGAAAGGATCTCATGCCACATGCACGCTAGACAATTTTTCCTACCCATCACTAGCATAAAGGTCCTAATCCAACTAGGCCAAGTGTTCATTAGAAATGAATCCATCTTCATCTCTTGAAGTAAAAGAATGTCCTCATTATTTCAATTAAGAATGACTCTAAGGTATCAAATTTTTCTCAGTGTCCAAATGCTGGCATAGTTCCATGAGCACATAATTATGGATAAGAGATTGATAAGGAATGAGGCCTAGCCTCTTCTATTTGCATCACTTAATTGTCATTGAGTGTCCCCTTGTGTTGGCCTTGTATAAGGTTAACAAGGGTTTCTTATTTGTCATTTGCGAGCTCCTTCTCCATTACTTGTCTACGCATCTCCTAGCTCATTGGTCACATTGGGCCTATCTATCAAGGTTAATTTGAGGGAATATCAGCTTTAATGAGAGTGGTGGGAATGGTGATCTCTTATCTACAATGCTTAGGCCTCTCCATTGCTTCCGCTAATGTTTGCTGCTAGGATCTTTATAACACCCTTATTAAATAGCTATAAAATCCTATAAATAATTAATAAAGATGTTATGAAACCCCATAGATCTCGATTTAACCTTGATTTACTAATTCAAAAGGAGATAATAAAATAGATAAAAATTATTAATTAGAAGCATAATTATCATAGAGTAATACAACGTAGCAAAATGTCATGTTACTTGCATACATAATTGAATAAAATTTATATATAGAAAAACAGATATTTGCACAACCATAAAATGTAGATGTTGAAAATTTTCTCTAGTTACATCATAAAATAGTATGTAAAATAACAATTTGAATGATACTTGTTTTACCTCAATCAAACGTCTAGAAGTAAAGATATTCATGTTTGAAGTTTGCCAAATTAAATAATAGAATTGAAGATACTAATTAAATAAAATATTGATATATAATAATTAATATTAAATTTCATGAACATATATTGTGTGTCGAAATGAACAATGTTCTTTGCAATGTCATGTTCCAAATGGCAGAGATGATAATTTCATATCTAACATACTTTATTATTTATTCACAAAAATAGCTACATGGCTCAAGTATCCAAAAAGTATATAAGATTTTCATTTTACAAAAATACAAAATATATTGAAATTAGTTTTCAAGTTTAAAGGGTTCATCTTTTATAAAATTGATCCATCTTTTATTCCATGTCCCTCTTATGGTGTTTCCATAGCTACTCTAGGCTTTCTACATCGAAGTGCAAGAGGAGTTAGAACCTCTTAAATAAGAAAGGTTATTTTATTTCGCACATCATGAAGCATAAAGGTTTTGGGCCAAAAGTCTTAGGATACAAGTTAGACAAAGTTTGCAAATTAAATATTTAAAAATGTTTCAAGGTCTAGATATGGCAAAAATTTTCAAAAAAATCCAAAAAATATATTTTTAAATTATTTAATGTCTAAATATTTCACAAATTTATCCAACAAAAATTTGAAGAGTACATATTTTATCTAGGCATCTCTAAGGGCTAGCTCTTGGTTACCCTTAGTACCAAAAAAATATACTAATAAGTCTTTGAATAAACTTACTGCTATCTCCTCATGATCCCAAACAAGCCACCCATGTTGGGTCTCACCAATAGCCTCATTGCTAACATCCTCAATAGCCAAGGCACATGTATCATTGGAAGGATAAGTATTAACTATGCCTCACTACACATCATTGGACTCAATTGTTTAGTGTCATGGTCTCGACTAGTTTTCTAACCTCACATAAACTTACGAATCAAAATCCAAGGTAGGAAATCCATCCAAAAACCCTTATTTCCCTAGGGTGGATCCCACCATAGAACACTCCACTGTTACATGCAAACTGCGGCATCTAAAAGATTCGTGGCTTTCACTACCAACTAAGCAAAATCGATCATATAAATAATATTATTTTATTTAAAATATCCCAAAGATTTCCAAAATAACCAAAAATCCATAATAGACAAAATTCTTGCAAAATCATGTTTATACCATGAGCTAATCCAAAAAAATCATAAAATATCCAAAGAGAAAGTTGGAAAATTTTTTTACAATTCCAAAAATTCACCCAAAAAAACAAAAAATGATCTCAACGAGATTAAAATACTAATTTCTATATAAAAATAAGCTCAAATGACAAAAATTTCATAGAATCTATATAAAAATAAGCTCAAATGACAAAAATAATACATAAAATTGTAGAAGAATAATATAAAACTAGGAAGACGAAAGAATGAATTCAAAATCCATAATAATATAGGGCATCCACATGAAAAGGAAAGTAAAATAAGATTTCTTACAAAATCCACAACAAAATAGGACATCTACATAAATAGAAAAGTAAAATAATCTTTCTTACTTATGTTGGTAGGGCTTTTAGAATCTTCTTAGTATCTTCCCTTTTCACTTAACACTCAAAATTAGTGATTGCTCTATTTAAACCTAACATGCCAAAACCCTCTATGAACCCAGATGAAACTTATTGAAAGTCACAATCTATTTATAAGTAAAAAAATCACATGTAGCAGGATACCTAAGCTTGGTATGTGTTTAGAAACAGAAGAGACATGCTTAAAATAAAATAAACAGGGCTAAAATTAGCTTCAAAACGAAAATGAAAGGACAAAAAAATGGATTTTTAAAGGAAAAAAATTTAGTGGAACACAATTTTAGTTAGAAAATCTAAGGCAAGATAGTATACCCTTTTCTACAAGACCACCCTTCATGTGAACACCTCTTTTTACTTTTAATTTTGGTTTTTAATTTTGATTTTGATTTTTTAAACATAAATAATTTTCATAAGTTCTTTTCTTCATTCTTTGTCTTCACCACTAATACTTATGAGGTTTAAGGCTTCATAATAGGCACACTGAAACTCCAAATCAAATTTAGTTTGAACGTAAGAAATTCTTATCAAGTGTACTACACAATTATATACCAAAATCATATCTAAGCTTCATTTATCATAGTTGCCCAATTCAAGTGCTTAAACTTTTATAGTATTTTTAGCAACTAAAAATGTGAGATATTGAGAACTGTAACTAACATTTTTGAATGTCCTAGACACATTAGTAAGGTTAGATTCTAGGTAGGACATCATCCTAAGGTACTTCTTTAACAAAATTGATTTATGCAATATTTAATTATAATTAAAAATGAACTATGAGTTCTAGTTTAATGACAAAAGGTAATAAGGGATATATTCTGAGTAGGATCAGGGTCTGTAATTACTCAATGAACAGAGTATTATATAATCACATATGCATAATAAAAATTAAAGATGCATAACTATATATACATAATAAAGCATAAATGTGCATAACCAAATTTGCATACTAAAGATTGAATATACATAACTAAATGTGCTAAAGAATAAAATATGCATAGCCAAATACTTGTAAATGCATAATTACTGGCAAAAAGAAAAACTTCCTAGGGTAATTGGATTTTGATGAACCGCGATATCGGGACCGTGATATCGCATCTGCGATATCGGGTTCACGATATCGGAGCCTTCCAAGCAATATCGGGCATTTGATATTAGGACCTGCCTGGTTGCCTATAAATAAGAGGCGGGCACACTTGGTTTTGGCAATTAGTCTTAGTCCCTTACCCAGACTCTTGCCTTTTTCCCTTTCTAGAGATAGAATTATTTCTGAGTGCCCGCAGTAGGAGTCATAAAGTGAACGGATCTTTATTCCAACATTGTGTACCTGAGCACACCTTGTGTACGGCAATAAAGACAAACTTTGTGATAAACCTTGTAGCATTTAAAATAGATTAATTAATGTTAATTACTATTACTTAATGCTTTCCTTTGTTAATTAATGTTCTCTCTCTCACCCTATAACTCTCCTAAGTAAGC
>MNCI01007621.1:1364941-1392908 GCA_015680685.1 Gnetum montanum
ATAAGTAAGAACGGATGCTGGTGTTAGGACTAGTTAAAGCATAGTTGAGTAGTTAAATTAAATTAGTTACTTAGTTATCTCTCTCTCCTCCCTTTGTAGCACCAGGACATAAAAACATAAAAAACTATAAAGATCATGTACCTCAAGTTTACTTAACCATACAATCGTGCTATACAAGTAAGCTTGGGAAGACAACGATTGACTAACCCGTCCTTGTCCCACAAAGGTGCATAAGCGCTTTGTCCTTGGAATTCAACCAGATCGTGCGTGGATGCTCGTATTCATATGGTTGAGCATAGGGATACCTTGCCACTCATCAGATTTCAACATTTAATCATAAAGTACATAGTAGATTTATGAATGAGCTTCAATAGTAGTAAAACAAAGGATATGAAACTTTAACCCTAGTAAGTAGATTGCATTCACTTAAGTAAGAAACTAACAACAACAACAATAACAAAACTAATAACAGTAACAACAGTACTATAATTGTATGATTTAACTAAGAGAGTTAGAGTTAATTTATTGAAATGTATCTCAGAGAAAGATTTGGAGTGGTTTTTATTTCAAATAAGCTACAAAAAAGGTGACTTGGATGGTTTGGACATGTGTAAAGAAGAAAAAAAATGAGCCTATAAACAAAGGTTACTACATCATTGTTCTAAGAAAGCCACCAAAAGGAAGACCAAAGAAAATATGGGGAAAAATGTTCAAAGATGATTGAAAGAAATTACAAATAAACTAATAATAATGGTGATTGTTAACTCAAGAATTAAGACTTAGGGTGAAAAATTAGGTGTCACCCTAGTAGTAAGATTCTTGATTTAAAAGTTCTAAGTCATAAGTCAATAATGGTAAAATTTGTGCAATCATTTTCTATTAAATTTTCATTTCTAACAAAGCGAACAAAATGTTGCTCTTCTTACTTAAAAAACATAACACACAAAACGATGCGGGAACATGGCAACAGGCGCGTTTCCCGCCAGGAGTGAGCGGAGGCTGTGTTTTGCCTTTTGCTGAGAAAAACACCTGTTTTTCAGTCGAGTTGGGCATGTTCTCGTATGCTTAATGACCTACTAGGAAGGGCTTGGCTTGGCTTCTGCAAACAAACATCGTATGGATGTGGATATGGATCCGGAAGAGCTTGAACTGGAGGAGCTTGCTTTCCAACAGCAGCTCATCGAAGAAGAGCAACTTCTTCACAATCTTCATTCTTCACACTCACCGTCAGGTAAGCCAATTCATAACCTTGACATACAATCGGAGACATTGAATTATTTGTTTTCGTTTTAATGATTTTGAATTATTTGCAGGCGAATGCCATACAGATGCAGGCAGCAGCCTGGTAAATGTCCAAGGAAAGAGGCGATTCTGCTTCCCAAACGAAGAAGAAGCAACGGCAACAGCAGGAGGTAATGAAAAGCGGAGGAAAGTTGCTGCTGATTCTGCTCCTGCTCCTGCTCCTGCTCCTACCCCTGCAAACGCAGCGGAAGACAAAGACAAAGCCAAAGACTTGCATTTTGTTGTGGATGATGAGCTTATCGGTTTTCAGGGCAGCGATGATGATGATAATGATGGCGGAAGGATATCAGAAAAAACAAACAAATGCAATAATGAATTAAAATGCCCTCGAAGATTAGTCACTGACATCGATGGCGACTGTATTTCAATCACTGAACCTTCTGGTCAGCGTGTTTATTCTAAGATCGAGGAACAAAGCATTCTCCACACTGCCGCCCATGCACCTGCATCTTCTCAAGGTACAATCAATCAGTAGTTTAAAATATTTGCTAGGTTGTTGCTTTTTGTCGTTTGGGTCTTCCTTTCTCTCTGTAGTTCTGGAATTTTTCCTAAGTTAGTCATTGATGCCTACATAGTTTCATATGGAAGGTGAAACTGCAAATTTATTGGGCAGTTCAAAATTATGTAAAACAGTATGCAAACATAGGAATTCAAAGTAGATATTAAAAGTAACGGTACAGATATACATGTGCCAATTAGCATCAAAGACATTGCTCTCCACGCGTCCTTTAAATTGCACAATGAAGTTCGTAAATACGAAAAGAATAAACAACGTTCCTAAATATCACAGTAATCCTTGCCAACGTTAATATTCTACTGTTACCAATTTTTATGAAACTGAAACTGGAACGCACGGAGATGCACAGGATCTATTTTATACGTATTACATTTTTATAAAAAATAAATACAAACTCTACAAATTGATTAAGCACCAATTTGGTTGCTGCAACATTGTCTAACTGTCTCAAATGGGCAGTCACAGCATACCAAAATAAAAATAAAAATCAACATGATTAATTCCTTTACTGTCTTACTAATACTGCATTTATATTAATTATCAGTAGTTTTCTTAATCACTAATCAGCATGTGGCTGATACCTATGCCATACGTATACTGCCATTAACGATTGTTGGTATAAGCCAATAACAGAAAACATGAGTTTTGCAAAACATTGTAACATTTAATATATCATGTCTTGAAATTTGTGGTAGGTAACATTTATACATTAGTCTTGGCTTACTATACTTGGAAAGTTGAAATATCTTTTAAAGGCATTATTAAATTAAACTTCAAACTACGTTGTGTTTTTTGGATGATAAACCAATATTGGGTAAATTGATGAATCAAAATGGAGCAGATGGTCTTTTGAGTAGTCTATGTTAGAAAGGAAATTAAAGGTTTTTTTAAATAGAGGCTTAGCCAACTTGCTACATGTTAATAAACTAGTTTGAGATATTGGATAGATATGATATTCATTTGGGTATCACTATCTGACTGTTTGAACTTGTCCGTCTTGAGATATATTTGATGGTACACACCTATCCGAGATAAGCTTGATGGCTTTCCTTTTGCATAGCGCCATTTGGATATCTATTGGTATCATTTAAAACTGCAACGTTTCACTCTTCAAATTTTCAGGTCTTCTTTCTGAATCTATCCATGTACTGCTTGACAGAGTAGAGCGAGAAATGTTTGAAAAGGTAAATTATAATGACAGGTTGCATCAATCAAGCATGATACTGAAAGTTAGTGTTTCTTCATAAATTTCAGGGTGTAGTTTGCCTTTCTTTCAAATTTCTGAAACATTATATGATCTAAATATTTACGCTGATTACAACTGCGTTTGAAGGCTTGTCATGATAGCAAGAGAGGCATGACTGATGAGGACTATGTGGGATCCAGTATGGCAGATGAAAATCTGTGGGTTGATAAGTATGCTCCGAAGTCATTCACAGAGCTCTTAAGTGATGAGACAACAAACAGAGAGGTTAGTTATCTTGGCAACTTACTATTCAATAGCGTAAAGTAATCTTAACTAGATGAGACAAGGCTTGCGTTTTGTTAATGATGATGTAGTATCTTCATTGTGCGTAGTGTGTTATTTATGTGCCATCATATTTTGACATATTAAACCTCAAGTATGCATTTTTTTTGGTGATCACTAGAATATTTGAGCTTACTGCTTGCTTTCAAAGTTAAATATAAGAAAATGCATTCTATAACTATATTTTTGACACAAGGAATTATTATGTCTGGGAGGCCGGTTACCAATGAGAATTATTAAGGGTATGCAATGTTCCTAGACTTTGTCATGGAAAATAAATAATTATGGTTTTAACATTGGGCCAAGAGATGAACTTTCTTATGAGAATCATTATGGGTATGTAATGCCAATAATGTGCAAGGATTTCAATCTGTGTATACCAGCAAAAACCAACACAAAATTTCAAGTTGAACAACTGCAATGACAAGAACTATTTACCACTGGTCTTGATTTTTTCAACATGAAATTATTCTTCATCAAAGAGGTAAGAGCTGAAATCTCAGCGAATCAATTCTGGGATTTTATTAGTTTGAAGAAGGAAATGGTTCTCTTGGCCAAATAATAGATATAGCTAAACTAGTTTTATAGGCTTGAGGATTCATGTCATTTTACACATAGGTTTGAGGATTCATGTTTCTGTAGGATTATATGTTAAAATTTAAAGAAGCATACTTCAAGTTTGTTTATCATGTTTAATTAGATATTTTAATGTATGAAATATTTTGAGGTTTATTTTACCTGAGTTTCTCAGTCCCATGATTTTATTCAAATTTGGTGGATTGACTTTATTTTTGTGTCGAGATAACAATGGTTAATTAGATTGTTTATTGGAGCTGTAGTGTTTTAAATTTTTATGTTCAAAATTGAATTTGACCCCTTAGCTTATTGGATTTCTCAAGGCTTGACTAAAATATTACTTTTTATACACAATATAACGTTTGCATGTGTTTTTATGTTGGAATCACAAAAGGAGTTCAAAGAATTAGTTTTAGTAAACTAAGAAGTTATATAACATTACATGTTGGAAGCACAGACCTACTCTACTTTATGCATAGGTCAACTGGATAAAGAAGCTATTTGTTGGAAGAATGTGGGAATAAGTTCTAAAGTGCATGTCTTTTTTGAATTGGCACAAGGAGGAAAAATTTCAATGATAGATAATTTGTTAAAATGAGGATGGATTGTGGTTAATAGATGTTGTTTCTATAATAATGTTAGTGAAGATGTTAATCATATATTTTTGCACTGCCTTACAATTGCCCATAACTGGAACAAAGTTTGGAAAGCTACAAATTACATTTTATTTTGGTAAAATCTTTACAAGATCTTGTAGTTTGGATTGGTGGAACTTCGTAAGTTAATAAAATTTGGAGTGCTTTGGTAGCACATGTGATATTTTCAAATTTGAAAGGAAAGAAACTAAAGGGCTTTTGAAGGGATGTAAATCAATTTAGATAGGGTATAGGGCCAACCAGTAAAAAAATTAAAAAGAGAATGTGATATATAAAATGGAATTTGATTGATTAAGGTTTTTTTTTTTTTGGGTTGAAGAAAGGTCGAGCATTATATTATGTACAAAAAAAGGTGCAGTAGCAAGAAGGGTGAATGGATCCCTTAATCAAACAAAAGAGGAAGTGGGGTTAAGGACCCCTTGAACTGAACATCAAACAACAAATAGGAAATGTAATACAAAAAGGACACCAGAAATAGATAGCGAACCCATGTGGGCCTCGTAGCGTTTCCATATTCCCCAGTAAAGCCCAAAAACCTATTGCAAAATCCCCTGACAAATCTGGAGTACAAATAACTCTTTTTTGGAAAATGGAGGGATTTACAGCTACATATAGGCCTCTCCTGATCAAGGACCTGGTATATGATAACGTGCTCTGCTTTTGATTTGACATAATTGGTTGCCTCTTGAAACTTTTGGAATTGGTCTTGCCATTATTTTCTCTATTCCTCATTAAGCCCTTGTGCCTTATCTGGGATGTAGGGCTAACAATTTGTGTCTCACAAAAGCATGCAGTTTGGACAAGGAGGTCCTTTTGTGGATACCTAGCTGTACATAAGGGTATTTTCCTACCCTGAACCATTGTCAAGCAGTTGTTATGCGGTGATCCAAGAAATATCGTTGAATCTCATCCTAGTTTTTGTTCTTCCCTTTGTTGTCATTGCAGCCTTTTTTGCTCAGCCACTTGCATGTCCCTAACCTCTTCTTCCCTTCATGCTTGTTCCTCCTCCTGCACTGCCTCCCGTCTCTGTTCTTCTACTCAGTGGATGAGCTCTTATTCTGCCTCCTTTCTTAGTTGTTGTCAGATTTGCTTCTTCAACTCTTTGAATTCAATGTATGTCCTTCTTTCACATCCCATTTGAGTTGGAGTTCCATCACTTAAGTAGCTATTACCATTTCTGCCGCAATTCTATCGTCAGCTGCTTTCTTGAATTGTTCTCCAAGTTCTCTGATTTTTTTATGTAGGCAATTTCAGAACTCTTGTTTGAGTTCACCCCTCAACTGTTGCAACATGGTCTCTCTGATTGCCTGAGTCTTTGAGGCTTACACACTTGTATTTTTATTTTTGAGCTTAGGGTTAGAATGGTACCTTGAGATGATTATTTTTTAGAAATTTGATTCTCTCATCTGGGTTGATTGTTAAGATCCCACAAATAATCTCATCGTACTTCAAATCTTATTTTATTAATATAATCTTCTTGCTCCACCCTTAAAAAAAGAAGAAGAAGAAAGAAAAGAAAAGAAAGAAAGAAAAAAGCCATATCCCTTTTTCTATAACGTGCTGTTATCTCATGGTGTGAAATTTAAATTTACTAAGTATGAGGTGTAGCTTATTGGTGACTTCTTACTTGTGAGGTATAAGCCATAGGTTCAATTCCAGTAGATTATGCTGAGACATAACATTGTTATGTGAATTATCTGCCAACTGTCAATCAAATATTTGATGTATGCCTTCTTCAACTTTTATTAGATTTGATCTAATGTTTGATTTATGAAGAAGAGACTCTGGCATTTAAGAATTTTTAATTTATTTGCTGCTTGTTATTTTCTTTAGTCGAAGTCTAATTGAGTTGCACGTGTGTCTCTTAAATGGAATGTCAACAATGCTAGGATTTATTTGATTCTTTATTCTGGATTTGAACATTGCTTTGTTAACTAAGAAACCGGAAACACTGTTTTCTATCCATACTAATGTATTCTACATAATTTTTGTTCATCGGTCATGGTATATTCTCTTTTCTGAAGTTTGCGAGGCTACCCTAAATGTTTAATATTCTGAACTCATTATTTGGTTGGTTTAATAGTCTTAGAATGTAGTTTATGTTTTATAGAATTTTTGAAAAATTTCCTTCCAAGCAAGTCTGAATGGAAAAAGCAAAAGTTGGTTTTGTAAGATTCTGCCTATGTTCAGTATTTGAATTCACTGCCGCTATATGCCTAATGTTTGTCATGAAAACGTCTAGATAATGTCTTCATTTTCGGTTCTTCTAAGAGTCGTAGCCACTAATGTTTTGTTTAAGTCATGCACTAGATATGACTTTCGTACATGGTTTTAAGGATCTGCAAACATGCCCCATCTCTAGCATTATTAATTGTGAATGTCTGCTACTACCACGCACTTGTTTTATCTGCCTTGTCTGAAGGATATAGCAGTTCTAGAATTCAATTAGAACTTTCTTAATAAAATACTTGTATTTGTTCTATGATTTTGTGATGCTTTTTGTCTGCTGCATGTAGTTTACGTGGTATATCCTATGTGTCTGCTCTACAGGCACTTGGATTAACCTACATTAATAGTTTGCTGTTTATAAAGCTTTAGTAGTTTGCCAGCGACTCGTCAGTTATTTGTTTTTGCTCGTACATGTTTAACTTGAAAGCTTTATGCCAATGAGGTGGCAGGGCAACTGGTAATTATGTTGATTTATCAACTGACAAATTGCGAGTTTTGAGCTATAATTATTGAGATATTAAGTTCATTAGTTTGTAATTTCTTCCGAATTCTGTGGGGACAGCTCAATATCCCCGAACTTGTAAGAAAAAGAAAAAGAAAAAAGTTTAGCAAGTTTTAGAAGTTGATTCTGTACTCTTAAGGAAGACACTTATTATTTGGTATTTTTTTACCCTTCATGACTCGATTTCGTTTCTTCAGTATTGCATGAAAACGTATTTTGTTGGCATCTCTTAATTTGATTGCTCTGTTGGACAGGTCTTACAGTGGCTGAAACAATGGGATCGCTGTGTATTTGGATCTACCAATACTATGACCTCATCTGATGTCCTGTTTTCTTTGAAAATGCATTCTTCTCATTCAGACACACACAAATATTTTGGAAATAAAAAGTTCCCATTTAAGGGAAGTAGTGGAAGGGGCTATTCATCCAGTGTTGGAGATGGTGGTTTCCGAAAAGCAGAAAATTGGAACTTTCAGCGTGAGAACAGAAACTTAGGTCCATTGGAGGAAAAGCATCCTGTTGAAGATCGTCCAAATGAAAAGGTCTTGTGATATTTTTAAAGTGTGTACTTATTTTTAATCGTTGTTTTCAAATATTTTTGTAAAAAAAAAAATGCATATTTTCTTCCTATGTGGACATCCAATCGTTGTTTCTAAATTTTTTTGCCTAGTGAACACAAATAAGTCACTGAAGAACATTTATGCAGATTGTTTTACTATGTGGACCTCCAGGTCTTGGAAAGACTACGTTGGCCCACGTTGCTGCCAGACATTGTGGTTATGATGTTGTGGAGGTATAAATTTGTAGTACATAGTTCAGAATCTATTTCTTTGCAGTATTTCCTTCAATTGTGAACTCTTTACAATGATAATGTCTGTTACTAAGTTCAATAAAAGCTTAATAATGTTTTACTTTACATCATTTAATTCAACTGAATAATCACATTTTTCATTTAACTTTTTTGTCCCAGAAAATAATACTAACCACTGTTAATTTTTACTCTGGGCTATTCATAGTTTATGATGTCTGAAGTGATGTTGACACGTTCTATTGCTATTTTTTGTTCATTTAAATTTTTGCAATTTTAACATGCTATTCTTATGGTTGTGTGATTGTTTTGTACGGTACCATGGAACATTTAGTAATTTATTTCATCTATGGTGATATATTTGGTAGCTGTATTGTTCGTCAAGATGCCTTTGTCCCATCTATACAGGGTTAATGGTAGTTGAAGGATTTGACGATGATATCTTTGACAGTTGTGTTTGTTAATGTTAACAGATAAATGCCAGTGATGATCGTACTGAAACAATGATGGAGACCAAAATTCTTGATGTTGTCCAAATGAATTCAATTTCCTCCTCTAGGCCAAAATGCTTGGTGAGTTTTTTGTTCATTATATTTAATTTTTTAAGAGAAAAATGGAACCTGCTTGTCATGTCATTTAAAATATGCATAAAGTGTTCTATGTGGTTGCTTGAAAAAGCATGGAAGTAAGGACTAAAATCGTCACTAGAAACTTAGTAAATGACTGGAGCTAAAGCAGTTACAGTATACATAAGAGCCCAGTACAGAAAAATCATTAAATAAATCAATAATAAAAACTGATAAAATGAAATGAATTGATAAATTCGTTACATGTTAATCAGGGAATTACTCCACGATGCTGCAAAATGTCCGCTGTGAAGTTAGTCCACAAAGGCATCAACCTTATAAATTGCTATAAAATGAAACCTTATATATTGACAACACGGGAGCAGATAAATTACGGAAAGCTTCCGTTTTGATTTGTGAAACCAATTCTGCATGCATTTTGGTTTTGTGAAATTGAATATTCCATGCGTTGTTTGCCATGGTGACGGTTAATTTGCTGAGGAAGTGCTACTCCTATAGCCATTGGCTGCACAGGAAGACCGGCATTGGGCTAGCAACAAACGAACATGGTCAAATATCATTGGCAGCGAACAACCTACGGCAATTAAAAAAACTGTTAAGAAACAGGGGGGATGAACATGATTACAGAATGTTGTGCTAATTTGGCAATACTTTTTTCCTTCTTCTCAACCTTTACCATTTACATTATTTCATTTGTGCTTCAACTACAGTTTTTTGTAATTCTGGAAACTGAAGCAGAGCCAAACATTGTTTCTCATTCTTAACTTTCTTCTTCTTATTTATCTGTAGTTTTTGACGGTCTTCATTCTTAGCATTGCCAAATCATCTGTGTGGCCTCCTTATCTATCACAGCTTTCAGAAGATGAATTGATTCAATTTACTTTCAGAACTGTACATTGTTTGGACTTCTGTGAATGTTTTGATATCTTTGCAGCTACAAGGAATGGCAGCTGCGGAAGCAATATTCAGAGACATATGGAATTAAGGGTGTAAGATTATAATATTGAACTTGCAGAGAAGGGGAAATTCTTGAGATTGATAAATTCATGTTTGGGAAGAAATGCAATAATGGAATGTGATAAAAATGGCTATCGGTGTTAGACGGAATTGAAAGAGGTTCAAATAATGTTTATGTGTGAGAACCACACCATGCAAAGACTTTGTTATTTTTATTAGCTCAGCTTCCCGATAATTGAGTGACATCAGGACGGCAAGAAAACTCAAGAAGAAAACATCCAAGCACCCAAGAGAATGACCAACACGAATGCATCAAGTTCGCTTGAAGTCACACCCTTTTCAACCTTGAGTCCTTCCTTGGTTTTAGAAATACCCAGTCACCAATTTGTTTAAAGTTTTGATTTAAAAGGGATTGTACATTTCCAAGCCAAGAGAGACCATAGAAATTGTGGATAAATGGATGAAGTGGACTCATTGCCTATCATATCAAAAGAACATACCTTAGTATCGACATCATAACTTAAAGGTAAAATTCTAGATTATTTGGGGTTGGGGGGTGGGATTGGGGAAGAAAATGCTAAATTATATTCATCAATTAAATTAGTTCAGGCACAATTAGTTACAGCCATGGCTGAATCAATATGGTTTTTGGTAGGAAATTGAATTGCTTCAATGAATCCATAGGGTTGTGAAGTTGAGATTTGAGGGAGCCATTGGACCATGTGAAGGTGATGGAGAGCATGTATGTGATGGAGTGCATGGAGGAAATGGAGAGCTTGGAGGCCACGAAGAGTGCGAGGAGACAATGAAGGGCCTAGGTGGGGCTACTTTGGGTGTTGGGATAGTGGCTGAGCGGGCCAGATATGACGCAGCAGAGAGAACAATTGTTGGAGAGGAAACCCATGGTTTGGGGATTTCTATGGAATTTGTTTTTGGTAGCAGAGATGGAGGTATCAAGGTAGTTGGGCTTTCCAAATCCCTGGAGTTTGGGAATTGGGGGATGGTGGGATCTAGGAGGTCTTGTGAGCTAATGGGATGCTTTGCCCGAAGATGGCAGACTTTTAGTTGGTGGTTTAACAACACCCCAACCTCAAACATCTGCGCCACACCACTTCATTCCACTTGAGCAAAAAGGCCTTCAACATCTTATGCCAGGTGCTACAAAATTCCAATCGGAGGCACTGCAGGGTTTGTCCCCATGCCACCAAAGACTAAGGTCCACAGATACAAAACCAAAGGATAGATAGNCCTCCCAAAGGTACCTCTCCTCTTGCTTGGCTTGCACCACCACCTCCTCAACCACCTTAGACTCCTCAGCAATTACCTCCTCAGCTGCCTTGGGCCTTGCTACTTCCCTATCCTTGCCTGCCTTGGCCGCCATCTTTGTCTTCTTAGCTTCAATGCTCCTAATCTGAGCGTTCACCGCCTCAAGTTCATCGTGAAGGGCCATCTTGAGGTTTGGCGAAGCCTCGTGCATCCCTTCCTGTAAAACCATCGTTCGTAAAGCCGTAGAAGTCTCAAGCACTGATTCTAGCATCACCTTAGCCCCAACCCACCCAGGCCCTACAGGCCATCTACTGTACCCTGCATGTGGCTCCAGCCTCAAAGGATGAGGGGAAGTTGAACGAGCTGCCCTCCAAAGCACAAGAATCAGTCTAGAGTGGTGACCTTGATGTTGTTGCTGGAGCACCTTGAGGAAAAACCGTGGTAGGTTAAGCTTGCAACCAAGCTTAAGGCACTTTAAGAAGGAAAAGTGAACCTCGTGCAATTTCTAGGCATTGCCTGACTACACAAAATAACGATTAACCAACTCTACTGCCTCTTGCCAGATTTTTGGTAGCACAAATCAGGGCACCTACCCACTAGTCGTTTTGGGGATGGCCCCTAAGAAAAAGACCTGAGCATCTTGAAACCCACAGCCTTGAGGAAGAATGACCTCACCATTAGCTAGCACACCTAGAGAAATCGCTAGCGCCTCTTCAGTCAACGAGATGTAGAACCCTCGGAAAGTAGTTGCGTCACCCAACCAATTTTAGAAAAAGGCATTATCCACCAATTCTGGTTCCCCTTGCAACTGACTCAGCAGTCCTGCTGAACCCATGTTCCAAATCATTGCCCACAACTTCTCGTTCTGTTGGTACCCTGTGTAGTTTGGCTCAACAGTTGGCGTTCGGCCCATTGTAGTAGTTGCTTCTTTCCACAATTTTCGCCCTTGTGCTACCACTTGAGCTAGAGAAGGAAGTCACATAGCACGAAAAACTAGATTATTATGTGCTTTCTAGGCAACCCAAAGCACGGCAGTGCCTATCGAATTCCCATTTAAAATGTAGGCTTGGAGGGTGGGCGGGTGCATCAGCAACTGCCAAATGTCAATCATGAATGGGTAGTGTTAAACAAAGTGTTCAATAGTTTTTGTTTCTCTTGTGCAAATGGGGCAAGCCTTTACAATATTGAGTCCGCAGGCCTGCAAAACCACCCACACAGGGAGCGCCTTGCGATTAATGAGCCAAATAAACACTTTGATTTTTTTGGTAATTGACCCTTCGACAAGGTACACCAACCCATTACTAATGGAAATATCCTCTTAATGACATCCTTGGGTGATTTCCCCATCATATCAACCGCAATCATATCACTAACATGTGTACAAATGGTTCTCTAAATTAGTGAATCCTGATGGCTTGCCTTCCTTTTAGTGTATTTGTTCCTCATGATTTGAACCCATTGGGTAGGATTCGAAGTTGCCTGTGCAATATGGTTGACTAGCATTTGATATCCCATCATAACCAGATCTTGAAGTCTTAGAATTCTCAAACCCCCCACCTCCCAGGGGCGGGCGATGGTGTCCCATCCCACCAAATGCATCTTAGAGCCCACTTTTCCCTTGGAACATATGAAGTTCTAGATAATTTGATCCACTTTATTCATGACAGCTAGGGGAGGCATTGCAACCGCCACTATGAACTGAGCCATAGTAGACAAGACAGAAGTTGCCAGTAGGATCTGCACTTTTCACGTTAAAAAATGATTAGTGAGTGTCCCCAATATTTGTAAGATCCTCCTCTTGACTAAGTTGGATGTTTGGGCCATATGGACCATGCACTTCCCTTTATTCACCTCCAACCCAATCTTATGCGCCATCTTCTCCAATGCTTTGTTAATGGCTTGTGCCTGTGGGACCGAAGCACGTGAGAAAATCATACTGTCATTAACATACTTCTCCATTAGGCAATCAATCCCAGCAACATTCAGCCCTCAGACCTCTTCAACCTTACAATATGCCTATAGAGTATCCGTAGCAATGATGAATAAGTAAGGTGAAAGGGGATCCCCCTATCTCAGTCCTCTCCTAGGGGAGGAAAACCCCCATAGGCGACACCAATGTCAAACAATAGGCCCCCGAGGCCTAAATTTGGATACAAAGGTTATGAACTAAGGGTTGAACCCTTTTTGTGCCATAATGGTAGCCATGGCATCCCAACCAACGGTATCATATGCTTTCTTAATGTCCAATTTGATACACATACCTAGGTATCCAGTGTAGTGAATTGAATTCATAACCTTCTGAAGCAAAATAATTTGATCATGCAGATATCTCCCCGTGATGAAACCAGCTTGATTGTTCCCAACCAAGTGTGCCATCAATGGGGCAAGCTGCCACACTAGCATCTTTGTGAATAGCCGAATGAGTCTTGCACACCCCTATCAGACGAAACTACAAAGGGTCCATAGGTTTTGCAACCTTAGGAATTAGGACAATCACATAGTAATGCTCCATGTGGAGGAGTCGACCAGCCTGAAGGGCACCTTAGCTAGAACAGGCAAGCCCCCTTCTTTACCATGATTGGGAACCATTTGGGTTTGCCAACCCGTCCATTGCAAACGGTGGATCTCTGCAGCCTGCAACTTTGTTTCTTGTGAGCACACAATATCACATTCCTTCCTCCTCACAATTTCTTGGAGTGTATTTTTGTTATAAGGGGTACCCTGCCCCCTGCAATTCCATGAAAGGATTTTCATGGCTTACCAGCCGATCGCTTCTTATACACCTCCCTTAGGGTAGGCTACAACCCCAAATCAATCTCTAGTTGCATTTTTCTTCCTCAAGCAATTGGCAAGAGTGGTTGCCCTACCCTCCTAGCCTTTGAAGAGATAGGGAGGCCTCCTTGTGGCCCCAACTATGGCCCCAAAATATCTGCCCTTTTGGGGAAAGGTGACTTCCTCATGACCCCAACCCAATTTGTAAGTAGCGGAAGATCCCCCGCTACTCCGCTTTTGGAGATGAAGTGGCATCCACCTCCAAACCCATCGACGGAGGTATTGGCATCTCCCAGATAACCTTGACTCCAACTCATGCTCCCCTGGAGCCTTCGATGCCTACATGGACATTGGCCCTCCAACACCAACGTCCAACATCGGCCTTGTCCTGCCATGCTAGGGCACAACAATAGGCACCACCAGAATCGATGATGAGACCCCTTGCCTCATAGACCAGCCACATTGCTGCAACACCATCCACTCCTCCTTACCTTGGTGGGGCAAGGCCTTTGCCTGAACCTTGCAGGTTGCCACCAAATGATTATTCTTGCCACACATTGTGCATCTAGTTCTTGAAGCTCAATGGGAGATCGAGAACCACTTTGTGTACCTTGTCCTTGGACTCTAGAGACCACTAGACATAGAAATGGGCATAACCCATACAATCCATAGATTCAGAGAACTTGTCAAACTTGACAAATTCACCAGAAAACGCTGCCAACATTTTTAAGAAACTAGGTGTCCATAACTCTAGTCGAAGCTCAAAGATTTGAATCCAAACCATGGCTTTGGAAAAAAGGTCCACATCCTGATGTTCCCTTGGGCGCCAAGGCACAAGGGCCAATCCTTGTGCCCCCATAAAACTAGGGTCCCCCAAAAAGTACTTTATCATGGTATGAAAGCAATTGGAACACAAATAGTAGCCTATCGTCAGCCAGACTATGAACTTGCATAGCTTGGATCTCCTAGCTTGTAGCAGCCCATCTTCGGATAAGGTCCATATGGGGCCGTGCTCCCTTAGATACAAACTTGCCAATGAGGCTAAGTTCTAGGGTTCACAAACCCTCACTCGGGGGGTGCTAAACCTGTAAGCGCATAACTCCTTGCTATCGCGAACAAGCCTCAATTCCATCATTGCTAGGGCGTCAGCTAGCTGCATTAGATTAGGCTGTCCCAAAAATCTTTGAAATGTTGCCACCACCACATCCCCCTAGAGGTTTCCTTGCACCATGCCTGAACAGACCCCCGTCCTCATCCTTAGTCCCACCTCTCACCATGACTTCGCCATTGCCTCAGGCGCCAACCCAACCGCTAGCCTTCCCATTTGCCAAATTGTCACTACCGCTGGCACTTGGCTGCCCCACTCTGCTCCCTCCTACACTCCTGCCCATCTCCTTTGTTCAAAATCCACCTGTTAGGTTTATCTTAGAGTTTGGTTTTACGTCACTTGGACGACTCAAATTACCTAAGGATCCAAGTCCATAAGAAAACTCAACATGTTGTATGACATCTTACAAAATTTATGACTCTTAAGGATATGAATCATTCTTCTTAATCACTTGCTTGGAATTCTTTGCAGTCACCTTTGGACTTGCTTGTACTTTGGCTAGTTCAGTGGGAACCTAGCTTGTCTCTTATTTATGAGTCACTGTGTTGATTCTCTAGGCATTACGAAATACTTTTTTTCATAATCCTTTCTCTTTTTCTTTTCTCTTTTCTTCCTTCTCCATTGTAACTTTTTGGATGACCTTCTCTTCTTCTTTAAGAAATTGGACCAAGCTATGTATGGGACAACTTAGCCCTGATCTTCCCATTTAGAAAATTAGCTCTTGTGTTACAATGATTGCTCTTGTCTCTTGCAACACTTGGTTCTTAGCTTTGAGTCACTTCTTTAACCTTTTGGTTATGGTGCTCGGGTTTTTGTTATGAACTCTGTGTTTCGTAACATTTGCTTCATATCTTTGACTTACTAATTGCTTCAGCTTCTTTATTCACAAACATCATGGTGTGTATTGTTCCTTGGTGTTTTTATCTTTATTGATCCATGAATTCTCCTTCAATTCTTCACACCCTTCACTCTTTGTCTTTTTCCACACATTCATAACTTGGATACTAATTGTTAATATTTTGTGGAAAGGTTGTGATTGTTCCCAAGTTACGAATCATACCATTTCATTACGAATTGAGTAAGAGTGGTTACAAATAGTCTTAAGGGATTACACAACTAATGATTGCATATTAACTTTGGAGTATATTCTAACACTCCCCTTCAAACATTTGTTTCGTAATGTCATTTGTTGTTTCTTGTGAAGTTGATGAATGAACATGGATGTTTACAAGTGCACAATACTGTATGATGGCTAGTCATAAAGAATTATACATTCGTAAGAATTGATGGACTTACTACCATTTATTCACAAGTTCATAGAAAAAACAAATGGTAAACAACACATCACGAACACAAGAACTGGAACCATATTCATCATCAAGGTAATAGTACATTATGGAGTACCTATTTGAGGAATAGACAAAGTAGACTCCTTTTCAACAATTAGAGAGGATGGTGGTGCAAGGGATGATTTAGGGATTTAATACTATACTTCAATTGAGACAACAATAGGGGAAGATGGATGTTCAATAATATATTGTTAGAACATCATAGGGAGATTGGTGCTGGTGTTTGGGGTGCTTTTGGCGATGGTGTGTTTTGTGGCTGCTATTGGTACCCCCCTCAAGCCGTAATCTAGAATATCAATCAGCTGATATGAAACTTTGTATGGTTGGGGGTAGAGGGGGGAGTAAAGTGTATCTTGTTGGATGGGACAAGATTGGCCACCCCTGGGAGGAGGGGGCTCTGGGCATTTTCAAATTTGAAGACGAGCTACTAATGGGACAACAACAACTATTGTTATGGTTGTTCCAATAGGGAGACGGGATTGTGTAGTGGATTCACATCATGTGACGAAAATATGACAGGTGGCAAATGGGGGTGCATGATTCTAGGCCCTGGAAGATGCTTTGCATGCATGGACAGTGCATGTTGACACAAGGATGGATGGGGGAGATGCTGCGCTAGCTCATCAAATCGATCTACCTGCCAGTCCCTGGTTGGAAGCAAGTTTGGTAAGGGAGATTGCCAAAGAAAATTAAAGTGCTCCTTTGGCTCATTGAAAGTAACACCTTGTCCATACGGGCATTATTACAAAGATGTGGCCTCAGCATCGACGTTAATTGCCGCCTGTGTAATAGTGGGCCTGAGACCATACTTCACTTCATGTTTCAGTGCCCCTACATGCAAGACACGTGGTGGGCGGTGGGGTGGCATGCCTTGGCGCCATTAATGGGGGACTCATAAGCCACACTGCATTTATGGGAGGTGTGGAAGATACGAAACAATAAAATTTTTCGACAACAGTGTGTCCCTGACCTTGTGCAGGCAGTCATTCAAATGGAGAAGGCTTGGAGGGAAATTGTTGCGGCCATGGGGGTCATGCCAACGTATGAGCTAGCTTGCACGATGTTCCATGCGCATATGGAGCTGTGGTGTCTGGTTGAACGGTGTGGCTGGGTAGAGGTGCTACTGCGTTTAGAGGGCGACCCGTCTCTCCTTGATGATGCTTTCTTTTCCAATTGGCGGGTCGACACAATAGAATTTAGGGGGGTTGAGGTCACGTTGATGGAGATGGCGCTGGTTGCTTATTTGGAGACCTTGGTGGTTGAAGAAATTGTTCTTCCCTTGACTAGAGGGATCTAGGATGCTGAACTGTTTTTCCCTGGAGTGGTGCCATCTATGAAGAGTGGATAGGTGCCCAAGTATGGCCTACCGTTGATTTGGAGATTGGCGGCTAAGCTGGTCAATAGATTTTTCATCAAGTCTAGCAATGTCTCCAAGTTGCAAGGCATGCACTTTGCCTTCTTGAAATGCATGCACCTTGGGTGTAGGGTCAACTTGCCTTGATTTTTCCTTGAAATCTTGCAGCAGCAGAAGAGGGGATGACATTCGGGCTCCTTGGCCCTTTGGGGGGGTGCGGTTGTTGGGCAGTTGGTGAAAGCTATCCATGGATCTTCTCGATCGGGGGTAACCACAAAAGTGGCAATGGTGTATGTGGGCTTTGGCACTGATGGCCATGGCAGAGGTAGATCTGGCCAAAATAGGTTTGGGTGGGGCTTTGGTGCTTGCCGTGGAGTTGGCCAAAGTCGTTGAGGAGGCGGCAGTTGAGGCCAGAGCTGAAGAACAACGGTCTTGGGAGGCTTGTTGGGAGGAGGCCTTCCAATGGTCGTAGGTCGACATGGAATTGCAATTCTGCGAACGTGAATAGGAGTTGATTAGGCAGCAGGCCTTGCAAGTGGAGAGCTCTTAGACAAGGATGGTGGATGAGTTGCGTGACTAGGTCCGGCCGAAGCTGAAGCAGGAGGAGATTGATCAGAGGGAGAGGGAGTAGATGGAGCACGTGCAACAGGCTAGGGAGCAGGTAGAGGAGGTGCAACGGCAACAATAACTTGATAGGGCACACGAGTAGAGCGTGTGGCAATGGTTGGAGGAAGGACGGTGCCCATACGTTACTTTGGGCATAAATTGTAAGACCACATGGGCGGTGCTTCGGTGACACATTTGTTGAACTTCCAAGCATTTCCATCCAGACATTTGTGATGTTTAGCCCCCTGACTTGTTTTCATTGAGGGTTTCTTTGTCAGTGCTTTGTGGTGTAGGTTCGGAATGGTTGCACTATGTTTGCGGGGTTCCTCGTGGCGTTGTGGTCGGGGAGTTCTCCCTCTTTGGGGGCAGGATCTGGTTTGCCGGTTTTCTTGTGTAAATCATTTGTACAACTTTCGTTTCAGTAATTCATTTCCCAAACATTCTCTCTCTCTAAAAAAAAATGTTGTTAGAACATCAACAATAACAATATTAGTTGACCCCTCAGGGTCATCCTTGCTTGGGCCCTCCCGGTCGGATCTGCTTGGGCTATTGGGGATTGGGCCTATGGTGGTTTATTCCTAGAAGTGGGTTGGTTTGTAAGGGTTGAGTGCTTCCAACCCTATGGCGGTGCTAGACGTGTCTCTGCGGATAGTGTTGGGATGTGAGGTTTTATGGGATGAGGAGTTGCATCGTGTGGCGGCGGAGGCTGCAGCTGCTGGTCATGTTGAAGAAAGGTGTGATTGGGAAGCCAAGTGGGATGAAGCCCTTGTGCATGCATAGGTGGGGTTGGAGATCTGTTTCCGGGAATGGGAGTAGGAGCTGCTTCGACAACAAACTTTGTTGGTGGAGGTTGCCCAAGCTCGGTTGGCTAACGAGCTCTGTGCCTAGATCCGGGAGGAGTTGTTGCAGGAGGAGGCTACTCGTAGAGAGCATGAGAGGGTCGAGCGGGCACAATTGGAATGAGAACAGGATGAGGAAAGATGGAGGTAGAGGCAGCTGGATCAGGCACATGAGCAGAGCGTGCTCCAATGACTTTGGGAGGGGCACTATCCGTACATTGTTTTGGGCATAAATTGCGATTGCTTGTGGGGGGTGCTCCGACGATACATCCACCGGATGTTTGCGTGTTTCCACTCGGATGGGGGGACGTTGGTTGAAGAGTGGAATTGGTGAGAGGCAACCATGCAAGCAATTCAGCAAGCCACTAGTTTTGTAGATTCCGAATTGCATCGTAACACGTTGGATATTCTCCATGCCCTCGAGCACCTGCATTGCGCGTGGCATAGACTACCGATACATTCGTAGCACTAGGCTGTGGTCCCCTTTGTTCCCCGACTGGCTGATCTGGCCTTTTTGTGCTGTGATTTTATGATGTAAGTCTTTGCCGTCTGGTTTTGAGGTTGGCCCCCCACCACACCCCATTAGGGGGGTGTTGCCCGCTGCCACCCACCACACCCCCACCCCACACACACACACCCAAAATCTGTGTTGGCCACCTATAGTGACCCAATTTTGTATTTTACTTTCTAGTAATATTATCCCAAACATTCTCCAAAAAAAAAAACACAATATTAGTAGATGGCTTTGTAGTAGGTAGTTGTAAAATTTTGGGTTGTTTTTGATGCATAGAAGCCTTCAACAGATCCATTTCTCTTCGTAATAGTAGAAGCTCTTCTTGATGTGTAGCAACTTAACTTTCCTTAGAACTCAACTTGAATTGATATTGTTTAGTAGATTAACTTGATGAATGCATGCGTTCCTTTGCTTTTTGAATATTTATTTGCAATGCTTGATGCTCTCTGACAAGTTCCTGGTTGGTGTTATGAGGATCTTTCAACTTTTGCTTGAGTTGAGAATATTTATTCCTAAGTTCCTCGACCTCCTGTTGATACTTGTCTTTTATTTTTGCAACTACTTTATTTGTATCAGTAGAGTGAGCTTGCTATCCTTGTTCTTGGTCTAGTAGTTGCAACTTGGGTCTGATATATGCCTTGTATTGTTCCATTGTCTGAGCAAAACTCTGAAAATCTTTCTTCATCATATCATATTTGCTGATTTGTGTTTGGAGCACTGTATCCAAATCTTCCTTTTATTTCTCAATAATTGATAATCTCATCACTACACCCAATATTTCATCATCTTTGCATTCTTCAACCTGGCAAAAAGTTGCATAGTGAATCATGGATAGACTCCTGCTCTTACACGCTCATGATCATTCATAATATTCCGCTCTTTGGAGTCCAAACTTTAGAACTTTCTTGATTGCAACATTTGCATCCTTGCTCCATTGCTCCATTGCTCAACAAGTTCGTCCAACTGACTCTTTTTATTATTCCATTCGTAAGAATAAGGAATTGTTATTTGAGGCAGATCATTCTATGCCCCAATCAAGTTACAGGTATTGGTTGACACTAAGTCAACCAATGCCCTCAAGGTATGCATTGCCTTAGTTGTATTCATAATTTGGCTATTTTGTGCTAAGGCCTCCACATCTGGAATAGCTAAGCATGTGAATGACTTAAGATCTACCTTACCAGTATAATTAGATGGAGGGAAAAGCAAGAATTCTTTATGAAGCTGTTCCTACCATCTATGAGAAACTATGCTCTTTTTTGGCATTCACCTCCATGTAGAGTTAGATCTTTTGTTTATTTGCAGTTTCTTCAAATCCTCTTTAATTGTTTTTCCCATGTCTTTTTTAGTATTCTTTTTGGTGGTTTTTCTAGAACAGTGATGCACCAACTTTTTTTTTATGAGTTCATTATCTGATCTTCTTTGGACATATTCAAACTACCTGAGATGCCATTCGTATAACTTATTTGAAATAGAAGTAACTCCAAGTCTTTTTCAAATATTTGTATTCTATAGTTTATCTCTTTTGGTGACATTCAAAATCCATTTAAGCATTCACACTGACTTCTTGTTCATGTTTTTTTTTGTGCTACCTAACATTCAATACCATATAAGATAGCAGACCTGATTGTTGTCTTGTAAAATTTGTCTTCTAGTTTTATTGGGATTCTTTTATTATATAGAACGCCACTAGCTTGTCAAATCCCAAAGGTCATATGTGAAAATAATGATACAACCCACCTAGTTCATAACATTTTGTTGTGAGTATGAATGATTTATTAATATATGATACTGAACATGAAGTGTTCTATTATATCCATGTGGAGATTCTAGGAATTGCCTATTTTAATTTCAGTCTATTATTTTTCCTTATTTCTAATAGCTCATTATACTGCACTTTCATTGCATGTTAAGAGCCTTATCAAGAAGTTAGTTGCTTTAACAAAGTCAAATCAGGTATATGCACTGAACTGAGAAGCTAGATGGGAAGGTGTTCAGCTTTCTTCGATTCTGTCTGTACATTTCTTTTTATTACAGCTTTCTGATCTTAATATTAGTTATGAAGATCTGAATTTTGAAGTATTGATGTTTGTATGAATACTAACAGTTGACCAGGATGACTGTTCCGTCTTACATCTTGACTTGATAGAGTTAAATTTCAAGTTGCTTCTTCATATAATAGACATCTATGTTGTATGAGGAGAATGTTGAAGTTGTGCACCTAATGTCGATCTTCAGGTTATTGACGAAATTGATGGTTCTCTGGGTGATGGGAAAGGTGGGGTTGAAGTTTTGTTGAAGATGGTGGGTCACTTATTTGGAAAATCTGTGCATGTGTGAGAACATGAATAGTTAACATGTTCTGCAATCTAGGTTTTCTCATGTGTATTTTTTGCCATGTGTTGCAGATTTCTTCTGAAAAGAAGATGCTTTCAGAGAAGCAGAATGATGACAACACTAAAGCTGCTGGCATTTCAAAGAAGAAAGTGGTAAAAAGTGGTAGCAGACTTCTGAGACCGGTGAGAGGAAACAATAAATAGTAAATGCATGGCTTCTATTCCCTTATTAAAGTTTGGAGAAACACATTTTAATTGAAATAGCTGATGTTCTAAGTAACAGTCTTAAACTGTTCAAGGTAATTTGCATTTGCAATGATATCTCTGCACCAGCTTTACGATCATTGAAACAAATTGCAAGGTGCGGCTTCCTACTATTAGTTTTTTGTGTATGTTTCTTTGGATCCTTATTTTGAAAGGACGTGTTTGATTGCTCTTCGTTGGTCAGGGTGTATACATTTGGTCAACCAAGTACAAGTCGAGTTGTAAGCAGGTTTGCTTATTCAATTCATCCTTCAATTGTGGAAAGTTTCATTATGTTTATTTTTACAGTGAAGTTAAGAGAAGCATCCTGTTGCAAATAATATTTGTACTTATTTATAGAACTTGATCCAAAGCTTCCAGTTGCACTATTGCAGGCTCAAATATATATGCAATAAGGAGGGGTTCAAGGCAAGTGCTCAAGGACTTACTGCCCTTGCCGAATTTGCTGGTACAGTGTTTCTGAAACACAGAAAACTAAGTTTAAAAAGAGTGTGTAGTTAATGAAAGCCGGAAATAATATCTATGAAAACCAGAGATAAAACTATATGGAAATAATGGTGCAAACAGAATTCTATCAATATAACCTAGAAATAAAAACGTTGTTTAGACATTTTTTTTTTTTTGAGAAAGTAGTCGGGATTATATTATTAAGAACCGCAAACTATAGTACAAGAGTTTACAAATGGTGGGCCATCAGGAATGGCCCGCCCATGGTGGGGAAGAATCCCCAAAAAAGACCAAATAGCTCCTAAAACCAAAAATCAAACATTGACCATGGAGCTANAAGGAAACCAGGGGGGCAGGCGCACCCCCAACCGGCGGGGGAATCAGAACAGCAGAGAAGACAGGGGGCACCAACCCGGCAGGGGGGGGGCAAGCGTCCCCCACAACCCAAGGTCGACAAACCCCTTATGGGTTCGTTGGCAGGCGTAGTTGGGGCGCTCCAGCTCATGGAGGATGTCCAGAGTGTTTCGGTGGTCCTTCGTGTCCATGAAACTGGTCGCCTACTGGATACCCTGAATGCTCGACTCCTGACGGCTCCGGTCCGCTTGCAAGGCGCTTGCATCCGGATGGTAGCACGCCGAGGTTTGACGGATATGGCGTCTGAGCTCAGCCCAGGAGCTCTCACAACTGATGCCAAGAATGAGGTACGGGCATCGCCCCCCTCTTAGCCGTTGTTGGGTGTTGTGCTCATGAGCTCGGTCGAGCTGTCGCTGTCTCTGGTCCTCCTCCTGAAGCTGCTTCTGCTTCGCCCGCTCCACCTGCTCGCGCTGTCTTTGGGCCACATCTTCTTGGATCAACTCTTCCCGCACTTGGGCCCGGATTTTGTCAATTAGGCGGGCCCTGGCAACCTCGGTCATGAGATCTTGCTGCCTCACTCGCTCTTGTTCTCGCTCAAAGAACTGGGTTTCCATGTCGGCCTGGGCCTGCACTAGGGCTTCATGCCATTTGGCTTCCCACTCCCTTCTCTCAGCCTCCTACGCCTCGTCCGTGGCCCTCTGCGTGGCCTCTGAAGCTCCTCGTTCCAGTTCTTATGGCCAGAGGTCTTTGGAGGGGGAGAAACTGGTTTGTCAAGGCGAGCGGGGAGGCACCTTTCCCGTTGGGTCCTCCGGCCCCACGTGAAGGTGGAAGCCTAGAGAGACCAGTCGCTCCCCTGTCCGGGCAAAATCGTAGGGTCCTGGGGCCTTGCTGTGGGGGGGCATTCTGGGGAGACCCCCCTTGGGGGGCAGAGGATGACAGGTGCTGCTCCCCCTCTTCCACTTGCCATAGGGCCAAGATTAAACCAGAATGGCGACCACATCGCTTGAGCAGGAGGGTCTCCAAGAAAAAGTGGGGGAGGTTGACTTGGCCACCCAACTTGAGACAACGCAAAAAAGCGAAGTGCAGGCCCTGCAGCTTGGAACCATTTCCAGACTAGACAAAAAATCTGTCCACCAGATCTGCTCCTCGGGCCTAGAGGTGGGGCAGGGAAGATCTGGGCACCTGTCGGCTCTTGGTTTGAGGAACGGGCCCGTCAAAGAACATTTCTGCATCTTGTAGGCCACGGGTGGAGGGTAGGATGACCTCACTAGTGATCTGGGCCCCTAGACAGTTGGCGATAGAAGATTCTGTGATCAGAATTTCACGGCCTTGGAAAAAGGTGTGGTCATCGGCCCAGTTGGAGAAGAATGCGTCGTCTGCCAACTCTGGATCCCCGACCAGCCGTTGCAGAGGGTCAGACCAGCCACATTGGGTCACCATCTGCCAGAGCTCTTCGTCCTCCTGGAACACGGCGTAATCCGGCTCAAAAGTAGGCATGACTCCCATCATCACCTTGATTTCCTTCCACACGTTGAGAGCCTGGGAGACCAGCCACGATGGGGGGGCACCGTCGTCGTGCGCCACGTGGTGCGCATGCACCTGCAGTCAAACGCGAAATGCTGCACCATCTCTGCTGCTGCGTCGCATGATGGACAAGTGTCGTGTTGCAGAATCCCGTGCCGTTGCAGGAGGGCACGCATAGGCAACGCGTCCCATTGGAGCAACCAGAGAAATATTTTAATTTTTTTGGGCAGCCGCCCCTGCCAAATCTGTTGCCAGTCGGCGATTTTGGGGTATTTGGCATTCATTAGGGTGCATGGCTCGAGGCCCTGCCATCCCCGAGCTTGCATCACACGTGCGTGCCGGCATAGCGCAAGCCAAGGCCTAGAATCCCGTGCCCCTGTTTCCCAACGCAGATATTTTGCATTCATGAGGCGTATCCATGGGATCGGTTCTCTGTGCGGGCTCGTAAATCGAAGTAGTAATCGTTGCTGTCCCAGCATCAGTTCATCCTCGAAGGATGTGATGCCCAATCCTCCCGTGTTCTGGGGGTGCGCCACCTGTTCCCAACGGACCAAGTGGATCTTGCTCCCCCCATTGCCCCCCTCCCAGATGAAGCTACGGATCAACGTGTTAATTGCATTGATGATGGCGTGAGGGAGGGTGGCAACAGCTGCCATGAAACGAGCGATTGCCATGAGGATTCCTCTTGCCACGAGCAGGTGTCCTTTGTGGCTTAGGAATCGATTTGCCCAGTGTCCCACTCTTCTCTCAATTTTTTCCACCAGCGGGCCCCATGCCATGGTTTGCCCCCACCAGAAGAGGGGGATGCCCAGATAGGTGTCATTGCTTGTCCCTGGCAGGATGTTCAAAATTTGTATCACCCGNACCAGAAGAGGGGGATGCCTAGATAGGTGTCATTGCTTGTCCCTGGCAGGATGTTCAAGATTTGGACCACCCGGTTTTTAATTTGATCATCAGCATTAATGAAATGGGCTGAAGATTTGGTCCTATTGATCTCCAGCCCCAGCTCGGCAGCCAGGCGGGACAGAGCCACGTTGATGCATCGTGCCTGCGGGACCGTCGCCCTACTGAGTAGCATCGTATCATCCGCATAGTATTTGGCCCGACATGCCACCTCGGTAATGTCCAAACCATCCACCTCGGATGTGCTGCAGTAGTGTTGCATTAAGTCCATGGCGATGATGAAGAGGAGGGGTGAGAGTGGGTCCCCTTGTCTCAGCCCCCTACCTAGAGATGAGAGGCCCCACAACCGCCCCCCACGTCAAAAGAGAAACCGGCCGAGGACTGCATGTGAATGCAAAGCCGGATGAACTGCTGATCAAACCCCTTCAGGCACATAATGTACTGCAATGCCTCCCAGTTGAGTGTGTCGTATGCCTTAGTGATGTCAAGCTTGAGGCAAAGCTTGGGGAAGCTCGAATTTCGAAGCGAGTGCAGCACCTCCTGCGTGAGGAGGATCTGGTCTTGAATGGTCCGTCCCTGCACGAAACTTGCCTGGTTGATCCCGACAAGCCTGGGCATGATCAGCGCAAGCCTATGCACCAGCAACTTGAGAAGATCCGAATGAGTACGTTGCATACTTCGATAGGGTGGAAGTGTTCAGGGCGATGTGTGTCAGATTGCTTCAGANAGGTCCGATGGATCAGGGAGGGGGACAGGCAAACCAAATTCTTCTTTGCCATGGCAAAGACACGTGGGGGGAGCCAACCATGCTGTCTCCACAACTAGGATGGGGAGACAATTGATGATCCGCAGCGAATTGCAAACGAGCTGGCACAATACTAGGGCGGGATCTGGGGCAAGCGCCCAACCAGGCCCATCTTGATCCATGTGCCACAAGTGCTAAGCGAGCACGACAATGTGCGCCTATTGGCCCCTTTCTCCTGGCAGGAACTCACTGCTATGATCAACAACCTGCCGGGAGAAAAAGCGCCTGGTCCTGACGACTGGAGCCTTGAATTCTTTAAGACGTTTCTAGATATTGTGNCGCTCTAGTCGTCAGGACCAGGCGCTTTTCCTCCCGACATGTTGTTGATCATAGCAGTGAGTTCCTGCCAGGAGAAAGAGGCCAATAGGCGCACATTGTCGTGCTCGCTTAGCACTTGTGGCACATGGATCAAGATGGGCCTGGTTGGGCGCTTGCCCCAGATCCCGCCCCAGTATTATGCCAGCTCGTTTGCAATTCGCTGCGGATCATCAATTGTCTCCCCATCCTAGTTGTGGAGACAACGTGGTTGGCTCCCCCCACGTGTCTTTGCCATGGCAAAGAAGAATTTGGTTTGCATGTCCCCCTCCTTGATCCATCGGACCCGGGAATGTTGCTGCCAGTATATCTCTTCTTCCAGGTCAAGGGATTGGAGCTGCCGCAACGTGTGCTGCTCCTCTGCGTGCAAGTCCTCCCCTGCTTCTTGCCGAGCCTGGATTTGGCCAAGCTGATCCTGGAGCGTCCGCAGGCCCGTTCGAAAGGAGAACTTATCACCCACAGGTAGGGCCCGGATGGCCCACTTTAGACGAAGTAAGGCCTCCTTAAGGAAGTTCCAGGGATCCCCATGACCAGGCCGGTAGTCTGCCCAGATGTCCTCCACCAACGGCCTCAACCACGGCTTGGCTAACCAAGAAGCTTCGAAGCAGAATGATCGTGGGGCTCGGGGCTTATTCGGCCTGATAGAACAGACCAGCGAGTGATGGTCGGACGCGACCCGCTCCTGTCCTAAAACACGGATGGAGGAATGGAGGAGGAGGTTAGAGTTGATGCAAACCTGATCAATTCGGGTGAGGATGCGATCCGGGCCTTTCCTCTGATTACTCCATGTGAAATGACAGTTCTCAATGGGCAAGTCCACTAGCGAAAAGGTTGCCAAAAAGGTATGGAATTCATGTGCACCTGGTGGAGGGGGGGCAGCCCCCCCAGATTTCTCCCAAGGGTGGAGGCGTTGGTTGAAATCCTCCACCACGATCCACGATCAATGGTCCGGAATCAGCGCTGCCACCCGAGTTAACTCGTGTAGCCGTTGCTCCTAGTTCTGTGCCCCGTAGAAGTTGGTCAACCAGACCCCCTGGGAGGGGAGCTGGACAGTGATGGCCCACTGTGACGCATCCATGAGAATCACGGCATAGTGGGCCAGTATGACGAGTCCACCAGCCCGACCCGGCCCGACCCAGATAGGGGTGCACGTGGGTGGTCCAACCTTCCTAGTGGAGAAGGTGCGCCTCCGTTGCTTGCAGCTTGGTCTCTTGGAGGCAAACAATGTCACAATCTTCATCACGAACAATTCTGCGTAGGGTATTTCTTTTATAGGGGGTACCCTGTCCCTTACAATTCCAATTGAACAGCTTCATGTGTGACTGGGGGTGCGATGTTGGTAGACCTCCCGGAGGGTCTGTTGGAGCCCCATGTCGATGTTCCGTTGGGTCTGTTTGCTTCTGGCCCAAGTCTCGTTCGGGCGTCTGGGTCGGCCTTTTCCGCCTTGCGGCACTGGGCTACATCTAGGTTCTTCGGGTGTGGGTTCTGTCCCCTGGTTCCTTCGGGTTTTGGAGCTCCCCCGCACCACATTAACCCATTCGCCAAGGGG